>JARQOC010000002.1:579142982-579300589 GCA_033576535.1 Allobates femoralis
GTGTTGTCCCACGAAAAGTTATAATAAAATATTTACAAAATTGTGAGGAGTGTACTCATTTTTGTGATATGCTGTGTAATAATAATAATAATAATTTTTATTTATATAGCGCCAACATATTTCGCAGCACTTTACAATTCAGAGGGTATACGATACAATAATATATATTAGAATACAGTACAATATGAGACAATACAAATATAATAAAATACAAACCATAATGGTACCTTTACACGCCGCCACAGAGGGCAGCAACAGGCAGGCACTGCACGTGCATGCGCGCATTTTCAACGGTTGCCAACGGTGCCTGATGCCGCATATACACGCCGCCACAAGGTGCTCCACAGAAGGTATTTTCGTTCCCCGGAAGTGCCGATGGGTGCCGCGGGTTACCTTCTGTGGAATACCTTCCCTGATTTACACGCCGCCACCACAAGGGAATATGGGCGTACATATTGTGCGCTGTAACTACATAGGCGTGACAGTTGTGTATTACGCGACGCTCATACGGTGATTGGACAATGCAATAACATCATGATTGGCCACCCGGCGCAGGAAGGCTGGCTAATACATGACGCTATTGCAAAAGTGTAGTGTGACTGGTCAGCTCGTTAAATATGGCGCCCTGTGCAGGGACAGCCAATGGTTACACAGTAGCCCCCACCAATGATAGCTGATGGGGCGTGGTAACCATGACGCTGTGGAACGCCCCTGGGTTTTCCCTAGGCCACGCAAAAACCTTGCCTGTGCCCGGATTACACGCCGTCACCATAGGGATTATGCCTGCCTGTTTTTTAGCACGGCTCAAACACAGGTATCCAAAGGCACAGGAAGGAACTTCCTGAATTACACGCCGCCACTTTGCGGTCTTTTCAAGGCAAAAGGCACAATTGTGTCCGATGCCTGGCGGTTTCTACCTTCCTGTGGCGGCGTGTAAAGGTACCATTAGAGATGAAAAGTAAATAAATACATCACTGAGCCCACGAGAAGTGAGGTCCCTGCTCGCAAGCTTACAATCTATGAGGAAATAGGGGAGACACAAAAGGTAATAGTAACAAATGCTGTCATATATGGTCCAGCCATCAATATAATGAATAGGGGATTCACATAATGCTGCATGAACCGTTCACCAGTGAGGATCTGTGTAAATACAGATAAAGTGCTATATAGTGCATGGGGGTGTAGAAAGATAATACAAGAAGCCAGATTTGGAGAAGGACCTAATGGAAATAATTACATAGATGAGGTGAGGTAGTAGGCTAGTCTAAAGAGATGTGTTTTTAATGCTCGTTTAAAGGTATAGATATTTTGAATTAATTAAATTGTTCTTGGTAATCTGTTCCAGAGAATTGGTGCAACTCGTGAGAAGTCCTGGAGACGGGAGTGGGAGGTTCGGCTTGTAGATGATGTCAGTCTTAGGTCACTTGCGAAACGAAGGGCACGTGTAGGGGGATAGATAGAGATTAGGGAGGAGATGTTGGGCAGTGCAGAACTGTGGAGGGCTCTGTGGGTCAGAGTGATAATTTTATATTGCAATCTGTGGCGGATGGGCAGCCAGGGTAATGACTGGCACAGGATAGAGGCATCGGTGAAGCGCTTGGAGAGGAAAATAATCCTGGCTGCTGCATTCAGGATGGATTGGAGAAGAGAGAGTTTAGTAAGAGGGAGACCAATTAGTAGAGAATTGCTGTAATCCAGACGAGAATGAATAAGGGCGACAATTAGAGTTTTTGCAGAGTCAACAGTAAGAAAAGGTCAAATTCTAGAGATGTTGTTGAGGTGTAGGTGACATGAGCGAGCAAGTGACCAGATATGGGGAGTAAAGGAGAGATCTGGGTCAAATATAACCCCAAGACAGCGGGTGTGCTGCTGAGGAGTAATGGTAGAACTACATACAGAAATGGCAATATTAGGTTTTGGAAGAGTAGGAGATGGAGGAAACACAAGAAGTAAAATTTTTGACAAATTCAGTTTAAGGTAGAGAGAAGACATGATGTTAGAGACAGCAGAGAGACAATTGCTGGTATTTTGAAGTAACGTGGAGGTGATGTCAGTAGAAGAGGTGTATATCTGGGTGTCATCAGCATAGAGATGGTACTGAAAACCAAATCTGCTGATGGTTTGTCCAATCGGAGAAGAGAAGAGAAGGGGACCTAGGAATGAACCCAGAGGAACTCCAACCGTAAGGGGAAGAGGGGAAAGCAAGAGGAGGCAGCAAAAGATACATAGGAGGAGATGTCAAAGAGGTAGGAGGAGAACCAGGAGAGAGTGGTGTCCTTAACCCCAATAGAGAAGAGCATAGAGAGAAGGAGCTGGTGATCCACAGTATTGAATGCAGCGGAGAGATCCTGGAGGATCAGTGGGGAGAAGTGACCATTAGCTTTAGCTGTTCTGAAGCTGTGAGGAATTTCCCATCGTATGAGGTCAATTTTGTCTTTAAAATAGTTGGCCAGATCGTCAGCTGTGAGGCTGGTGGTTGTGGCCTGTACTCCTGAACTGAGGAGGGAGTGGAAAGTGTCAAATAATTGTTTAGGATTGTTGGCTAGTGATGTGATAAGGGTGTTGTAGTATTTGGAGAGGTGATGGGCAGTGTTGTATGATTTCAGCATAAACTTATAATGGAAGAAATCTTCGTCAAGTTTGGATTTTCTCCTCAGGCGTTCAGCGCACCTGGAGCACCGCTGTGTGTGTAATACACATGCACAAGCTTAGTGACAGAGTCTCTCACTGCAAAAATCACATAGATACTGATGATGTCACGCTGGGTGTAGGGAGGCACCCAGCGCAAGATGACAAGGGGGAAAAAGGAGTCCCTGATGCTGAGGGCAAAGAGGAGATGGTGACCCCTAGAAAAACTGGCACTGACACCTGGCTCTATATCGAGCCTATACAGTCTCCGCAACTGTTGCTGAACTGGATACCTGGCTCTGATAACCCTACACAGTGATTAGAGTGGGTGAACACTAGTCAACCCAGCTAACTACTAAAGAAACACACCTAGGGAAACAAAGTGGGAAGGGAGATACAAATAGCTTATGAAGATCTAAACAGCAATCCAACAGAAAGTCCTGGATGCACTGCTGAGCTAGGAAGCAACCTCAAACATAGGACAAGCTATCACCAACAGTGCGTCCTGGGAGTCAAGGGGTATAAATAGACAGCTGAAGATAAGAGATCAGCTGGGTCCTAGTGACCTCCAGCTATCATTAAGAGAGAAATGCCTCTTAAAGGACTAGAGATATATTTTGGGATTTTGGCTGTTTGGCCAGATGCTGCGACCCTCTGCGAGTGGCCTCTTACAGCCTCATTCGTGCCTCCTGACACACCCATGATGGCCACTTTACACGCGGCAACAGGAAGATAGAAAACGGCAGGCGTCAGAGACACTTGTACCTCTTACCTTAAAAACACCTTGAAGTGACTGCGTGTAATTCAGGTATCTGCAAGGTGTTTTGAAGGTAAAAGGTACAATTGTCTCCGACACCTGCCGTTTTCTATCTTCCTGTTGCCGCGTGTAAAGTGGCCATAACAGATAAGCATGTCTAGTAACTTATCTTATTCATACAAAGACAATAAAAATGTACTGCTGTACTAAAGCCTAATGGTGAACACTTTCAGTCCTACATTCAAAAAATAACATGATCTCATAGAATTGAAAAATCCTTTTGCAACAAAATAGCACAGAGAAAAGGATTCTATTGTGTTGGTACAGAAATCAGCTATTTTGGTGCGGTGTTCATCAGCAGAACTAGGGAAGATAGAATACCCCAATACTTTCATGCAAGATATAATTTGTAATTCTTCAAAACAATATAGTTAACCTTGTGCGTGGCAACCTCTGATTAGGTGAATGGAGGTGTATGGAAGAAATCTCCACCCACCAGCACAGAGACAACTGCAAATTAGGGATAGATGCAGCAGAAGAGTATTTGGTGAAAAATGCATGATACAAGTCCTATAATGGCCAGTCATCTTGTTATTCTTCATGTACACATACATGACAGCTTTTTCTGATAAGTGGCTTGAAATTCCGCATTAAAGATCATAAGCCGTTCAATGTGACAACAAGGAAATAACGGGGCAATCAGTGCTGTACATGTCCATGGAACTTGTCAGTTGTCATTCATTTCAGTTACCTTATAATTCTCAGTTCATTATATATATTACAAATCAGTGTTAATTGCTGCTTATGAGCTCTGATTTATGGTTAGGAAATAAAAATGTAAATATCATGGCCCGCGATGTGATCCTCAGATTTGGATGCATTCCATAGAATAAATGACATGTTCTAACAGTCTTTCATTGTTAAAGCATTGCCCTTATATTCTTGCTGCAGGCATAAAGTTATTTTTGTTTTTACCTTGTCTTGCAGTGGTCTGTTGACCTCACAGCACAATTTAATTGGCATGGCATGTTCCCTGTATTTGTTAAGCCTCCACACTTCGGTTTAATATTTTCTCTGAATATACAGATTAAAGTTTTATGTATAGCTTGATAGAACATCGTTTGTTAAATGAGTGGGCATTAGGCCACCCAACAAAAGCTATCTGACATCAATCATCACACTTCACAGCCTTTACTCCAGATGGGCTCTGGACTTTATTCAGGAAACAGACCAAATTGCCTGGCAAGATGACACAGAGAAAATGATATATCCATAGCTGAGTTGTCAATAGGCAAAGGCCTTCTGCTACAAGTGCTGTATCTTTTCATCCATCACAGGCTTAGATCTCCAAACTAATTATGAAGTCAGCCAAGTTTGCCATTTTATGCTATTTGCTATATTTTCTCTCTGTAAATCACATAACTACTGCTATTTGCTTTCAGCATAGTGAACGTTTTCCTAGTGAAAATCCAAACTCCCGCAGGTGTGGTAGTGTTTTGTCAGTCTTATCTCTTAACGACAACTCCAATTGCTGTTCTCCAGACGTTAAAACATATACTGTAATTTTTGCATAATATATGTCTAGATGAGTTAGTGAATTGTTAGCGCCATTGTCTCCTCCTCACATCTCCCATGGATTCCTATTATGAAATATCACAATATTATATTTGATCAGATTTCGACAGCTCAATAGCATAAGAGTTGAAGTGCTTTAAATAACGCCAGTTATGTTTCTGCATAATCCTGATTAAACACTTTCTTAATAGGTAAGCAAATGTTGTGAGCTATAAAAAGGGTGTTTAATGGATATTGCACATAGTAAATGGTTCGGATTGGTTGGCAGTAGTATCTGGTAGCAGATAAGTTCACATTTAAGTTCACTTGCAAATCTAATTTAAATTCAATATAGTTAATTACATTTCAGGTGCCATAAAGCATTTGGCTTGTGTCTATTAAGCTACGGTTTGTACAGAATGTTAACTTCATAAATGGCCACCAACTAAACTGAAAATGTTGTTTGTGTATTTCTGAAATGCTTAGACCGGCTCATAACATCCTAATACAACATCGGCAACAAATTGGCAGATTTAAAGGGAACCTGTAGGGTAAAAAAATACTATTACCCTGCAATATGGGTTAATCTGCAGGATAATAGTATTCTGATGCTGTCCAGCACTGGCATCAAGAGCCCCACTGCCGGGAGGAAATTAACCACATCCCCCCCCTTCCCCGGCAGCCTCAGGCTTTCAGTAATCGAGTGGCGCCGACATGGCTGTACATAGTAAGTGGCAGCTGTGACTGACAGCCACCACTAAGGCCACGTGCACACGTTCAGCATTTGATGAGTTTTTTACCTCAGGATTTGTAGACAAAACCAGGAGTGGAGCAATCAGAGGAAAAGTCTAATAGAAACACCTGCACCACTTCTGTATTTAATCATTCACTCCTGGTTATGGCTGCAAATCCTGAGGTAAAAAAACTCATCAAATACTCAATGTGTGCACATGGCCTAATGCTGAGGGGATATTCAGTCAGTGCTGGGGACAGGTCTGATCCATCCATCACACCAGGTTAAAGACCTGGAACATGTTCTCTTGGTACCTTGGCCAATGATTCAACTGATCACATTAAACACAGCTTAGAAATAAAGATACTAATGTGATTTTATCTCATGTTAAGTCTAATAAAGACAAATCTAAGTCTGCAAGGTAAATAACACCCCTCACTATAGTGACATTATCACAATAGAACACTCCCTGTAAATAAATTGTGAGACAATTGTCATGTTATCACAATGGAACACAGCCATGTAATAAATAGACAATATATACATATTAACTCCTTATTGGCTAGGCCTGAAAGGACCTCCATGACCACGTATTTTATTTTTGCAGAAACGAGGCTGCTTGAGGCTTTGTTTTACACATGATAAATTGCAATACTTTTTGTCACAGTTTTTATTTATAAATTACTATGTACTTTGTAAAATTTGTATGTGACCTAAATATGGAAAAAAATATTTTTTCAACTTTTTCCATTGATAGTTTTTTATTATTATTATTTATTTATTTATATAGCGCCATTGGTTCCATGGTGCTTTACATAAGTAACATTGAAGTGGGGGTAACAAGGACAGGTACAGTACATACGAACAATCAAGGCTTGCTGGTACATGACGGGAGAGGACCCTGTCCACGAGGGCTCACAGTCTACAGGGGTGGGAGAGGAGACAGTGGGAGGGGAAGCGCCAAGCGTGTGGTGGTGCGGCGCTGGATCTCATCGTAGGCTTGTTGGAATAGGTGAGTTTTCAGGTTCTTTTTGAAACTCTTAAGGGTAGGAGAGTGTCTGACGTGCTGGGGGAGAGGGTTCCAGAGTATGGCAGAGGCGTGGGAGAAGTCTTGTATGCGGTTGTGGGAGGATGAGATAACGGGGGAGAAGAGGAGGAGTTCTTGTGAGGAGTGTAGCTTGCGTGCGGGTAGGTATCAGGAGACCATGTCGGAGATGTAAGGGGGGGGCAGGTTGTGGATGGCTTTGTAAGTCAGGGTTAGGATTTTATATCGAGATCTTTGGGGGGTGGGGAGCCAGTGAAGGGCATGGCGGAGGGGAGAGACAGGGGAATAGTGACTGGGGGGGAAGACGATGAACTCTGTTTGGTGCATTTTCAGCTTGAGGAAGCGAGCAGAGAAGAAAGATGAGATGGCGGACAGGCATTGGGGGATTTTAGACAGAAGGGAGGTGATATCAGGTCCGAAGAGGTAGATCTGGGTGTCGTCGGCGTAGAGATGGTACTGGAGGCCATTGGACTCAATGAGCTGACCTTGGCCGAGGGTGTAGATGCAGAAGAGTAGCGGTCCCAGAACCGATCCCTGAGGGACGCCGACAGTGAGGGGGTAGGACGAGGAAGAAAACATTTAATCACTACTGTGGTATCTTCATATTAGCATGTAGCCCACAGAATATGTGCCCAGAGATCTTGATAGGCTGGAATCACACTGTCTGAGTGACATGGGAGTAATTACGTTGAGTCTCGAATGATTAACTTGGAATGGCCTTCCCCCTCTCTGGACGGGAGTGGAAGCTGCTTGGGTTTCTAAGCAGCTCCACACTCCCGTCCTGACAGGGGGGAGGCCATTCCAAGTTAATCATCCAAGACTCAATGGAGTTACTCCCATGTCACTCGGACAGTGTGATTCCAGCCATCACACTAGAACATAGCAAAGCTTTAATATCAAGCTCTGCCGAGTCACTTTAAAAGAGCACAATAAAGCAGAATCTATAAATTAATAGGCATCATACTGCAACATCTTAACAATGGAACACAATTTAGAAACAAAAAAACAATCACTAGTAGGTAATCATCCTTATTTGAGTCTGTTTAGAAAGAAATACTAACATTAGTGTGACATTATTATAGTTAAAGAATATAGACAAACAACAGTGTAACCTGATGTCCAAGTTATTGTTGTCATATATTCTCAAAGACAATTACCTTATAGGTCATTGTAGAAATAAAATAAGAAATAAGTACTTAGAACACAGCTAAGGAATATATCACTACTGTGAAATTACCGCAATAAAGATGAAAACTATTTTGAAACTGCTTCAGAAGTATACAAGCAAGGGATAAAGGCAGACGTCAAGAATTACTGCAAACACTAGTGTGGTCAACACATAAGAACAAAGCTAAATAAAAGCAACTATGACACCAACACATTAGACAACACTCTTTAAATGAATACAGAAGCTAGGAATAAAAGTAAATCTTTCTGTCATATGATCACAATAGATATTCATTAAAGGGAATATGCTACCAAGGTTTTGCTACCCAATTTGAGAGTGGCATAATGTAGGTGTTGTTATGTCTTACTTACTCAGCTGCTTGCTGCAGTTTAGATACAATCCCTGTTTTATGTGCTGCAGATTTATCAGTTCTCTGAATACTGAGCTCTGTATAACTATGCCCACTCCAGTGATTGACAGCTTTCTGTGTAGACTGTTCAGGGGCAGTAAGTTACTAATTGGTTGTGGGAGCGGGGTTATACAAAGCTCATAAGTATGGTGGACTACATGGCCGCAGGTTACCTAGTCCTCTAGTGATAATCTCATGCTAATAAAACTGTGATTTTATAAAAACTGCAGCAGACAGCCCAGAAAGTGTCACATGGATGGAGTCAGGGTTGCTGTCTCTACATTATTATGTTCTCTGATTAGATTGCAAAAACCTGGTGAAAGTGAAGAATGTGTACACCTAAAATTCCACATATCCAAGAACACAAATTTTGTCATCACACTAAAGGTACCGTCACACATTTCAACATTATTTCCGACGTCGTTCAAAAGTGAAGTCAGGAACTATGTTGAAAGGACGTCGTTGTTGCATCGTTGTGTGTAAACACACGATTCAACAACGATAGTTGTTCAAGTCGGAGATGACAGGTTTTCCTGCATGCAGGAAAACCTGTCAACCTCAACTTAAATAACCTGCAGCATCGTTCGGTGTGACACTGCAATAGGCATGTCACGGCCGATCCCACCTATTTGCTGCATTGCAGCAGATCGCTCGCTGGGTTGATCCCAGCCCAGCGAGCGATCACGCCGCCAACATCGCAGTGCCGTCACCGGCAACATCCTGCTGTGTGACAGCTAGGCTGCGATGTCGGAAGCGAGCACGCATCCGCGGCATCGCGTCCGACATCACAGCCGATGTTGGAATGTGTGACGGGGCCTTTACACACACTGTACTTACTAATATGAACTGCATTTTATCAGAAAAATAACATGAGCCACAAAATAAACAAGTGATGACTTCAGCTCTGATCACTCAGACCCCATTGATCACCAGAATTGGGCACTTCTGGTTCTAGTCTGAATGGAGCGGCAATGCACATGCTTGACCACTGCTCCAATCATTTTTTATGGGACTGTCAAACAACTATAATATCCCTTGAAAAGGAACAAACCACCGGGAGGGGGGGGGGCTTTGACTTACAGCAGAAAGACAAGCCCACAGGGGAGGAATAAAAAAACAAATACCGATGTCATGCTGCACACGTCAATCACCTGCTACACTGATTTACAAGTAATTAAATCCTGATGATTGGTTTCCTTTAAAGCTCCTTTTACTGGATTAAGACAAACTATTAAAATTCAGCTTTTTGCATAAGAATTACACAAATATAGACATATATGATATACTTCTGTAAAATTAGTTATAATAAAAAGGGGAAAACGCAAAAGTCCAATACTTAGTGACCTAATGTTTTACAGTTATTGACTGGACCATTATTTTATACATTTTAGCATTTGGGAATGTCATTATTTATGCCCAATGCCAACTACCACTTTTCAACTGACAGTCATGAAGAATTATAGAGCACAACTTCAACCGGCACTGACAATTATCCTTTCATAAGTCACTTTACATCCTGACAATCAAACAAACATGATTGGTTGGTACCTAGAATAAAAGCAGAGGAATTATCAGTGTTTTATAGGTATATCTGTTATCTGAGTGATTATATCAGAGGCTAAATAACATTTACGATCATATTTTGTAATAGAAGGTATGGTATCACTGGACCTATAATAAATAAATATAGGCTCTTATTCATTGACTAACAAACATGGCTGGTAAACACAGAAAAAGGAGATACTACTTGCAGTAGTGGGAAGGGTCAGTTTGGACATCGTACGGTAGAGCTGACAGGTATTTGTGAAGAAGAAAACATTCTTTCACATTGTCTCAAGCAATATTTTACAAAATTACATCTCAATGACTAGTTTTATTATATGTGTAGGTAAAAACACTATTATAGTGTAATCGTTACTATTTGCTACTTGCCTAAATAGTGCGGTATTCAGGATATTCATTACTCATTGAGTATCGCTGGTGCTCGTGAGTGATGTGATGATTGTGAACAATCTGACACAAATTATCCAGCTCCCTTCAATGCACGAAGGGAGTCAGCACCCCAGTGAGAGCAGACTGAATGTTAGGGTCTCTCTGGGGGCACTGCAAGGTGATTTATGCAGTGAAAACTCAAAAAAGCCCACCCTCCCGCCCTGTCTTGGAAATGCTCGTGTTATGGCGGATGTGTGTGGGCGGAGTCTATTACTAATTGACTATCATTGGACTCGCTATTTGGATGAGTACCCTTGGATTACAAAGTATTCGTCATGAGTATAGCGATTGCGAATATTTTGCTACTCACTCATCACTAGAATCCTATTCCTGGCCAAATTAAAACAGAGGCTAACTCTGAAATTCAAGCAAAACCAATAGATAAAGTGAGTTATCAGCCAAAATTATGGAAAATATTCTTTATTATATCAAACAAGAGTGGAAAAAACAACAATGTTTTAAAAACAATGAAACGCCATGAATTACATCCAAGAGGGACCAAACCCCATAATTTCGAAGTAGTAGGATGGTATATCACATAAAAACAGAGACATAAATAGAATAGATCTATAAAAACTACACACTCTCTCCTGAAGTTTAATTATAAAAATCAAAGACAAACGAATCTCAATTTATGATAGAAAAAGTGGAAATTGTTATACACCCGTGTAACAACATGAGCACATGTAAGAATAAAGTGTAGAAACCCTATGGAGGTGGATGCCCACTAGGGGGGCAGTAAAGTTCTATTTGAAGAAAATAGGTTCCACAGAATCATAAAATAAGTGATAAAATTTTTTTTATAACTAAATAAACCAAATACAATTTTATGTGCACAATAGGTTAAACAAAATGTGTGATACACTGTAAGTGCAACAATGTAGGTGCTGTAAAATAACTAAACTTTTAGTGGAAGACCAATATCTCTCAGGACTATACAATGTTATTCCAATGGGAATGCCTAACCTCACAAAATAAGGATACTACTACACCTATATTCAGTGTGTAAGAAAAAAGGTGAAAAAGAGATTTAAAGAAGGATAAAGTGAACAAGGGGAGAACAAGAAGTGACAAGGTGTAATGGTTATGGAAGTGATTAGTGTTATAAAAACAGATACATGTCTGGCCCGGACATTTTGTTTAAAAAAAAAAAAAACATTTTGGGGGTTGTTGCTAATAATGCTATCAAACTATCGGCCTTAATTCCAATCACTTACAGAAAGTGCTCCAAAGTAAAAGTAGAAGACCTAGTTCCTACAATGAGAGAGAAGGGAAGAGATGTGTAAAACAATCCAAAAATCACAAACAACATTCAATACTGGGATATACCAGTCTGTAAATTAAGTTCTGGGGTGCCAAAATTACCGTTCCTGTGAGGATGCAGGTCTCACCCTTCATGTTCATGTTTACATGAATAAATGTAGAGAACCTCATCACTATCATAATCACATAATATTGTAAGCACAGCTTTCCAAAATGAGATTAATTGCCCCAATCTGACCTAGATAGAACAAGTCCTATTGATCAGATACCCATTGCTGCCATGTTATGTGGTGTTGATGTGGTGTATTGATTGTTGCCATGTGGATAATGCAAATGCTTTTTTTTTATAATTCTGTTAAAGCTTCATCTTGTAGTGAAAAATGTCAACTGGCATTGGAATAGATGTTGGCACCATTTCCAAAAGTTGCTTATGCAGAAGGCCAAATTTGATCCATTGTTTTATTTAAATGTTTCTTTTTTTTGGCAGTATTTGTATGTCACTGCTAGAATGTTAATGGCAGTGGGAAAATTGTGATTAGTCAATATCGTTATACCATAAGCTAATATTGTAATTATCATTCACCAAGACCATATGTAATGGGAAATTGTGATATTATAATATAGTACAATATACTAATATGGTAATTACCATCAGGGCCGCATCTGTTATGAGGTTAGTTAAGCCTCCTGCTCTGGTGGCAGCATACAGGATTTTGGAGGGACAACAGGATGTCTAACAGTTGCAAATTGAATGCTCTACTGCTTAGTAGCTGCTTAGCAGTAACTATGCAGCTGGGGCTGTCATTCACCACCAACTACCTAGGTGTACCTGGCTGGCAAGAAAAAATAATGGCGTGGGGCTTCGTTATATTTTTCTATGTTAGTCAGGTACAACTAGGCAGCTGAGGGCTATAATCCTCAGCGTAGGGATGCCAAAGCATTCTGGGCCCCCCCACTAAGACTTGCATCCTGCAGCCACCCCAGAAAATGGCGCATTCACAGAAGCGCAATATTCTGGAGCTGTACCCGGCTGTACCTGGCTCTCCCAGCTGCTCTGTGGCGAGGGCAGACTGAGTAATAAGGGGTTAATTAGCGGCTGGCACTAAGCCCGAAATTCATAATGTTGCACCAATGTTAGACACGGCCATTATGAATTTCACTGAGAAAAATGTTTTTATTACAACAAAAAACACTAACACATATTTAGACTCCATCTTTATTACTCCCACATACCCATCCAGGATCCCATGAGATGTCCGTCGTTTAGTGCCGAACCGAAAATTAATACTTGTAGGCTTGCACAGTGAAGGGGGTGAGTTCATGGTCTGTGTCACCTTAGGTCAGATAAAGCGAGGAGATTTTATGACCTCATGTGAAACTTCCCGCTTTACAGCATGACTCGAATTGAGTGAGTTTCCTGTTACCGCTGTGAGCAGGGTGATGTCAGTGTAGGTCTCCTGAGGTCAGGTAGAGTGACGAGGATTAACTCTGACATAAGGTGAACTTTACCGCATCATCTGGGTCCCAGCGTGACACAAAACTCACAAACCCTCTCTCCCTCAGTCTATCTCCCTTTCTTCATATACAGTGCATTGTGAAAGTGTTTGGCCCCCTTGAACTTTTCAACCTTTTAGCACATTTCAGGCTTCAAACATAAAGATATAAATTCAAATTTTATAGTGAAGAATCAACAACAAATGGGACACAATTGTGAAGTGGAACTAAATTGATTGGATATTTTAAACAAATAAAAAACTGAAAAGTGGGGCGTGCAATATTATTCGGCCCCTTTACTTTCAGTGCAGCAAACTCACTCCAGAAGTTCAGTGAGGATCTCTGAATGACCCAATGTTGTCATAAATGACTGGTAATGATAAATAGATTCCACCTGTGTGTAATCAAGTCTCCCTATAAATGCACCTGCTCTGTGATAGTCTCAGGGTCCTGTTTCAAGTGCAGAGCATCATGAAGACCGAGGAACACACCAGGCAGGTCTGAGATACTGTTGTGGCAAAGTTTAAAGCCGGATTTGGATACAAAAAGATGTCCGAAGTTTTAAATATTTCAAGGACCACTGTGCAAGCGATCATATTGAAATGGAAGGAGTATCAGACCACTGCAAATCTACCAAGACCCGGCCGTTCCTCTAAACTTTCATCTTGAACAAGGAGAAGACTGATCAGAAATGCAGCTAAAAGGCCCATGAACACTCTGGATGAACTGCAGAGATCTACAGCTGAAATGGGAGAGTCTGTCCATAGGACAACAATCAGTCGTACACTGCACAAATCTGGCCTTTATGGAAGAGAGGCAAGAAGAAAGCCATTTCTCAAAGATATCCATAAAAAGTCTCGTTTGAAGTGTGCCACGCCAAACATGTGGAATAAGGTGCTCTGGTCATTTGAAACCAAAATTGAACTTTTTGGCCACAATGCAAAACGATATGTTTGGCGTAAAAGCAACACAGCTCATCACCCTCAAAACACCATCCCCACTATCAAACATGGTGGTGGCAGCATCATGGTTTGGGCCTGCTTTTCGTCAGCAGGGACAGGGAAGATGGTTAAAATTGATGGGAAGATGGACGGAGCCAAATACAGGACCATTCTGGAAGGAAACCTGTTGGAGTCTGCAAAAGACCTGAGGCGCTATGCTCATTGGTCGCTGTGTGCTGACGCCGACCAATTAGCATAGCGCCTCACTTACAGCGCTAAATTTGAAACTCAAAGTCCTCCATTATATCTTAATGGGAAGTGAGGCGCTATTCTCATTGGTCGCTGTGTGCTGGCGCCGACCAATGAGAATAGCGCCTCACTTACAGCGCTAAATTTGAAACTCAAAGTCCTCCATTATATCTCAATGGGAAGTGAGGCATTATTCTCATTGGTCGTTGTGTGCTGGCGCCGACCAATGAGAATAGCGCCTCACTTACAGCGGTAAATTTGAAACTCAAAGTCCTCCATTATATCTCAATGGTAAGTGAGGCGCTATGCTCATTGGTCGGCGCCAGCACACAGCGACTAATGAGAATAGCGCCTCACTTCCAATTGAGATATAATGGAGGACTTTGAGTTTCAAATTTACCACTGTAAGTGAGGCGCTATTCTGATTGGTCGGCGCTAACACACAGCGACCAATGAGAATAGCGCCTCACTTCCCATTGAGATATAATGGAGGACTTTGAGTTTCAAATTTACCGCTGTAAGTGAGGCGCTATGCTCATTGGTCGCTGTGTGCTGGTGCCGACCAATGAGCATAGCGCCTCACTTCCCATTGAGATACATAGCGGTCTTTAGAGCTGTGCATGGCCGGGCCCTTGGTTCTATTTTCGGCCACGGCGCTTGGCTCTCGTCGGTCGTCGCCGGTGCGGGAGACTCGCAATGGCCGCTGCACGGCCATTGCTCGCGCCCCTGCAACGGCTCGCAATGGCCGCGTCCCTCAACGGGCAGCCACGTCCACGACGATGGAAGTAGCACCGAAACTTACGGAAGTGCGTTAGGGGAATTATATATTAGATATATATATATATATACAGTGCCTGCAAGTATATACAGTGCCTGCAGATTTAGCTGGTTTGATAAGATGCCAATAAGTTAGAGCCTTCAAACTGCCAACGAGAGTAGGATTTATTAACAGAAGCATAAATCTTACAAACCAAAAAGTTATGTTGCTCAGTTGAATTTTAATAAATTTTAAACATAAAAGTGTGGGTCAATTATTATTCAACCCCAAGGTTTAATATTTTGTGGAATAACCCTTGTTTGCAATTACAGCTAATAATCGTCTTTTATAAGACCTGATCAGGCCGGCACATGTCTCTGGAGTTATCTTGGCAAACTCCTCCATGCAGATCTCCAAGTTATCTAGGTTCTTTAGGTGTCTCATGTGGACTTTAATCTTGAGCTCCTTCCACAAGTTTTCAATTGGGTTAAGGTCAGGAGACTGACTAGGCCACTCCAACACCTTGATTTTTTCCCTCTTGAAC
Organism: Allobates femoralis; assembly: GCA_033576535.1. NCBI lineage: Eukaryota > Metazoa > Chordata > Amphibia > Anura > Aromobatidae > Allobates > Allobates femoralis. Next base: position 579,158,517 of record JARQOC010000002.1, read on the forward strand.
CAGGCCTTGGTTTTCTTGGCTGTGTGCTTTGGGTCGTTGTCTTGTTGGAAGATGAAATTACGACCCATCTTAAGATCCTTGATGGAGGAGCGGAGGTTCTTGGCCAAAATCTCCAGGTAGGCCGTGCTATCCATCTTCCCATGGATGCGGACCAGATGGCCAGGCCCCTTGGCTGAGAAACAGCCCCACAGCATGATGCTGCCACCACCATGCTTGACTGTAGGGATGGTATTCTTGGGGTCGTATGCAGTGCCATCCAGTCTCCAAACGTCACGTGTGTGGTTGGCACCAAAGATCTCGATCTTGGTCTCATCAGACCATAGAACCTTGAACCAGTCTGTCTCAGAGTCCTCCAAGTGATCATGAGCAAACTGTAGACGAGCCTTGACATGACGCTTTGAAAGTAAAGGAACCTTACGGGCTCGTCTGGAACGGAGACCATTGCGGTGGAGTACGTTACTTATGGTATTGACTGAAACCAATGTCCCCACTGCCATGAGATCTTCCCGGAGCTCCTTCCTTGTTGTCCTTGGGTTAGCCTTGACTCTTCGGACAAGCCTGGCCTCGATATGGGAGGAAACGTTCAAAGGCTGTCCAGGCCGTGGAAGGCTAACAGTAGTTGCATAAGCCTTCCACTTCCGGATGATGCTCCCAACAGTGGAGACAGGTAGGCCCAAATCCTTGGAAAGGGTTTTGTACCCTTTGCCAGCCTTGTGACCCTCCATGATCTTGTCTCTGATGGCCTTGGAATGCTCCTTTGTCTTTCCCATGTTGACCATGTATGAGTGCTGTTCACAAGTTTGGGGAGGGTCTTAAATAGAAAAGGCTGGCAAAAGAGATAATTAATCCACACATGTGAAGCTCATTGTTATTTGTGCCTGAACTACTTCTTAATACTTTAGGGGGACCAAACAGAATTCTGGTGGTTTGAGGGGTAGAATAATAAATGACCCTCTGAATTAACTTTTAACGCTTTAAAAAAAAAAAAAAAAAAAAAAAAAATTTTGTGGCACTGCATTTCTCACTTCCAGGCTGATCTATAGTCCAAATGTCACAATGCCAAGTTAATTCCGCATGTGTCAACCAGCTAAATCTGCAGGGGGTTGAATACTACTTGTAGGCACTGTATATATATATGTATATATATATATACAAACATACTCATACTAAGTTACATAGCAGTATCTATATATACGCACACACACACATATATGTATACACACATGTATATAGGCACATATGTGTAGACACATATATATATATGTACGTACACATATATGATAACACAGAAACACATTATATATACAGGGTGGGCCACTTATATGGATTCACCTAAATAGAGTTGGATCCTAAATGGCCGACTTCAAAAATGCCCCATGGTCACCACCCATCTGGAAGCTTTTTCCCCCTACCATATACTAATGTGCCACAAACGTATAAATGGCCCACTATATATATATATATATATATATGTACACAGTTATGGCCAAAAGTATTGACACCCCTGCAATTCTGTCAGATAATACTCAATTTCTTCCAGAAAATGATTGCAATCACAAATTCTTTGATATTATTATCTTATAATTATCTTACATGAAGATAATAATACCAAAGAATTTGTGTTTGCAATCATTTTCAGGAAGAAACTGAGTATTATCTGACAGAATTGTAGGGGTGTCAATACTTTTGGCCACAACTGTATATATGTATATACTGTATATATATATATATATATATATATATATATATATATATATATATATATATACGTATAGACCAAAAATTGACGACTGGAGCACTCCACTTCTGATGTAAATTGCCTTTAATGGCCGTCAGGCATCTTTGTGGTGGACATTTTGGTCCTAAGACCTTCTTCCAGCCACCTTGAGGGTGTCCACATACTATTCTCTTTAAGGACCCTCTGTACAGGGAATAAAGACTTAACGGGTTAGTCCGAGCCCAGCAACTTTTCTCTTAACTTCCTGTCTTATATATCCCTCTAATCTAAGCTTTTTTCTCATACACGTCCTTTATTAAGTCCCTGTCATTCCTTCTCTACACTATATAATTGCTATTGTTTTGTTTTCTATTTCCTACTTGCTGACATACCATGTGAGAGCCCCAGTGCAACCTGGGATCCTCACACGAAGCATCAGACAGGCTCCAGGCACTTCCTTATCCCCTCCCTGGAACCAGTGTCACTGTGATGCTGGTTCCAGGGGTGGACTATTCAAATGTTTACTAAGGTCTCCAGCCCACCCCCTTGCACCTTGATTTCTCTGCCCCCTCCTCTCTGCAGTGTAAATTCTCAGCCCCATCCCCTTTTCCTCTCCCCACAGTCTGCCCTCTCAGCCCCCCCTTCTTCACTTCCTCCCTGCTCCCCCTAGTGTGAATTCTCAGCCTCTGCCCTGTTGTTACCTGCCCCCTGCTGTGCGGTGTCAGATATTCCTTGATATCCTGTATCTCTCCCTCTGTGCAATGAGTGTCAGGTCATCACTGTAGGAGAGACTGCGCACAGTGGAAGCTTCCGCTCATCAATATGCATAAGCCCTGGGATACTCACTGACATAATTTATGCATATTGATGAGTGGTACTGAGCAGTCAATCTGTGTATATGTGTGTGTGGGAGGAGGGACCAGGGTCACAGTGATACTGGTTCTAGGGAGGGGATGAGGAAGTGTCTGCTGTCTGTCTGACAGCTGTGTGGGGATCCCAGGGTGCACTGGGGCTCTCACACGGAGTGCCACCAAAGAGGAAATAGAAAAAAAACCCAATAGAGGTTATATGATCAAGAAAGGGAACAATAGGGAATTAATAAAGGAAGTATATGAGAAAAAAAGTGAGATATATTAGATAGATAGTTAAGAGGAAAGTTGCTGGGCTCAAACTGGCCCTTTAATTTTGAGAAGAGGCAATGGGAGGTAATAGCAATAAAACATGACTCTTCTCAGATCATTATAAGTGCAAGATGCCAGAATCAAATTTATAAATATCAAAATAAGAATGAGCGCGGCCGAGGTGAAGTACGCCTCGGCCTCTGCTGCTTCCGTCTAAGCTCAAGATACTATATCAAAAGAAAAGTTTTTTTTTCATGATACAGTAAAAGAAACTAATTTAATGGGCTTAAAAAGGTTCAAATGAATGTTTCACAGGTCGTTTTATTGTGTCTATGAAAAGTGGAAGCTCTTTGAACTGTTAAAGCACTGAACCACACCATTTCTACAAATTCATTCTTGAACTGTGGACTGTGAATCTCAAGTAACTAGGGGCTTAGGCTTTATTAGGCTTAGTTTTGCCTAGTTATTTCAGGCATGTGAATATCTGCGGTTAATGCTGTTTAACTGAGGGCTATTTACCTCTGAAGAGTTAGTCATGTTCATGTTATCTACAGCTTCTCTACAATGCTGAAGAAATACATGTACAGCGATAGGCAATTGTGGGAGTGGTGAATAATTGCTTTGTTCTTGATGGGTCAGGTTATTAAGATCACTGGTGGCTCTGCAATTGTGCCCTGAAAAGGATAGGCACAGGGTGCCTCTCAATTCAGAGACAGCGTTATTTTGCAAACAGGCTCTGTATGTGTACTCTGTGTATCTAATCCTACAATGTGTTGTACAGTCTGTTGAGCTAATATCTATTCCTAGAGCTGTGTGATAAAGTCTGGAGAGCTGCATATGTGGCGCTCCTGCAGTCCAGTCGCCAGAGAGGTACTACACCTAATCCCTAGGTGGGGTATCCCACTCCCAGGTTAGAGGGAGGCACGACACCGAGACCCACACATCTGCACCCCACGCCCCTGCCTGGTGTCGCACACATCTAATCCTAGAGTTGTGTGATTCAGTCTGCTGAGCTGTGTCTCCAATGCTAGAGTTGTGTAATACAGTGCTGAGCTATGTGTCTAATCCTACTATCTGTAGTACAGTCTGGTGAACTTTCTATATAATTGTAGAGCTATCTGATACAGTGCTGATCTGGAAATCTAATCATACCCAGTCTGATTCAGTCTGCTGAGCTGTATATTTAATCCAGGAGCTGTGTGATATAGTCTGCACAGCGGCATATCTAATCCCACCTTGTGTGGTACAGTTTTCTGAGCTGTGTATCTAATCTTAGAACTGTGTGATACAGTGCTGAGCTGTATTTATAATCCTACCCGGTGTGGAACAGTCTGCTGAGCCATGTATCTATTCTTACAGCTGTGTGATACAGTCTGCAGAGCTGCGTATTGAATCCTAGAGCTGTGTGATACAGTCTGCTGAGCCATACAGCAAACCATAGAGCTGTGTGATACAGTGCTAAGTGGCATTTGTAATCCTAGCCATTGTTGTAGAACCTGTTGAGCAACGTATCTAATCCTAGAGCTTTTTAATACAGTCTGTAGAGCTTCATATCTAATCCTAGAGCTGTGTGATACAGTCAGCTGGTGTAGCACCCCAGGGTATGGGAACTCAGATGTCTGGGACCTCTGTTTCGGGGGGGATGTCACTGGTGGCCTGCCCAGATCCGTTGCCCCGGGGTACAGCCCACAAGAAGAGGTTTTTAATATTTACAAAGGGATTAGAGTCTTTGTCTCGTGATGCCACCTGTACTACCTGGTGACTAGACACCAGCACTGCCACAGTCCTCCGGAGGGTGGTGGTATTGCAGCTAAGGTGGAGCAGCTCCCTACAGGTAGAGCTAAGCCTCCGGGACAGCGTTACCTGTTGCCAGGACCGTGCAAACCGTTGATTAAAGTCAATGAATGCAAGACAGCAACACAGAGGCAATTCACTCTTCCAGGTACTTTACTTGTAAAAGAAAACTGATCAAGATGGTGATGCAGCTCACAGTACTTCCCGCAGGACAGACAGCCGGGTAGTCACAGCAGAATGCAGAATCTGTGGAAGTCTCTGGCGGTACCTTCTTGGATCTACCATTGTCCTGTCCCTTCTCTCTCTTCTCGTGGTCTTCTTCTTGAGCGGTGGTACAACCCAGGGGATGGACACCCTGAGAACGTCTTCGGAGCCGGGACGAGTACGGTCGGAGGGTGAACACTCCAGACTGTGTTGTCAGACCCGTATACTCCGGGTGAACAAGTCAGGACCTTTCTGTCTGGGCTACTTGTTTTTCTAGCCCTCTCTTGAAGCTCCATTTTCTCTCTTGGGTAAGCTCCCGTTCTCTGTCTTTCCTCGGGGAAGACACTCCTGAAGACTCCCCGTGCGTTCTACCTGCTCCTCTCACACTTTCCACTCTCTAACTCCATGGAACTTCCACCCGGTTTCATCGGTGGGTGTGTGTTGGGATCAAATCCTTCCATAGTGTTCTGCATTCTGCTTGTGACAGGGAAAACCACACTCTCATCTTTGGGTGCAGTACCCCACTTGTGATACCTGACCAGTGGGGCGCCACATTCCCCCTTGATGGAATATACTCGTCCTCGAGTATGGTGTTACAGGGTTTATCGGAAGAGTAAAAAGTTTTGTATTTTTTCATTAAACAATAACAGGTAACATATTTACAAACAAGCATTCTTCTTCTTCCCTTTATGGGAGGTTCGGTTTCTTTTTTTTTAACATTACCAACCAATGCAAATGCTAGCTACTACTATAGACCTTGGGTCCTTGGGTCACCTTTTGGTCAAGATATTACTCTCGGATTCATAGCATCTTTCTTTATACACAATTGACTTTAATCAACAATAACATTATCTAACTTCTCATCGGCCACACGGGGATCGGTAACTGCGCGGACAGTCCAATATGCTTTATCACTGCCGGGCCGCTTCGAATAACTACATGATATCACACGAGAGTCTCTGGCTAAAACGTGTTAATAGTCCAGGCTCAAACAACATTACACACTCATGGGAGGGAAGAGTTCTCATGGAAGTCTATGAGTCTACACTCAAATCAGGGAATTTCACATACTTCTTTAACGAAAGGGAAAAGAAAAACAAAAAGTTCACACTGCAGCAAAATAAACTATTCACATCTCAAAACCTGTGGTGATAGCAGGTACTTAATGGCGGGACGCACGAATAGCGAATTACCCAAGTGGCCCCGCGTGTCTCTCATAATTACCTCGTCTCCGTGGTACACATCCCGGTCTGGGTGACCATGATGCCGGCGTGACTCAATGTCTCTACGCACCACAAAGATTTCATCACGCAGTCCTGGCTTGCGTATGAATCCCCAGCCATCCGCGTAGTTAAATGACACTATAGTGTCAGTCTTTCACAGTTCCAATGGCAGTGGGGGGTGTCTGCGATCTTCCTCCCTTACTCTACGTCTTTCCATCTCCCGTTGGTAGTACTCCTCTTGACGTCTTTACCGGGCATCCTGGTCGGACCCTCTAACCAGTGGGGTATACTCCGGTGGTGAAATCAGGTCTCCAGAACGGTGGTAACATCTGCATTGCAGCTTGGCACAGCAAAAGGTAGCCTCCGCTGGTCGGTCCACCATGCCAGCTCCGGGGTACGATCTCCAGCAGCTCTGGGACGGTAAACAACCCCTCTTTGTCCTCTACAGGGTCATCCTCGGCTAGGTTGATGATGTTATCCAGGCCATTAACAACCTCCTCCACAACAATGTCCGGTTCTTCCTCCAGGGCTCGGGTCTCTACCGCCGGGTGTTAGCGGGAGCAGCGGGCAGGTCCTCTGTGACATCAGTTTGAACTTCTGCCTCGTGAGTCTGAACAGGTGGGATGGCGGCCAGGTGGGATGACTGTGCAGCGGCTGCGGCTTCTCTTGTTCTTCTATCCACGGCTTGACCCCTGAGCCCCGCGGCTTGCTCCGCACTCCATTGCCGTACTACCAACTCTAGCGTCTTGGATAGTCGGCTCTGCAAGTCCCGGAATGCGACCATCCACTACTCAGCATTGCCCTCATCCATCAGCAGGGACAGGGCTTCCAAATCGCCAGGGGCAGCACGGGGCTCCTGTTCCACCTGTTGGTGAATGTCCGTCCACTTGGTTGCCATGTATGTCGTACTTTCTATTGTGTCCTTCTCTTCCGGCTATCCCCTTATAGGCGTGTAATGGCTTCCCAGGGGCCCCTGATTGATTGATGGCCATAGGGGCAGCCAAAAATTTTCGCGCCTCCGTCTAGACCCTCCTTCGTCAAGGGGCTGAGGTACACCCCCGGGCCTGCACATGGTCCTTTACATAGTCAAATCGCCATCTTGGGGTTCCTGGTAAAATGGCAGGAATCAGTTCTCAGTGCCGTACAACAGCGGTGAAAGTTCTTTCAAATCAAATAGTTCAAAGTCCAAAGGCTCACAGTAACCGGTTGCACTGGGCACGCAATCCTGTTCGTGAGCACCAGAAAAGGGCTATCTGTAGCATCCTAGGGTATGGGAACTCTGATGTCTGGGCCCACTGTTACGGTGAGGGATGTCACTGGTGGCCTGCCCAGATCCGTGGCCCCAGGGGACAGCCCAAAAGAAGGGGTTGTTTTTTAAATTTACAAAGGGATTAGCCTTTGTCTCGTGGCGTCTCTTGTAGTACCTGGTGACTAGACACCAGCGCCGCCACAGTCCTCCAGAGGGTGGTGGTATTGCGGCTAGGGTGGAGCAGCTCCCTACAGCTAGAGGTAAGCCTCCGTGGCAGCGTTACCTGTTGCCAGGACAGTGCAAACCATTGAGAAAAGTCAATGAATGCAGGACAGAAACACAGAGACAATTCACTCTTCCAGGTGCTTTACTTGTAAAAGAAAACTGATCAAGATGGTGAAACAGCTCACAGTACTTCCCACAGGACGGCTGGCCGGGTAGTTGCAGCAGAATGCTGAATCTATGGAAGTCTCTGGCGGTACCTTCTTGGATCTACCCTTGTCCTGTCCCTTCTCTCTCTTCTCATGGTCTGCTCCTTGAAGTGATACGTCCCAGGGGATGGACACCCTGAGAACGTCTTCGGAGCCTGGACGAGTACGGTCGGAGGGTGAACACTTCAGGCCGCATTGTCAGACCTGTATACTCCGGGTGAACAAGTCAGGACCTTTCTGTCTGGGCTACTTCTTTCTCTAGCCCTCTCTTGAAGCCCCCTTTTCTCTATCGGGTAAGCTCCCGTTCTCTGTCTTTCCCCAGGGAAGACACTCCTGAAGACTCCCCGTGCATTCTACCTGCTCCTATCACATTTTCCACTCTCCAACTCCTTGGGATCATGTAATTAATCATTCATATGCTATTTGTAATCTTAAGGGCACCTGCACACATCAGAATTAGCAGCGATTGGATGCAGCATATTTTCATTGCATCCAAAATGCTTGTTGTACAGTACAAGCACAAGTTATAGAAATCCCATGCCCACTTTGCTTCTTTTCATTGCTGCGTAAACTGACATGCATTGCAGGTTTCCAATCCCCAGCATGTCACTTGCTTGTGCTGAGGCACTTGCATCTCTTGTTTGAAAATATGCTGCATTTAGAACGCTTTCCTGATGTGTGCTTGTACTATTACAGTCATATACGATGAGCTGGTTGTTCTAATTTTCTCAATGTTCAGTAAAAAACTGAAGTGAGATGAAAGTCTGCAGTCACTATAGGTGACTGCAGACCTCGGAGTTCTCATAGCACGTGCATTGAACACTTTTAGGATTCTCCCTTACCAGTGATGAGAGTGGATGGTCACGTGAGCACAAGTATGAGATTTGTATACTTTTGGCCACATTCTCAACTTGTCCGGCCCCACTCAATTCATTTTCATTGAATGACACCATGTATGTCCAGTTAGCACTTGACTACATGTATTCAAATTGCACACTTGCAGTTTCATGACCACCCACTAATTACGCTGCACCAGGGAATCCTGACAGCATGCAGTGCTTGCGCAGTAAGAATTCAGAAGCCTGCAGTCACATAGAGTAACTGCAGACTCATCACAAACTTGGACATCTCCTATAATGCTCCTAACATAAATAAAAATATATTGTAGTAACCCTTAACTTGTCAGATGTACCAATACTTTATTAACATAGCTATGCAATAAGTAATCTTGCAAGTTATGAATTGTTACATGTGTACAGGATCAGAACTAAGAACAGAACAAGAAGGTCATGACAGAGTGAGGAGATGCCCAGCGTGCAGCGTTAAAAAAAGAAGGAAGACCAAGTACAAGGTAAACAAAAAAGTAAAAAACGTAGGAAAGGTCCAAGAAACAGACAAATCTGAAGAGGTGCAAACTGAAGGAATGAGTCGAAGTTATTAAATAGAATACAGCTACACACTGAAATGCTATACTATGTAAACATTGAATATAAGAAATTTGGAATTGTATTACTACCATAGCAATTACACTGTGTGCAGAATTATTAGAATTATTTTTTATTATTGATCAACAACTATGTTGTCAATGAACCTAAAAAACTCACATATCAAAGCTTAATATTTTTGGAAGTTGGAGTGTTTTTTTTTTTAGATTCGGCTATCTTAGTAGTATATCTGTTTGTGCAGGTAACTATTACTGTGCAGAATTATTCGGCAACTTAATAAAAACCAAATATATTCCCATCTCACTTGTTTATTTTCACCAGGTAAACTGATATAACTGTACAAAATTTAGAAAAAAACATTTCTGACATGCAAAAACAAAACCCCCAAAAATTAGTGACCAATATAGCCACTTTTCTTTATAATGACACTCAACAGCCTTCCATCCATAGATTCTGTCAGTTGCTTGATCTGTTTACGATCAACATTGCGTGCAGCAGCCACCACAGCCTCCCAGACACTGTTCTGTGAGGTGTACTGTTTTCTCTCCCTGTAGATCTCACATTTTAGGAGAGACCACAGATTCTCTATGGGGTTCAGATCAGGTGAACAAGGGGGCCATGTAATTATTTGTTCTTCTTTTAGACCTTTACTGGCCAGCCACACTGTGGAGTTGTTGGATGCATGTGATAGAGCATTGTCCTGCATTAAAATAATCATGTTTTTCTTGAACGATACTGACTTCTTTCTGTACCACTGCTTGAAGAAGTTGTCTTCCAGAAACTGGCAGTAGGTCTGGGAGTTGAGCTTCAATCCATCCTCAATCCGAAAAGGTCCAACAAGTTCATCTTTGATAATACCAGCCCAAACCAGTACCCCACCTCCACCTTGCTCCTGAGTCGGAGTGGAGCTCTCTGCCCTTTACCGATCCAGCCTCTGGCCTCAGACTCCGGTCAAGCAGTCCAGTGCCAGAGGCAGCAAAGAAACCCCAAAACATCAGGGAACCTCCACCATGTTTGACTGTAGGGACCATGTTCTTTTCTTTGAATGCCTATTTTTTTCTCCTGTAATCTCTATGTTGATGCCTTTGCCCAAAAAGAGAGAACATTCTTCCAAAACGTTTTAGGCTTTCTCAGGTAAGTTTTGGCAAACTTCAGCCTGCCTTTTTTATGTCTCAGGGTAAGAAGTGGGGTCTTCCTGGGTCTCCTACCATACAGTCCCTTTTCATTCAGACGCCGACAGATAGTACGGGTTGACACTATTGTACCCTCGGACTGCAGGGCAGCTTGAACTTGTTTGGATGTTAGTCAAGGTTCTTTATCTACCATCTGCACAATCTTTCGTTGGAATCTCTTGTCAATTTTTCTTTTCTGTCCACATCTAGTGAGATTAGCCACAGTGCCATGGGCTTCAATCTTTTTAATGACACTGCGCACAGTAGACACAGGAACACAGGTCTTTGGAGATGGTCTAGTAGCCTTGAGATTGCTCATGCTTCCTCACAAGTTGGTTTCTCAAGTCCTCAGACCGTTCTTTGGTCTTCTTTCTTTTCTCCATGCTCAATGTGGTACACACAAGGACACAGGACAGAGGTTGAGTCAACTTTAATCCATGTCAACTGGCTGCAAGTGTGATTTAGTTATTGCCAACACCTGTTAGGTGCCACAGGTAAGTTACAGGTGCTTAGAGAAGCATCACATGATTTTTCTAACAGTGCCAACACTTTTGTCCACCCCCTTTTTTATGTTTGGCGTGGAACTATATCCAATTTGGCTTTAGGACAATTTTTTTGTGTTTTTTTTTCATTGAAGACAAATTAAATGAAGGTAATAATACCAAAGAATGTGTGATTGCAATCATTTTCAGGAAGAAACTGAGTATTATCTGACAGAATTGTAGGAGTGTCAATACTTTTGGCCAACACTGTATGTACCTACTGGCGGTGGTAGTCTGACCTCAATCCCTCTGTAAACTGTTCTGCAAGCATTTTATTCTTTTCCAATACACTTTCCGGGTCTACCTGTTTTAAGGACCAGAGAGCCCCTTGTAATCGGAGGGGATAGTCTCTGATGGTATCCTGCGGTCTCTGTTTACACTGGTAGAACAGCATCCTCAATTCAGACTGTGTGCGTTTTTCAAAGACAGTTTTCAGCTTATCAAACACTTTAGCAGCAGAGTCCCTGTTAGCATCACTCCAGGACTCAACCTCCAGCTCTGCTGCGCCTGTTAATTGTCCCAGCACAACGGTGACTCTCTGCTTCTCTGTCATCATATGCATGTCCAGCATTGCACACATCTTTTGCTTAAAGGCTGCTAACGTACCCGGTTTGCCTTCATATGTTGGTAACCATTTGGCACCCGGTATATATGGCAAGGCTGTTTGTATTATTTGGGCCGCTGCTTTGGGTGCTGCATTCCGGGCATCTCCCCCGTTAGGGACCTGTGCATTATCCGAGTCACTCATGATCGGGCCCCCTAATTAATTGCTGCCAAATGGTGAGATGAAACAAACTTTTCCGGTCGGTGGCTCTGCAGAGGGAGCGGAGCACCTCGGGTATTTTCGGAACTGGGAGCTGCGCTTCGAGACTCTCCGGCAGAGTGAAGGGGCAGGGCTTATCTTCCCGCTCTTTTCTACCCGCACTGTGGCGCAGCTCAATTTCTGTAATGGCAGCCTGGCAGTTTACAAACAGTTAATAAAGTTCAGTTCTTGGCACACAGTACCCGGGTTTACCGGGCACGGAATTCTGTTCGTGATGCCAGGATCAGGGCCGGACTGGGACCAAAAAGCAGCCCTGGAAAAAAGATCCCACCAGCCCACACACTATATCACCCATCAGCCCCGATCAGTGAAATTTGCTTTTACGTTGCATTGGCCTCATCACTTTCTTAAAAGGAGTTATCTGAAGAGCCACATGTGAATGGTGCAGCAGAGGGAATAATCACCCACAGCTCCATTTACATGTTACTGTTCAAAGCCACGTTTCTAAGGATTGTGGGGACCCAGCGGTCAAATCCGCAGCGAAGGGAAAGTCATCACCTATACAGAAGAGAAGTGATGACACCATATTGGGGATAATCAATTTAAACAAGTTAAATGCTAAAAATCACAAAGTCCAATACCACCTCTCTGACAACAGGACAGGAGAAGTGGTACTGTGCAGAATATATATACAGAATAATACAGATACTGAAGATTACACCCAGTACACAGGACAGAAGTGGTACTGTGCAGTGTATATATACAGAATAATACAGATACTGAGGATTACACCCAGTATACAGGACAGGAGAAGTGGTACTGTGCAGTGTATATATACAGAATAATACAGATACTGAGGATTACACCCAGTACACAGGACAGGAGAAGTGGTACTGTGCAGTATATACATACAGAATAATACAGATACTCAGGATTACACCCAGTATACAGGACAGGAGAAGTGGTGCTGTGCAGTGTATATATACAGAATAATACAGATACTGAGGATTACACCCAGTATACAGGACAGGAGAAGTGGTGCTGTGCAGTGTATATATACAGAATAATACAGATACTGAGGATTACACACAGTATACAGGACAGGAGAAGTGGTACTGTGCAGTGTGTATATACAGAATAATACAGATACTGAGGATTACACCCAGTATACAGGACAGGAGAAGTGGTACTGTGCAGTGTGTATATACAGAATAATACAGACACTGAGGATTACACCCAGTATACAGGACAGGAAAAGTGGTGCTGTGCAGTGTATATATACAGAATAATACAGATACTGAGGATTACACCCAGTATACAGGACAAGAGAAGTGGTACTGTGCAGTGTATATATACAGAATAATACAGATACTGAGGATTAAACCCAGTATACAGGATAGGAGAAGTGGTACTGTGCAGTGTATATATACAGAATAATACAGATACTGAGGAATACACCCAGTATACAGGACAGGAGAAGTGGTACTGTGCAGTGTATATACAGAATAATACAGATACTGAGGATTACACCCTGTATACAGGACAGGAGAAGTGGTACTGTGCAGTGTATATATACAGAATAATACAGATACTGAGGATTACACCCAGTATACAGGACAGGAGAGGTGGTACTGTGCAGTGTATATATACAGAATAATACAGATACTGAGGATTACACCCAGTATACAGGACAGGAGAAGTGGCACTGTGCAGTGTATATACAGAATAATACAGATACTGAGGATTACACCCTGTATACAGGACAGGAGAAGTGGTACTGTGCAGTGTATATATACAGAATAATACAGATACTGAGGATTACACCCAGTATACAGGACAAGAGAAGTGGTACTGTGCAGTGTATATATACAGAATAATACAGATACTGAGGATTACACCCAGTATACAGGACAGGAGAAGTGGTACTGTGCAGTGTATATATACAGAATAATACAGATACTGAGGATTACACCCAGTATACAGGACAAGAGAAGTGGTACTGTGCAGTGTATATATACAGAATAATACATATACTGAGGATTACACCCAGTATACAGGACAGGAGAAGTGGTACTGTGCAGTGTATATATACAGAATAATACAGATACTGAGGATTATACCCAGCATACAGGGCAGGAAAAGTGGTACTGTGCAGTGTATATATACAGAATAATACAGATACTGAGGATTACACCCAGTATACAGGACAGGAGAAGTGGTACTGTGCAGTGTATATATACAGAATAATACAGACACTGAGGATTACACCCAGTATACAGGACAGGAGAAGTGGTACTGTGCAGTGTATATAGACAGAATAATACATATACTGAGGATTACACCCAGTATACAGGACAGGAGAAGTGGTACTGTGCAGTGTATATATACAGAATAATACAGATACTGAGGATTATACCCAGCATACAGGGCAGGAAAAGTGGTACTGTGCAGTGTATATATACAGAATAATACAGATACTGAAGATTATACCTAGTATACAGGACAGGAGAAGTGGTACTGTGGAGTCTATATATACAGAATAATACAGATACTAAGGATTACACCCAGTATACAGGACAGAAGAAGTGGTACTGTGCAGGGTATATACAGAATAATACAGATACTGAGGATTATACCCAGTATACAGGACAGGAGAAGTGGTACTGTGCAGTGTATATACAGAATAATACAGATACTGAGGATTACACCCTGTATACAGGACAGGAGAAGTGGTACTGTGCAGTGTATATATACAGAATAATACAGATACTGAGGATTACACCCAGTATACAGGACAGGAGAAGTGGTACTGTGCAGTGTATATACACAGAATAATACAGATACTGAGGATTACACCCAGTATACAGGACAGGAGAAGTGGTACTGTGCAGTGTATATATACAGAATAATACAGATATTGAGGATTATACCCAGTATACAGGACAGGAGAAGTGGTACTGTGCAGTGTATATACAGAATAATACAGATACTGAGGATTACACCCAGTATACAGGACAGGAGAAGTGGTACTGTGCAGTGTATATATACAGAATAATACAGATACTGAGGATTACACCCAGTATACAGGACAGGAGAAGTGGTACTGTGCAGTGTATATACAGAATAATACAGATACTGAGGATTACACCCTGTATACAGGACAGGAGAAGTGGTACTGTGCAGTGTATATATACACAATAATACAGATACTGAGGATTATACCCAGTATACAGGACAGGAGAATTGGTACTGTGCCGTGTATATATATATATATATATATATATATATATATATATATATATATATATATAATACACACACACTATCTGCATTGTTATATATATATATATATATATATATATAACAATGCAGATAGTGGTATAATACATACTATTCATGATATGGTATATTATATACTACACACCACAGAGCGCACACTATAAACTACAAAGTATACACCATACACTGCATGTTATACAGGACATAGTGTACACTGTATACACAACCTACACTAGATAGATTTCATTATATACCACATAGCATAAAATATATATCAGCATGTATTCTCTATATACCATACATTATACATAGCACAGTATACACTTTCTATATGATTATGTACTTTACCTTGTCTTCTGCACTACAATACGTTACAGTAGATGCGATACATGATATACTCTAATCCAGGGTTCTCAAACTCAGCTGGGTTGGTGGGCCGCACATAGAAAAAAATTGATATCGGAGGGCCGCATTACTAAGTGACATTTTTAGTAATTCCAGAATTTTTCGCTTAATGTAGTAATGATCAAATCCTGATCTCCTTTTAGTTATGTCCCCACCGTGGTTCCCTTCTTGTAGTAATGTGCCCGTTCTGGTCCTCATCTTGTGTAATGTTCTCATCCTGGTCTTCCCTTGTAGTAATGTCCCCATCCTAGTCCCCTTCTTGTAATAATGTCCTCATACTGGTCCCCATCCTATATTAATGTCCCCCACTATGGTCATTCTTGTAGTAATGTCACCATCTTTGTCCTCATCTTGTAGGAATGTCCCCATCCTGGTCCTCCTCATGTAGTAATGTCCCCAATCTGACCGTCATCTTGTACTAATGTCCCCATCCTGGTCCTCTTCTTGTAGTAATGTCCTCATCCTGATGCCACTTTGTAGTAATGTCCCAACCTGGTCTCGCTTCTTTTTGCGCGCACACACACACACACAGTCTCTCATACACACTCACACACACACGCTCATACACACACGCTCATACACACACTCTCATACACACACTCTCATACACACACTCTCATACACACACTCTCATACACACACTCTCATACACACATACACACTCTCACATACATACTCTCATACACACACACTCTCACACACGCACACTCATATACACTCACTTTTCTACACCCACACTCTCTCATACACACACTCACTCATACACACACACACACACTTTCTCATACTCACACACACACACTTTTACACAGACTCTCATACACACACACACTCATGCATACTTTCATACATACACTCATATACACACACTCATATACACACACACACTTTCTCATACATATTCTCATGCACACACACTCTCATATACACACACACACACACTCTCATATACACACACACACACTCTCATACACACACACACTTTCTCATACATACACACTTTCTCATACACACTCATATACACAGACTCTCATACACACTCACATACACACACACTTTCTCATACACACACTTTTACAGACTCTCATACACACACACTCATGCATACTTTCATACATACACTCATATACACACACTTTCTCATACATATTTGCATACACACACACACACTCTCATACACACACACACACACACACACACACTCTCATACACACACACTTTCTCATACATACTCATATACACACACTCTCATACACACTCACATACACACTTTCTCATACTCACATACACACACTTTTACACAGACTCTCATACACACACACACTCATGCATACTTTCATACATACACTCATATACACACACTCATATACACACACTTTCTCATACATATTCTCATACACACACACACTCTCATACACACACACTCTCATACACACACACACACTCTCATACACACACACACACACACACACACTCTCATACACTCTCATACACACACACTTTCTCATACGTACACACTTTCTCATACACACTCATATACACACACTCTCATACACACACTTTCTCATACACACTCACATACACACACACACTTTCTCATACTCACATACACACACTTTTACAGACTCTCATACACACATACACACACATGCATACATTCATACATACACTCATATACACACACTTTCTCATACATACTCAGACACTCTCTCATACACACTCTTATACACACACACTTTCATACACTCTCTCTCTCATACACACTCATATACACACACTCTCATACACACACACACACACACACTTTCTCATACACACTCACTTTCTCATACACACACACTTTCTACACACACACACACACTCTCACACACACACACTCTCATACACACACTCTCATACACACAGGCACACTCTCCCTCACACACACACCTTAACGATGCCAGGATCCACTGTGCAGGGGGGCGCCACGGTGCGCTGCGTAAAGGGTCACCGCGGCACGCTGTGTAAGGGGCCGCAATGGTGCATAGTGCTGGGGACTGCGGCTTTATTATCACTTCCTGCGGCCGCTACGACAAGCTCCGAGACTCCTTCCCTCAGCTACATCAATGGAAGCTGGTGAGCCAATCAGATCACAGACCCGCAAGTGACGTTGGTGTATGACGTCACTTGAGGTTTCTGATTGGATGATGTCACTTGCGGGTCTGTGATCTGATTGGCTCACCAGCTTCCATTGATGTAGCTGAGGGAAGGAGTCTCGGAGCTTGTCGTAGCGGCCGCAGGAAGTGATAATGAAGTCGCAGTCCCCAGCACACTGTACCGTGGTGGCCACCTGCACGGTGAATCCCGGCGTCCTTTTCATTGTCCACGGTGCCCCGGGCCACACTTTGAAGCCCGGGGGCTGCGTGTTTGAGACCCCTGCTCCACTCTATACAGTATATACACTCTCCATATTACTATACCACGTGTTGTACAGTACTGTACTTTTCCTTATATACTACCATATATTATTTACTATGTTATATGCTGTTTACTAGGCATTACATAGATTGTATTATATAATGTATCCTATGCTATATAATAGACATTTTGTAATTTTTATTATTGATCTTGTTACACTTTGCACATTTGATATTAATAGATGTTGTACACTACTATCCCTTATACTGTTTATATACTACTAGATGGTGGCCCGATTCTAAAGAATCGGGTAGTCTAGAATCTATATAGAGTTTATTTAGTAATAGGGGAGTGCTGTGAAATTAATTGTGTGTATACAGGCGGCTCAGTGGTTAGCAGAGTATACGGTGGTCAGTGGTCAGCAGTGAGTGCGGTGGCTCAGTGGTTAGCAGTGAGTGCGGTGGCTCAGTGGTCAGCAGTGAGTGCGGTGGCTCAGTGGTCAGCAGTGAGTGCGGTGGCTCAGTGGTCAGCAGTGAGTGCGGTGGCTCAGTGGTCAGCAGTGAGTGCGGTGGCTCAGTGGTCAGCAGTGAGTGCGGTGGCTCATGTCAGCAGTGATGCGGTGGCTCAGTGGTACAGGAGTGCGGTGGCTCAGTGGTCAGCAGTGAGGCGGTGGCAGTGAGGGGGTGGTCAGCGGAGTGGGCAGGGAGCAGAGGCTGGAGGGGGCTAGAGGTGGAGGGGGCAAAGGAGGGAGGAGGCAGAGGAGGCAGAAACTGGGGGGTTAGAGGAGGGAGGAGGCGAGGGGGAGAGGGGCGAGAGGCTGGGGGGCAGAGGAGAGCGGAGGCTGGGGGGGCAGAGGAGAGCGAGGCTGGGGGGGCAGAGGAGAGCGGAGGCTGGGGGGGCAGAGGAGAGCGGAGGCTGGGGGGGCAGAGGAGAGCGGAGGCTGGGGGGGCAGAGGAGAGCGGAGGCTGGGGGGGCAGAGGAGAGCGGAGGCTGGGGGGCAGAGGAGAGGAGGCTGGGGGGCAGAGGAGAGCGGAGGCTGGGGGGCAGAGGAGAGGCGGTAGAGGGCGTGCGGGGGGGCAGAGGGGAGGTGGGGACGAGGAGGGAGGCTGGGGGTCAGAGGAGAGGCTGGGGGTCAGAGGAGAGCGGAGGCTGGGGGGTCAGAGGAGAGCAGAGGCTGGGGGGTCAGAGGAGAGCAGAGGCTGGGGGGGCAGAGGAGAGCAGAGGCTGGGGGGGCAGAGGAGAGCAGAGGCTGGGGGGGCAGAGGAGAGCGGAGGCTGGGGGGGTCAGAGGAGAGCGGAGGCTGGGGGGTCAGAGGAGAGCGGAGGCTGGGGGGTCAGAGGAGAGCGGAAGCTGGGGGGTCAGAGGAGAGCGGAGGCTGGGGGGGCAGAGGAGAGCGGAGGCTGGGGGGTCAGAGGAGAGCGGAGGCTGGGGGGTCAGAGGAGAGCGGAGGCTGGGGGGTCAGAGGAGAGCGGAGGCCAGGGGGTCAGAGGAGAGCGGAGGCCGGGGGGTCAGAGGAGAGCGGAGGCCGGGGGGTCAGAGGAGAGCGGAGGCCGGGGGGTCAGAGGAGAGCGGAGGCCGGGGGGTCAGAGGAGAGCGGAGGCAGAAGAGCGGGGGGCAGGATGGATTGAGCGGGGCAGGATGGAGGCGGAGGAGCAGGATGAAGCCGAAGGGGCAGGATTGAGCAGGATGGAGCGGGAGGAGCAGGATGGAGGCAGATGAGCAGAATGGAGCAAGCGGGGCAGGATGAGTAAGCGTGAGGGCAGGATGGAGGCGGGGGAGCAAGAACAGCGGGGGTGAGGATGGAGCGAGCAGGGCAGGATGGAGCGAGCGGGGCAGGATGGAGCGAGCGGGGCAGGATGGAGCGAGCGGGGCAGGATGGAGCGAGCGGGGCAGGATGGAGCGAGCGGGGCAGGATGGAGCGAGCGGGGCAGGATGGAGTGAGCGGGGCAGGAAGGTGCAAGGGGGGCAGGAAGGTGCAAGGGGGGCAGGATGGTGGGGTGCGGAGCAGGATGGGGTGGCGGAGCAGGATGGAGGGGGCGGAGCAGGATGGAGGGGGCGGAGCAGGATGGAGGGGGCGGAGCAGGATGGAGGGGGCGGGGCAGGATGGAGGGGGCGGGGCAGGATGGAGGGGCGGGGCAGGATGGAGACGGAGGGGCAGGATGGAGACGGAGGGGCAGGATGGAGACGGAGGGGCAGGATGGAGAGGGAGGGGCAGGATGGAGACGGAGGGGCAGGATGGAGACGGAGGGGCAGGATGGAGGTGAGTGGCGCAGGATGGACAGAGCGAGGCAGGATGGAGAAGGCAGGGCAGGATGGAGATGGCAGGGCAGGATGGTGGTGGGGGAGGGGGGAGGATGTAGGGGGCGGGGCAGGATGTTGGCGGGGGGTGAGGATGGTGGTGGGGGTGCGGGATGGAGTCGGGGGGGCAGGATGGTGTTGGGGGGCAGGATGGATAGGGGGGGCAGGATGGATAGGGGGGGCAGGATGGAGGCGCTCCTCCTGACCCCTTCCGCTCCCCGCGGCACCCGTCCCTCTGGGCCTCCAGTCTGTGCGGCCGCCCTCCCTCTGGGGCTGCACACCCCCCTCCCCTTCATGGTGATAATAAAAAAAAAAAAACCTCAGTGAGGATACTTACCCTGCGGCGGCTCGCTCCACCCGTCTTGTAGGTGGCAGGACAGGAGCTGTCGTTGGCTGGGAAACCGATCTGCTGGGGGTGAGTGGGCAAAGCGGGGGTCAGTGGGCAGAGTGGGGGATGAGTGGGAAGAGCAGGGGTTAGTGGGCAGAGTCATTGGGCAGAGCAGGGGTCAGTGGGCATAATCAGTAGTCAGAGCAGGGTCAGTAGGCAGAGCTGGGGTCTGTGGGCAGAGCTGGGGTCAGTGGGCATGGTCAGTAGCCAGAGGGGGGGGGGTAGGTAGGCAGAGCAGGGTCAGAGGGCAGAGCGGGGGTGAGTGGGCAGAGTGGGGGGTGAATGGGCAGAGCATGGTCAGTGAGCAGGATTGGGGCATCAGTGGTCAGAGCAGGGTCATAGCGGGGGTCAGTGGTCAGAGCAGGGGTTAATGGGCAGAGTGATTGGGCAGAGCAGGGGTCAGTGGGCACAGTCAGTAGGCACAGCAGGGGTTAGTGGCAAAAATCAGTGGGTAGAGCAGGGGTGAGTGGGGCAGAGCAGGGGTGAGTGGGCACAGTCAGTGAGCAGAGCAGGGGTCAGCGGGCAGAGCGGGGGTGAGTGGGCAGAGCAGGGTTTAGTGGGCATAGCAAGGGTTATTGGGCAGAGTCAGTGGGCAGAACAGGGGTTAGTGGGCAGAGCGGCGGTCAGTGGGCACAGTGAGTGGGCAGAGAAGGGTGAGTGGGTAGAGCATGGGTGAGTGGGCACGGTCAGTTGGCAGAGCAGGGGTCAGTGGGCATGGTGAAAGGGCAGAGCGGGGGGTGAGTGAACAGAGGGTGGTGAGTGGGCAGGCCAGGGTGAGTGGTAAAAGCAGGGGCGAGTGGGCAGAGCGGGGGTGAGTGGGCAGAGCGGGAGTAAATGAGCAGAGCAGGGTCAGTAGGCAGTGTGAGGGGTCAGTGGCCAGAGCATGGTCAGTGGGCAGTGTGAGGGGTAAGTGGGCATAGCATGTTCAGTGGGCAGTGTGAGGCGTGAGTGGGCAGTGTGAGGGGTCAGTGGGCAGTGTGAGGGGTCAGTGGGCAGAGCAGGGTCAGTGTGAGGGGTGAGTGGGCAGAGCAGGGTGAGTGGGGTGTGTGAGGGGTCAGTGGGCAGAGCAGGGTGAGTGGGCATTGAGGGGTCAGTGGGCAGAGCATGTTCAGTGGGCAGAGGAGGGTCAGTGGGCAGTGTGAGGGGTCAGTGGGCTGAGCAGGGTGAGTGGGCAGAGCAGGGTCAGTGAGGGGTCAGTGGGCAGAGCAGGGTCAGTGTGAGGGGTCAGTGGGGGGTGAGTAGGCAGAGCAGGATGAGTGGCCAGTGTGAGGGGTCAATGGGGCGAGCAGGGTGAGTGGGCAGAGCATGGTCAGTGGGCATAATGGTGGGTGAGTGGACAGAGAGGGGGTGAGTGAGCAGAGAGGGGGTGAGTGGGCAGAATGTGGGTGAGGGGGCAGAGGAGGGGGTGAGTGGGCAGAGTTTGGGGGTGAGTGGTCAGAGTGGGGGTCAGTGGTCAGAGTGGGGGTCAGTGGGCAGAGCAGGGGCAGAGTGGGGGTGAGGGGGGCAGAGGGGGTGAGTGGGCAGAGTTGGGGGGTGAGTGGGCAGAGTTGGGGGGTGAGTGGGCAGAGTTGGGGGGTGAGTGGGCAGAGTTGGGGTGAGTGGGCAGAGTGGGGGTGAGTGGGCAGGGTCAGAGTGGGGGTCAATGGTCAGAGTGGGGGTGGGTGGGCAGAGCAGGGTCAGGGGCAGAGTTGGGGTCAGTGTGCAGAGTGGGGGTGAGGGGGCAAAGAGGGGGTCAGGGGGAAGAGTAGGGGGGTGAGTGGGCAGAGTTTGGGGGTGAGTGGGCAGAGTGAGGGTCAGTGGTCAGAGTGGGGGTGAGTGGGCAGAGCAGGGTCAGGGGCAGAGAGAGGGTCAGTGTGCAGAGTGGGGGTGAGGGGGCAGAGAGGGGTTCAGGGGGAAGAGTAGGGGGGTGAGTGGGCAGAGTTTGGGGGTGAGTGGGCAGAGTGGGGGCCAGTGGTCAGAGTGGGGGTCAGTGGGCAGAGCAGGGGCAGAGTGGGGGTCAGTGTGCAGAGTGGGGGTGAGGGGGGCAGAGAGGGGTTCAGGGGGAAGAGTAGGGGGGTGAGTGGGCAGAGTTTGGGGGTGAGTGGGCAGAGTGGGGGCCAGTGGTCAGAGTGGGGGTCAGTGGGCAGAGCAGTGGCAGAGTGGGGGTCAGTGTGCAGAGTGGGGGTGAGTGGGCAGGGTCAGGGGCAGAGTGGGGGTCAGTGGGCAGAGCAGGGGGTGAGGGGGCAGAGGGGGTGAGTGGGCAGAGTTGGGGGGTGAGTGGGCAGAGTTGGGGTCAGTGGTCAGAGTGGGGGTCAGTGGTCAGAGTGGGGGTCAGTGGGCAGAGCAGGGTCAGGGGCAGAGTGGGGGTCAGTGGGCAGAGTGGGGGTCAGTGGGCAGAGTGGGGGTGAGGGGGCAGAGTGGGGGTGAGGGGGCAGAGAGGGGGTCAGGGGAAAGAGTAGGGGGGTGAGTGGGCAGAGTTTGGGGGTGAGTGGGCAGAGTGGGGGCCAGTGGTCAGAGTGGGGGTCAGTGGGCAGAGCAGGGGCAGAGTGGGGGTGAGGGGGGCAGAGAGAGGGTGAGGGGGCAGAGTTGGGGGGTGAGTGGTCAGAGTGGGGGTCAGGGGCAGAGAGGGGTTCAGGGGGAAGAGTAGGGGGGTGAGTGGGCAGAGTTTGGGGGTGAGTGGGCAGAGTGGGGGCCAGTGGTCAGAGTGGGGGTCAGTGGGCAGAGCAGGGGCAGAGTGGGGGTCAGTGGGCAGAGTGGGGGTGAGGGGGCAGAGAGGGGGTCAGGGGGAAGAGTAGGGGGGTGAGTGGGCAGAGTTTGGGGGTGAGTGGGCAGAGTGGGGGCCAGTGGTCAGAGTGGGGGTCAGTGGGCAGAGTGGGGGTGAGGGGGGCAGAGAGGGGGTGAGTGGTCAGAGTGGGGGTCAGGGGCAGAGTGGGGGTCAGTGGTCAGTGTGGGGGTGGGTGGTCAGAGTGGGGGTCAGGGGCAGAGTGGGGGTCAGTGGTCAGTGTGGGGGTGGGTGGTCAGAGTGGGCGTCAGGGGCAGAGTGGGGGTCAGTGGTCAGTGTGGGGGTGGGTGGTCAGAGTGGGCGTCAGGGGCAGAGTGGGGGTCAGTGGTCAGTGTGGGGGTGGGTGGTCAGAGTGGGCGTCAGGGGCAGAGTGGGGGTCAGTGGTCAGTGTGGGGGTGGGTGGTCAGAGTGGGGGTCAGGGGCAGAGTGAGGGTCAGTGGTCAGTGTGGGGGTGGGTGGGCAGAGCGGGGGTGAGGAGATCGTGGGTCAGTGTGCAGCGCAGGGGGATGAATAGGCAGAGTAGGTGAGATCGGGACAGGACCTTTGATGACGTCACGGTCATGTGATATGTGACTCCACCCATCATCGTGACGTCATCAGAGGTCCTCAAGCCCCATGAATAGAGATCGTGGCTGGCTGGAGGGAGCTGTGGTAAGAGGCGGGGGGGGTGACCGGAGAGTGGGGGGGGTGACAGGAGAGTGGGGGGTGACCGGAGAGTGGAGGGCGGCTATGGTGACAGGCAGGGGGGTGATGGGGCAGCGGGGGGAAGTGTTGTGACAGGCGGGGAGCGCGGGCAGTGGAGGATGGCTATGGTGACAGGCAGGGGGGTGATGGGGCAGCAGGGCTGTGGGCCGGATGTGGGTGGGCGCAGACGGGGCTCTGTGCAGGGCCGGTGGCTGGGGCTCTGTGGGTCTGGTGCTTCCGGTTCCGGTGTTTGACACAGGAGGGAGGCCATCACGGAAGCGGAAGCGGATTTTGGGCGGAAGTGGCCTTCGGGTTTTATATAATAGATATAGTGTATGCTATTTAATTTACTCCATATTGCATTACATATTTTCCATACTAGATGTATTATCCTATACACTATATACTTATAATAACTTTTGTGCTCAGGCACACAGACAGATTGAAGCTCCTGGGTACAGAGTAAAATGTGATTTTATGTGATACATGTGCTATTCCTCCTAGGTTCGGGTATGTAAATCATGGTCTGTAGTTATACTCATATTCCCAATGCTTAGGCTGCCTTCACACTTGTGTTTGCAAGCGCAGCGTACCGAACGCAGCCAAACGCTTGCACACTGCGTTCCTATGTTTAACATGTGAACACATGTGCCTGCGTTTGGCTGCGTTCGGTTGCGTTTGCGTTCAGATGCGTACAATTTGTGCGCCCTCCGAACGCAGCCTGATGCATTTTTTGTGCAGTCGCAGCTGATCGCTGCTTCAAATCTCCCGTGCCGGCATCACCTATTCGGTGTCAGTGCGGGAGATTTAAACAGCAGTCAGATCAGCTGTTTCTCCCCGTTGACACCTGCGGGAGATCAGCTGTGGCTCTGCATGATCTCCTGTTGGCCGCCGGGAGAGATTTCAATGAGATCCGCAGCGTTCTCCTGTGGTGTCATGCAGAGGACACTGCGGATCCATTGAGATCCATGCATTGTTTGTCTGCTTGCGGGCTCTTGCAGATAAAACAAGCGCCCGCGACCGCACAAAAAATGCAACATGCTGCGTTCGGAGGGCGCACAAATTGTGCCCATCTGAATGCAAACGCGGCCGAACGCACGCACATGCGTTCCCATGTTAAACATAGGAACGCAGTGCGCAAGCGTTTGGCTGCGTTCGGTACGCAGCGTTCACAAACGTTAATGTGAAGGCAGCCTTAGACTGGTGTATGAAGCAGAATTATTCCTGCAGCCATGAAAGATTTCACCTGGGTGTAAGAACAATGATCACAGAGAGTTAATAGAGTCCAGGGTGTATATACTGCCCTTTGTACATGTATCTGCAGGGATCATATTTACATTGAAGTGTGGCTGCAGTTATGTGCATTAATAATGAATCACATATAGGTAGAAGGCAATCAGATGTGTATGGGGGAGTGATCACTGCAGGCTGTGCAGGGCTGGAGCAGGAGAGCCTGCTATTCCTCAATGGGGGGAAAATTAGCCTCCCTGCCCCCCATCCCCATCTTCAGGGCCATGAGCTGTGTATACTTACTGCTCCTCCTGTGTCATCCTCCTGCCTCCAGGCTCGACCTCCTCCTGTGTCATCCTCCTGCCTCCAGGCTCGATCTCCTCCTGTGTCCTCCTGCTGACTCAAGGCTCGTCCTCCTGGCCCCCATGTCATCCTCCTCCTCACTCTGTGGTGACGTCCTGCACCTGCAGTTTGCTGAGAATGAGGACGTCACTGCACTGCACCGACTCTCTCTCTGCTCCTCTCTAACACAGGGAGCTGATTACAGCTCCTCTGACCCCGGAAACTCAGGTGCTGGTATTTCCGGGGTCATTCAGCTCCCTGTGTCTACATGGATGGAGGTGTGGCCCCCGACCCCGCACACACCCCTTCCCCTCTTCCTCCCAAAAGACAGATTAGTTTGTCTAATAGAGGGGAGGAGAGGGTGCAGAGAGTGCAGGCAGGCAGTGACAGGACTGGGGACTCCGGGCTGCATCTGTGCATGATGGCCGCCCACCGCACAATGACTTACAGCCTACCTACGGCCGGAGGAGCAGGAGCACCGGCCCCCGGCTACACCCCCACCACCGGCCCATAGGGAGAAGTCCCGGTAGTCCCGCCTACCAGTCCGGGCCTGGCCAGGATTGAGGTGGTCCACAGGGGATGGGGTACTCGGGTACCGGGGCTGATGGCGGCTTTGATGGGGAATCACGGCTGGTCAATCCCCGGTCCCGTGCCCTGGACCCTCAATGGCGGGGAACAGTGGGGGATAAGGGGTTTGTTAATGTGATGCCACCTATGGTATACCAGCGCTGCAGCTGTGGTGATGGTGGGTCAGCAAAGTTTTGAACAGGTGTAGTAACCGATTCCCTTTCTTGGTTCCCTGCTTTCTCCACTTGCCTCTGACCCTTTCCCTAGGGTGCTACACAGCTGTCAGTGGTCCCTGGTCCTGGGCCTGGATCTCTCCCAGTGACCAGCTCCTCACTTCTCTCTCTCCTCACACTAACTTCAGACTGACTCTCGAGACTGACTAACTCCTCCCCTCAGGCCTGGATGTTTTAAAGGGGAACTGGCTTAAGGCAGCCAGTAGAGCTCCCCTTTCAGGTCTGGGGTTGAAGGTGTGGTGTGCTGTGTGAACTAAGGTGTAACTCCCTCCTTGCACCAGTGGATCCTGTGGCAATCCCCCGCAGGGGTGCCACATTTCTCCACATACAATCCTTTTTCTACAGACACACACGGCCACATCATGCCCTATCCTGCTCACACTTTCTATCACTCTGTCTGCTGCTCTTCATTGCTGGCGATGTATCCTCAAATCCTGGCCCTCCTCAACACATCTCCACACTCATTTCTAACACACTACCATGATCCTCTACAAGTTTTCGTAACCCTGATAACCTCATTCCCATTCAGCCCCCTATCCCTCTACCAGGAGCACTATGGAACGCACGCTTTGTCTGCAACAAACAATCATACTCCATGACCTCTTCATCACTAGAAAACTCTCCTTCCTCGGCATCACTGAAACCTGGCTCACCCCCTCTGACACAGTCTCTCCTGCTACACTTTTTTATGGCAGATTCCATCTTTCTCACATCCATTCCTCCAGCAAAAAATGTGGTGGAGGAGTTGGCTTGCTCTTGTCCAATAACTGCTCCTTTACCCCAATTCCACTACCACCCTCCATTACTCTTCCCTCCTTTGAGGTACACTCCATCTGCATCTATTCTCCCTGCAAACTCCAGCTGGCTGTCATTTACCGCTCCCCCCAGAACTAGCCATCACCACCTTTTTTGACCACTTCACCACCTGGCTACTTCATTTCCTTTCTGCTGACATACTCACTATCATCATGGGTGATTTAAACATCCTCATTGACACTTCCCCCTTGGCTGCCTCCAAAGTTTTATCACTGACTACCTCCTTTGGCCTCACTCAATAGTCCTCTGCAGCCACTCACAAAGATGGCCACATGCTGGACCTTATCTTCACCTGCTGCCTCTGTTCCCTTAATAGCCTCTCTAAATCACCCCTCCCCCTGTCTGACCACAACCTAATGACATTCTCTTCCCTCTCTTCGCCTTTTGTTCAACAGCCACTCCACCAGCTCAACCATCCTTGCAGAAATCTCAAACATCTTAATTCACACTCATTCTCTTAGTCCCTTCTCCCTCTTACAGACATAGCTTCCTTACATGACACAGATGCTGCTGCCACTTTATATAACACTACAATAACAGCAGCGCTCGATTCGGCTGCCCCCTTCATGCACAGCAAAACTCCTAAAATCAACAGGCAAACCTGGCAGACCAGCCTGACCAAAGAACGGAGATGGACCACCAGGATAGCTGGGTGGGGATGGAAGAGAACCCATTCTGCCGAGCACTTTGTTGCATACAAGCAGTCCATTGCAAACTTCAAATCCACGCTCACTGCCACTAAACAAACTTACTTCTCATATCTTCCCTGTCTCACAATCCTAAACAGCTAATCAAAACTTTCAATTCTCTACTCTGTCCCCCAGCACCTCCTCCCTCTCCTCTCATTTCTGCTGAAGACTTTGCCTCTTTATTTAAGCAGAAGATTGATAACATCAGAGAAAGCTTTGGCCCACAGCCCTCTATACCTCTCCTCTCAAAATCTCCTTCTCTACTCCCCACTCATCTCTTCTTCCCACAACTGCATACAAGATTTCTCCAGTGCTTCCCCTGTACTCTGCCAAAAACACACCAGACTCTCGCCCATTGTGGAAACCTTCAAAAGGAACCTGAAGACCCACCTCTTCTGACAAACCTACAACCTGCAATGATCCTCAGTCTACTGAACCACCGAACAACCAGCTCAACCCTCTCCTAGTATATCCTCATCCATTGCTTGTAGACTGTGAGCCCCAGCTGGCAGGTTCCTCTCTCCTTCTGTACTTGTGTGTGGCTTATATTGCTCTTGTTTATTGTACTTGTCTATGTATCCCTTTTCACATGTAAAGTGCCATGGAATAAATGGCGCAATAATAATAATAATAATAATAATAATAATAATAATAATAATAATAATAATAAATAACAATAAATAATAATAATAATAATAATAATATGCTCAATACTATATACTTTTGCAGGATAATCAGGATCATTATTATATTAATTATTATTTTGTATTTTTTGTACTTTTTATCTTATCTATTACATTGTAAAATAATATTATTATAAATTATATTAATTAAAGTTACTTATTTAATTTAATTAATTGATCACTTGTTAACAATGTATTATTAATAATAATATTATGTTAATAATAATTATGTTAGGTCACCAATTATTACTTATTCACTATTTATTTTCAATTAAATTACCACGATTTATTTAATCACTTCAATTATTCATTTTTATCACTAATTGATTCAATTATTTTCCTCATCCCATTTATCTTTTTATTTTATTAATTTATTATGACTTGATTTTAATTCTATCTTCCCTCTTTGTTTTATATTTACCCATTAATTATATATTTTTCTTTAATTTGCTATCACCTTTATTTATTTATTAATGAATTTAATTAAGTTTTCACAAATCAATTTAACTATATTTTTCACCCCACTCATCTATTTACTTTATTTTGACTGTAAAAATCAGTATAATTCTATTTTTTCTCTTAGTGTCATTTAATATCTAACCATAGGTGCATCTCAGTAATTCAATACATAAAGTTAAACTCATATATTATGTAGAGTCATTACAAACAGAGTGATCTATTTCAAATGTGTATTTCTATTAATGTTGATGATTATGGCTTACAGCCAATGACAACCCAAAGTTCATTATCTCAGAAAGGTAAAGTAGGGAGGATGAAGGGTCTGAGAGATAAAATATTACCTAAATTGGTATCAGCGGCTTCACCTTGTGTGGTTGTGAGAGTCACAACCACTATAAAAGCATATCACAGCTGCTGCAGTCCCCAGCGTGGTGCTTATAGAGTAGGGAGGAAGAAGGGTTAAAAACTGCGCTGCTGTATTCCATTAGACATCAAAGGGTGAATATAATATTGATTTATTAGTCAACACGTTTCAGGGCTCCCTGGCCACTTCCTCAGGACAAATCAATATCATATTGCCATGTATCAGGGTGTTTCTTGACTAATAAATCAATATTATATTCACCCTTCGATGTCTTGTGAAATACGGCAGTGCGGTTTTTAACCCTTCATCCTCTTTACATTCATTTTCTGAGATAATGACTTTTGGGTTTTCATTGGCTGTAAGCCATAATCATCAACATTTACAGTTATAAACACTTGAAATAGATCACTCTGCTTGTAATGATAATATATACCGTAATATCATCATAATTGTATTCTTCTTCAGGCGGGATCCAGCTACAATTTTCTTAAAAAAACCCCATTGTGATCACATACTCATAAGAGGCTGACTAAGACTATGTGCACACGTTTATCAATAACATCATGAATACAGTATCTGAGCCATAAAGTCCTGACTACTTTGAAATGAATCTATGACACTTAATGTCCTATGGTAAGATAAGTGGTCTAACAAGTCCTTAAGCAATATATGCATGCAGAGCTCATCTACCATGTGAATCCAATGAAATTTTTATGACCTTTACAGTCATAAGCATGACCTTGAACAGTTAAAAGTGGATGCTTTAGCCTCAACAGCATTTAGCTAGATTTTGCTGTGTGTATAACATAGAAATATAATTTTAAATAGAAATAAAATAAATATAGAGTACACTACATGAATAATAAAGCATATTATCAACAATAGAGTTCTACAAAGATGTTGAATATCATTAGTACAAAGGGATAACACTGCTTCACATACATATATACCAGAGGTGGGGAACCTTTTTCTGCCGGGGGCCATTTGGAAATGTCTAACCATTCTTTGGGGGCTGCACAAAATTATCAATTTAAAATTACCAGGTTATATTTGGTTAAACAATCAACTCACCCCTAATTGGTGGCTGGAGCTGCTTCTTTTTGGCGTGGCTGTGATTATAGGTGATATTGATCATGCTGCTTCTCTGCTTTTCCAGGTTTGCGAGCCCTAGACATCACAGGAGAAGTTGGGAGCATATACATCACTAGAGAGACTGAGGTCGGGCCATAGAACACTGAGGAGCTGGATTTAAGAGGCAGGCAGTCGGAAAAACGTGTCTGCCAGCCTTAGCACTGTGGTCCCCAGTAACCTGCCCGAGGGCCACAGAAAAGGTCATCAAGGGCTGCATGCCACCCTGGGGCCTGTGGTTCTCCACCCATGATATATACACAGATACCACTATATATACTGTTTAAATGAATAATGCTATTATTTATTATATATAAGATATACATAAATAATGCAGGATTTATTACACACACAAATAAAGGGTGGCAGATTTTTACTATGTAACAAAAAAAAGACAAATAAGAATCTCACTAAAACAATAGTTCTGTATTAGATATGCATTAAAAAGCAACAAGTGTCTAAAATGAATTGTAGACAGGGAAATAGAAGATATATGTTCATAGCTTGCAAATATGCCAAAATTGTTTGTCTGTAGCAAGAGATATAGGAATAGAGATTAAAAATATATGCAAAAAGGATAACCAGATATTGTCATGTTCTGTCTCTGTTCAAACTTAATAAGTAGTGATGGACGAACCCGTACTGTTAAATTTGGGGTCTGTACCGAACACCTTGTGCTCATGCACATATCCCGAATACGGGTTTCCTGGGAAACCCGTGTTACAGTTTGGATCCGGCGGCTGTGAAACAAAGTATAAAATTCAAAACACAACCATAATTGCCAGGTCCCGCAGAGTGCGTTCTCCCATCCTGCTGCTGCAGCCACGACTACTTCCAGGCCGCTCATTATCTTCTGGTGATAATCACTTCTCTGGCATC
The DNA here is from genome assembly GCA_033576535.1 of Allobates femoralis. Taxonomy (NCBI): domain Eukaryota; kingdom Metazoa; phylum Chordata; class Amphibia; order Anura; family Aromobatidae; genus Allobates; species Allobates femoralis. The sequence continues at coordinate 579,189,780 of JARQOC010000002.1, forward strand.
AGCAGCCAATCACAGATGACCTGGGTTCTGGGCACCTGTGATTGGCTGTTGAAGTAATCTACAATCAACCCATACATACTAGTATTTTAGAATGTATGGGCTCTATTCAGCTCCACACACAGCACTTGCTTGTGCTGTCATTCTGTGCCCTGCTCTCTTTGCTAGCAGACAGTGTTTGTCTGCTGGCAAAGATGTAGCAGAGGTGAAGTAAGAAGACATGGACTACAGCAGGTAGAGTATTTTTTCCTAATGTGGCACCCCAAGGGTTAAAGTGCCACAGAAACATCAACACAGGTTTACTCCCCACACAACACTACACTAGAAAGTGGGAGGAGTTTAGGTGCACCTGCACTAGTGGGAGGAGCTAAGTTGTTTACCACAGAGCAGGAGTGACAGTTAGTTTAGAGTTGGAGTTGAGTCTGGAGCAGGAGCAGAGTCAAGTAGAAGTGGAGGTCCTGAGAGGTCTGAGGAAAGGAGACAGAGTAACAGAGGAACATCCCCGGGATAAAGGGTTACCCCAAACTTAACCCCGGAGAGGCGCTTAAGACGGATACCGGATCCGAGGCTGTGCCTGAGACAGACAGGACAGTAAACACCGGCATAGTGAAGGTCCACCATCTTCACTGTACCATAGCAAAGCAACACGGAGGGGTCAGTGACACAGAGGACTCAAGTTGCCCAGCATATTGGTACCCGTGAGCAGAGACAGGGCCAGCAGTACAGCTACAAGCAGCAGCAGGGTCACACACAGCGCTTAAGTAGGAAGCCAAGGACCCGGTCAGGGTGGGAGCAACCTGGTACAGACTCCGTGGACAATATTGTGATATACCATCTGCAAAGTCTGTAAAGACTTGGAAAACAACAGAAACCGTGAGTGTGTGTGATCCTTATACTGAAGTCCCACTTGCCCTCATATACTGCGATTACCTCTACTCTCATCATCTCTACTGCTACCCCTACTCTCCTGCAGCATCAATAACTATCCTCACAGACTTTAACTACTACTACCACTGCCCCGGGGAACCCAGTTCTGCCCACAGGAACTATTCTATCCAAGCTGCTATCCCATCATCCACGGAGGTTCTGCAGCAGTGGCGGCCCCATTACTGGCCGCATATAGTGGGTGGCGTCACGAGTGACAAATCCCCTGTAAATAACCCCCATTTTATTGTGCGGGCCCGGGACACGGTCCGGACCAGGACCGCCGTGACATTCCCCAGCAGCACCCCGGTCCGGCACCTAGTACCCCGTCCCAGTGGGCTCCACAACCAACAAAGATGGAGTCCCTAAATGTGTTATCATGCGCTGATTTGCGCTGACTTTCTGTAGTCTATGTTGGATGCTGCTGTATGTTGAATGTTTTGCTGCGAGATGTGCTCAGCTGCTGCTTGATGTGAAGCTTAGGTGTGACTCACCTAGAATCTCCTCCTCTGGCCTCTAAATAGCCTTCCCTTTCCTCTATCAGATGCCATTGATAGAGTTAGACTCTTCTTGGTCACAGAGCTGTGAAGACACATGTGCTTTCTTGCTGAAGCCTTTCTTGGAGTTTCCTTTTCTTGGGGGTAGCGGTGATTCCTGAACCATGAGTGCCGAGGGACCCAGTAAACATATTGATGTGGGAAGAGCACATAAGGGGGCAGAGACAATGCACAGCGGAGAGAGAGAGTGCATGGATGGAGAGAGCACAAGGGAACAGACAGCACAAGGGGGGAGAGAGCACATAGGGGGAAGAGACAGCCCAAAGGGAGAGAAAAAGTGCATTGGGGACGAGAGAGCGAACAGGAGGAAGATGTAGCAGAAGGGGAAAGAGAGCACACAGGGCAGAAAGACATCCCCCAAGGGGGAGAGAGAGTGCACAGGGGGAAGAGAGAGTGCACAGAGGGGAGAGGGACAGCCCACAGGGGGAGAGAGTGCTCATGGGAGGATAGAAAGAGGGCATGGGGGGAGATATTAAAAGAAGAGAGAACATGAGGGGGAAGACAGCACAGGGTGGAGACAGCTCAAAGGAGAGCACAGAGAGTAGAAGACAGCACAGAGGGAAGAGAGACAGCACACAGGGGGAGACAGCTCAAAGGAGAGCACAGAGAGTACAAGACAGCACAGGGGAGACAGCTCAACAGAGAGCAAAGAGGAGAGAAGACAGCACACAGGGGGAGAGCGCATGTGGGGGATAGATACAGCCCAAAGAAGGGAGACAGGTGAAAGGAGAGAGCACAGCGGGAAAACGACAACATAGGTGGAGTGAGTGCACAGGGGGAAAAGACGGCTGAAAACCCCAGTGCAACTGAGCCTGCCCCATCGTGATGTCACCGCCGTCTAGATGCAATATCATCGTACACCCATCTAGTTATAAATAATGCATATGCTGCAATATATAAACACTTGTCTATAGTCCACTATCCAAGTAAATAAATCCGCTGTCCTAAATTATACTGTGTGCAGAATTATTAGGCAAATGAGTATTTTGATCACATGATACTTTTTATACATGTTGTCCTACTCCAAGCTGTATAGGCTTGAGAGCCAACTACCAATTAAGTAAATCAGGTGATGTGCATCTCTTTAATGAGGAGGGGTGTGGTGTAATGATATCAAGACCCTATATAAGGCTGGTTTCACACCACAGATTTTACCCCGATCAGGTTTGATCAGGTTTGTGTGTCAAAACCAGGAGTGTCTCCAAAACTCAGAACAGGTGTCAATCTTTCAATTATAGTTTTTCTCTGCAAGTTCCTCTCCTGGTTTGGCACACAAACTGGATGGAACCTGATCAGGAAAAAAAACTGCAGTGTGAAACCAGCCTAAGGTGTGCTTAATTATTAGGCAAATGCCTTTCCTTAGGCAAAATGGGTCAGAAGAGAGATTTGACAGGCTCTGAAAAGTCCAAAAATGTGAGATGTTTTGCAGAGCGATGCAGCAGTCTTGAAAATGCCAAACTTTTGAAGCGTGATCACTGAACAATCAAGCGTTTTATGGCAAATAGCCAACAGGGTCGCAAGAAGCGTGTTGGGCAAAAAGGGTGTAAAATAACTGCTCATGAATTGAGGAAAATCAAGCCTAAAGCTGCCAAGATGCCATTTTCCACCAGTTTTGCCATATTTCAGAGCTGCAATGTTACTGGAGTATCAAAAAGCACAAGGTGTGCTATACTCAGGGACATGGCCAAGGTAAGGAAGGCTGAAATACGACCACCTTTGAACAAGAAACATAAGATAAAACGTCAAGACTGGGCCAAGAAATATCTTAAGACTGATTTTTCAAAGGTTTTATGGACTGATGAAATGAGAGTGACTATTAATGGGCCAGATGGATGGGCCAGAGGCTGGATGAGTAAAGGGCAGAGAGTTCCACTCATAATCAGATGCCAGCAAGGTGGAGGTGTGGTACTGGTATCATCAAAGATGAACTTGTGGGACTTTTTCGGGTTGAGGATGGTGTGAAGCTCAACTCCTGGACCCACTGCCAGTTTCTGGTAGACAAACTTCTTCAAGCAGTGGTATAGGAAGAAGTAGGTATCGTTCAAGAAAAACATGATTTTCATGCAGGACAATGCTCCATCACATGCATCCAACTACTCCACAGGGTGGCTGGCCAGTAAAGGTCTAAAAGAAGAAAAAATAATGACATGGCCCCCTTGTTCACCTGATCTGAACCCCATAGAGAACCTGTAGTCCCACCTAAAATGTGAGATCTACAGGGAGGGAAAACAGTACACCTCTCGGAACAGTGTCTGGGAGGCTGTGGTGGCTGCTGCATGCAATGTTGATCGTAAGCAGATCAAGCAACTGACAGAATGTATGGATGGAAGGCTGTTGAGTGTCATCATAAAGAAAGGTGACTATATTGGTCACTAATTTTTATTTCTATCCGGGACCAAGTGTCTTTCGGTCCGTGCCCCTGCTCCAATAAGTATTAGAAACACTGGAGTGTTTTAAATAAAAGATCTTCAGTTTTATTTCCGACGCGTTTCGGAGCTAAACACCCAGCTCCTTCCTCAGGGAATGACCTGAGGAAGGAGCTAGGTGTTTAGCTCTGAAACGCGTCGGAAATAAAACTGAAGATCTTTTATTTAAAACACTCCAGTGTTTCTAATACTTATTGGAGCAGCGGCGCGGACCGAAAGACACTTGGTCCCGGATAGAGTTTCACCCCCACGATTGTGGAAGTGCGGTCCCGGCTGTGGCTGCTGTGTTTGAGCGATCAAGCTGGTTGTGGGCTTCACAACCGTATCAGGTGAGCAGTTTTCATACTGTATGGGATTTGTTTTGTATTAAGGATAAGACCCCATGCACATTCTCATTTTTTAGATACTAATTTTTATTTGTGTTTTGTTTTTGCATGTCAGAAATCTTTTTTCCTAAATTTTGTGCGTTTATATTAGTTTACGTGGTGAAAATAAACAAGTGAGATGGGAATATATTTGGTTTTTATTAAGTTGACTAATAATTCTGAACAGTAATAGTTACCTGCACAAACAGATATCCTCCTAAGATAGTCAAATCTAAAAAATCTCACTCCAACTTCCAAAAATATTAAGCTTTGATATTTATGAGACTTTTGGGTTGATTGAGAACATAGTTGTTGATCAATAATAAAATTAATCCTCTAAAATACAACTTGCCTAATAATTCTGCACACAGTGTATTAATATACTGCAATAATCAAATACAAATGAACCCTCATGATTTTTAGGTTCAGTAGTGGAGTTGTTTGAAGAAAGCAAAGAGAAAGTGCTTGGCAGCTCCATTTTTACATATTTTATATATTTTTTTCCCTCACTCTTTCTAAACCTATTACTTGTTCACAAAAAAACTCTTTGACACATTTGCATAATATAGACGGATGTCTTATTTAAATCTGTCTACACTTGACATTAAACACCTGGTGCTTTTTAATGCGTATCTAAAAATAATTATTGCTTTATTGTAGGTTTTAGTTTTTGCTTTGTCATACACAGGTGATCAAAATGAGAGAACAACACACAATTTCCCTAATGTTAGTCATTGTGTTGTCCTATGTGAAAATATCCTAACATGAGTAAACTAGCAGTATTTTAAGATTATTTTATAAATTCAATATATTTTAAAGCACAGAATGAAAAATGTGAATGAGACACATGACAAAGAACACTGATCAAATTTAGAGAACACTTTCATATACCTGCAAGTTATTGGTATTAATCTGGCACCTGGTGCTAATTTTCTCAATTATCTGACAAACCCTATTTAACTGACTGCCTAACTTTCAAGTTTGCACTCGATTTGCAAAAATGGTGTGTTATTCTAAAGTGACTGAAACCCTTTGGGAGCAGGTTGTCCAGATGAAGGCCAAAGGGGTCACCCTATCAGCCTTAGCAACAAAGGTTCGTCATTCAAAGTCTGTGATTTCTAGAATGTTGCATCTTTACAACATCACAAACTCTTTCAATCCCCCAATAAGGCTGGTCACCTTCAAAAGACAAATAAAAGAGAGAGGACAGGATAATGCAGAGAATCTCCATGGGTAATCGTTTCAACACTGCAGCTGGAATAGCTCGCCAGTTGAGCACTGAACAGGTTAATGATCTGTCTCGTCATACAGTGTCACGACATTTAACAGCATTTGGACTGAAAGCCCTCTCTGCAGTGACCAAACCTCTCATTAGCAGAAAAAATCAAAAGGCTAGACTAACCTTTGGTGAGGAGCATGTTGTATGAACAGAGAAAAAGTGGTCCACTGTTCATTTTAGTGATGAAAGCAAGTTTAATTTATTTGTGTCAGATGGAAAACATGATGTTCATTGACAAACTGGGGAAGGACTGAACCTCTAAAGTGTGTGATGAAGTTAGTGAAAGGTGGTGGATGACGTGTAATGGTTTGGGGAATGCTTTCTGCTGCAGGGGTTGGACCTCTCGTACAGCTACATAGCAGAGTGAATGCAAGTTTGTATTAGAACCTTCTTCAACAACATGTGGTTCCTTTCTTGCATTCAGCACTAAATCAGCCAGCATTTTTCATGCAGTACAATGCCCCCTGTCACACAGCAAAACAGGTAAAGCAGTTCCTTGAAACAGCGAACATTGAAATAATAAAATTGCCAGCCAAGAGTACTGATGTAAACCTAATAGAAACTCTGGAAAATCCTTGGTGACAAAGTTATCGTCAAGAAACCATAACAGTCACAGAACTGTGGAAGAGACTGGAAGAAGAGTGGACCAGAATCACACCAGAGCAGTGTGAGAGACTAGTGAGGTCCTGTGGTTCCTGTGGGCATCCTTGAGGAAGGTGCCAGGATGTGTACCGAAACGCATTGGAATAAAGAAACTGCTTTTGAAATCTTGCCTTCCATGTGAGTATTTCCTTGGGTATAGCAGTGCGGACCGTGATACACCTCTTCAATCCCAACTTTTCGCGGGGATATAGTCATTGCTATTCTGTAATTATGATCATCACGTTTTGTGTAAAATAAAGGTTTTAAATTGGTAAACTTTGGGAAACACTGTTCTAGTGGCATGGTGTACTCCTTACCCAAAAACCTTCAAATGTTGATAAATGTAGATTACATTCTGTCTGAGAAAAATCAAGTGATCATACATTGTTTTCTAATTTTGATTGCCAGTGTATGTTGCACCTTAGTATTGTAGTCATTTTCATTTTTATATGGAATCCAAAATAGCCCTCATTACTGTTTGCACAATCTCTGCAGATCGTTTGGTAAAGCGAATGTCAAGTAGGGAATATTGGTCTCATTATGTACAACTCCTATTAAGTTGCATTTTCACAAATGACTCATTGTCACTAGGATATAAGCAGGGTGAGTTTCACAAGAAGGTCATAATATATCTTAGGTAGAGGATAGTCTTAGTCATGCACATCACCAAAATATCAGTTTATAGCAGTTAATCAAGCAGTCAGAATGCAATTAACCTGTGATTGCACTTGGTTATTTCTGCTTGACTTTTACAAGGATTATTTCTATATGACCTTGTTGGATGATCCCCTTAAAGCTGTAAGTTGAAATATCATTGGCATAGCAGTTAATTAGAATACTTTAAGCAGTGGAGAATATATTCTTGGCGAGCCGTTTAGAGAAAGCTATAAAACTACAGATGCCAGTGAGGTATTTAATACAGTTATCAAAACTTAATAAAGCGTTGAAACTAGTTATGAAGGAACCAATACTTCTTATAGATGGTGACACTAAGTGAAATTCCAGGCCAGAATAGAACATATGAAAATTCATAAGGTTTAGTAAATAAATTGCATGACATACAATTTGGGTTTCCCAGAATATATTATACATTTTATGATTTGAGAACTGAGCTTGACACAAACAATAAATGATTGAGAAATTCGACTAGAAGGCTTTATGAGTTTTAGACAAGACAAAAGATGATGAGACAGGGACTAACTATACAATCATTCTAAATTAGAGACTTTTCTCAGTGTATGTAAGGGAAATGCAATTCCTTCATGTCGCAGCAAAGCTGCCTAAGTTGCATTAGGGGATGATTTATTTATCCTTGGGGAATAGAATTAGTGCATTTGAATTAATGACAAAGAAGATAGCATTGCCTTCAGGAGATAAGAATATTATCCTTAATGGAATTTTCATTGCTGCCTGGAACAAAATTGGGAGAGAAAAAATTAAATTTTTCAAAATCTAAACATCAAATGCATAATTACAGTAAGTATTAGCAAAGTGAACAGTCAGCGAAAGGGTAATACTGTCAAAACCACTCAAAATCAGAAACATTCGACCTTGTACCAGACTGTAATTCTCTTATATTGTGAACTGAAGTTATCTGGTAATGCTAAAATCTTACATATATGTTCTGTTTATAATAAATATAGTAAATTATATACACTTTGATGTTGAGATAGATGAAGAGTATGAGAACAGAAATTGCAGTAAATTATAAGGCTGCATGAGAAAAGAAACAACTGAATACAATTAAGCAAGCGTTTTCAATTTAAAAAATGTGTATTTATGTCATATTTATCTGTATACAGTCATGGCTGAAAATGTTTGCTCATTTGAAATTATTCCAGAAAATGAAGTATTCCTCCAAGAAAATAATTGCAATTACACAAGGAGCTCGGATAGAGGCTCTGAAACGCGTAGGATAGAATAAAAGAAAAATCTGCCCAGTTAAATCCTTGTTTCCTGGTGATTCTTGGTGGCAGCGCGGGCATTCCGGCATTTTGTCCCATTACAGGGAAGATTTGGTTAGCAATGTCCTCAGCTAAACTTTCATGTTTTCTGTGGTTATGACCTCCTGACTATCCAAGTTGTACTAGATGAATGCTGATATGCGAAGTCTTTCAATATTAATCCCGGGCTCTGTCAACATCAATTCTTTGCTTTCTATAATCCATGAACACCAGGCTTATTTAGCTATGCTATATTGACTCACAGGTGGGAAAGGATCTCTGCTGATTCAGTCAAGTACCTTTTTTTTTATCATGGTTTCTATAGAGAGCTAAAGTGGGAAGATAAAATTAGTGGTAGGATTTCCAGATCTAAGGGAGCAAAAAGCTGTAACAAGGGAACAAAAGAAGTACGAGTTCAGAAATTACTGAAGGTCAGATCCACCATTGTCAGCATTGCAGAAGTAAGAAAGTGTAGAACACTTCTATACAAAATAAAGAAAATTGCCCTTTAAAGTATCGGATCAAAGTGAAAATAAAGGATGTGGCTCTTATCTGTTAGTCCTTGCACAATACATTTCTTAATCTCCGTGTGTGGTATAAATTGTATTTCAGGGTCTAAGAAAGTGAAGTAAAGATATTTTTTAATTGTCGACATGTTTCATGACACTATAAACTGTGTTCAGATGTATCCTATGAATAAGACTTTGCAAAACTGCTCTCAATATACCTCTTACTACATGAACATTAATAATGGGTTTTTAAGAGCTGTACATTTTCCCATGCAAACAATCCACAACCTTGTAGGATGAAACTTCATTATATTCATTATACGTATATATTGTCTTGATTTTGATTCTACTTAGTTGTGCTTTAACAGAATATTACATATCACATACAGTAACTCGTGTACTGTACAACATGGAATTTATTAGAGTAAAAATATATCTTTGTACTCTATAAGTGAAAAGATACTAGTGCATCTCAATGAATTAGAATTTGAATATCATCAATGTAATATTGCCATGTTTCAGTGTGTTCCTGGGAGTCCTGAAACACGTTGACTAATAAATCAATATTATATTCACCCTTTGGTGCCTCATGGAATATGGTAGCACAGTTTTTAACCCTTCATCCTCTCTACTTTAATTTTCTGAGATAATTATCTTTGGGTTTCCATTGGCTGTAAGCCCTAATATTGCACCCCCAGGGGCTGGAGTACTCAGAGCCGGACCATTCTCTCTCTGAGGTGCCACAGTGGTGTGGCCTGGCTCCATGGTCCCAGGTGCAGCAATGAAGAAGGGGATTAACAAAGTTTATGGGGTTTATTTGTGACACCACTCGTGGGTCGTGGCCAATGTGGCCACCGCCGCCGTGGAGTCCGCCGGGGACGGAGGTAGTGGCGGCAGCTGGGATGGTGAGCCCTCCACGGGTAGGGCTTGGTCCTCATGCAGTTATAGGGATGCTGCGTGCCAGGGATGCTTCTTGTATCTTCTCTCCACAGCTCCTCCAGCCAGCACGCGCAGGTGTCAAGGTACCTCTCAGCAAGCGCGTGTTGTCACTGTCTCTTACACAGCAGCTGAAGCAGTCAGAGTAATGGCTCCGTAGGTGAGCCCTGGTTAAACACACTTCGAATAAGAGTCTCACACAGATCTTGAGTTGACTGGGTACTTTACTCCCAACACCACAGCACAGTCTTAGTAATTAACAGTTCTTTACACACTTCCTGTGGACCAGTTCCCCACAATGGACACGTGCTCGGGTTCTCACTGCAGCTGGGATGATTTCTCTGTCACTCCCTCTCAGTGTACCTTTCGGGTCCTCTGTTTCTCTCTCCTCTCCCTCGCCTACGGGTTTGGTCCAGTCGTCATAGGCTCTGCAGTGATCTGTCCCACACTCTGGGTCACTAGCCCTAGTACGATGGCTTTGTCATACTCCGTACTGGTAGTTGGGTCTCGGGACATAGAGTTCCCACACCCCGCCGGGTGTCTCGTGGTTAGGGGCTTGAAGCGTTCCTGGCAACATCTACAGAGCCGGCACTATGGTTCTCTGGCCCAGCCACCAGTGACCCGGGTTAGTCGGGCTCACCTGGCTCCTTTTATCTTTCCACAGACTCAGCCTCAGTTCCCGGCTGGCCATCAGTGGTACAGGCCGTCGGGCCCCGTTGTTCTTTCAGTCTGTCTCAGTCAGTCACAGCTGAAGGGTGTCTCGGCTTGAGGATGCTTCCCTCTTCCTCACTACCTCCAACTTAGCGTTCCTGTGTTTTACTACAATTCCTCCACCCCTTTGTTCGGGTTCTCTCTCTTCTCGGCACGACATTGAAACGATGTCCGTAATGATCTCGTGGGTGCGCGGTCGTTTTTGACGTCATTTCAACATCGCTGGTGAGATGTCATACGTCTAGATATCGTGGACAACTCACCAACGATGTGAGCAGGTATCGTTCGCCAACTCCGCGAACAATCCCTGCTCATTGCTGTGAATGGACGAAGTCGTCCATGACATCGTTATCGCGGTCTCACACACAACGATGCTAGCAGATCGCTTGAACAACATCGTAAGGTTTTTGAACATGTTCATAAACCTGTCAACTCCAACTTGACTAATTATCGTAGTTGAATCGTTCCATTAAACGCAACGACGCACTAATGATGTCGTTTCAACATCATTAAACACGTCACTTTTGAGCGATGTCATGCACGATGTTGTGCCGTGTAACGATACTTTTACTGAAATAAAGTAGCCTTGTGGCTACTTCCATCCGGTTGTAACGGTATCCCACAATCCACCATGACCACCGAAAGTGCGCCAACCATCATATTGGAACACCCAACTAATGGGTCTTTCAGTATGGCGATCGGTGCACTCCCAGCCAAAGTAGCCACAAGGCAATGGTGCTCTGCCTCCCCACGTGCTTCGTCCTCCCCCCTCGCTCCTGTCCATTCTCACCCTTGCCTGGTGTTGGTAGCGCTGAAGGCTCCAGGCTGAAGCCTGTGTGCAGTGGGTCATGTGACAGCCTGTATGAAGTCACATCAGTCCGCCCTGTCACATGACCAACTCCACACAGAGTCCTGGAGCCTTCAGCACACATCGCTAACAGCAGGTGATGGTGAGAATGGAGGGGGCGAGGGGGAAAGATCAGCCTGCCCTCAGCAGCCCTCAGTCCATCCTCAGCAGCTCTCAGTCCGTACTCAGCAGCCTTCAGTCCATCCTCAGCAGCCCTCAGTCTGTCCTCAGCAGCCTTCAATCCATCCTTAGCAGCCTTCAGTCCGTCCTCAGGAGCCCTCAGTCCGTCCTCAGGAGCCCTTAGTCTATCCTCAGCAGCCTTCAGTCTGTCCTCAGCCCTCAGTCCACCCTCAGTCTTCAGTCTGTCCTCAGTCTGTCCTCAGTCTGTCCTCAGCCCGTCCTCAGCCTTCAGTCCGCCCTCAGTCCGTCCTCAGCCCTCAGTCCATCCTCAGCCCTCAGTCTTCAGTCTGTCCTCAGTCTGCCCTCAGTCCTCAGTCTGCCCTCAGTCTGTCTGTTCTCAGCCCTCTGTCCATCATCAGCCCTCTGTCTGTCCCCAGCCCATCCTCAGCCCTCAGCCCATCCTCAGCCCTCTGTCCATCCTCCGCCCTCTGTTTGTCCTCAGCCCTTTGTCCGTCCTCAGCCCACACTCCTCTGTCCGTCCTCAGCCCACACTCCTCTGTCCGTCTTTGGCCCACACTCCTCTGTCCATTCTCGGCCCACACTCCTCTGTCCGTCCTCAGCCCACACTCCTCTGTTCGTCCTCATCCTACACTCCTCTGTCCATCCTCGGACCACAGTCCTCTGTCCTTCCTCGGCCCACACTCCTCTGTCCGTCCTCTGCCCACTCACCAGCCCGCACTCACTCCTGCTCATTGCTCAGCATGTTCACGCCACAGCCCATCGACTGAGGAGCTGCACCAGTACTTGATGCCACCTTCATCTTCCTCATGGAAGGGGTAAGAGAGCGACCATGGGGGGAGAAGGGCAGAGAGTGACCACAGGGGGGCAGAGAGTGACCACAGGGGGGGCAGAGAGGGACCACAGGACAGGGCAGAGAGGGACCACAGCAGGAGCAGAGAGGGACGACAGGGGGGCAGAGAATGAGAGGGAATAGACAGCAGATGGGAGAGACAGGCGTCGGTGCTACAGAGCCCGCCCCACCATATCACCACCCACCCGATGCGATAGCATCGAGCTCCCATCTAGTAGATAACAAAATGTATCAGCCAATGAGCACTCTCAAATTAATTATTTTTCTAACTGAAAAGATTACCCAGGTAGTTGCATGTTTTGATTATGAGAACTGACCAGTCTCGAATTCTTGCTATTGAGATAATCTTTTCAGTTAGCAAATGAAAGCTATTAATCACTATGGATTCTTAATCTTTATTATTTTAAAATGTATTAGAGACAAACTAATTGGTGACTAAGGCCCCTTTCACATCTAATGCTTTGCTGCGCTTTGCTTCATTTGCATTTCCATACGTTTTTACCGCAAAAACGCATCAAAACGCATACGTTTTTGTCCCCATTGATTTTAATGGAAACACATGCACAAACGCATGTAAAAGCGCATGTGAATTTGCAAAAACGCATGTGTTTTTGTAACGCAGCCCAAAACGTTGTTTGCAAATGTTTTGGGCTGTGTTTGCAAAAATGCAAATAATTGACATGGTCATTCTTTCTAAAACGCTGCAAAACCTGAGGTGTTTCCACTTTCTTCATCAAACAAAAACTAATGTGTTGGGACAGCTAATCCTAGAATCATAAAGGTTTTGCTGGAAAACAAAAACGCAGCAAAACCTGTGGTGTTTACACTGTTTTCACAACAACCAGTGTGTGTGAAAGCTTTTCCCTGATCACATATGTTTTGCTGTAAACCAAATGCGCAGGATTAGATTAGCTACATTTACATAAAACCAATACAAAATCTGACCTCAAATGAAGCAAAAACCTTACCTGTGGGCACATACCCTAAGGGCCACGTCACACGCATCAATTTACTGAACGATATCACTTAAGCGACGTGCTTTTTTTGATCGCTTAAGCGATATCGTTTGTGCGTCGCTGCATGTAATTAAGCGATATTTCTTTGAAAAATCGCTTGATTGTTTGATCGATGATTTGTGAACATGTTCACAAATCTATTGTTGGTTGGCCGGTGGACACGCAGCATCGCTGCGTGTGACACCGGCAGACCAACGATGAACGAGCTCCCAGCGCCTTGCAGCCTATGCCGGGAGCTCGTATCCATGGTAAACATCGGGTTACTAAGCGCCACATGGCACCTAGTAACCCAATGTTTACCATGGTTACCAGCGTTCTCGCTGGCCCACATCGTTGGTGAGTCTGCCTGTGTGACAGCTCACCAGCGATGTGAACGATATTGTTAGCGATCGCGCGTGCATGTGATCGCTAACAATATCGTTCAGTAAATTGAACCATGTGACGTGGCCCTTATAGTAGTTGTCTTTTGTTCATAACCTAGGCAAAAAGCATGCCTGGTAGTTATCAGAAATCCCTTACAAAAGAATGCATGCGTTATGCATCAATGTCTATATATTCATGGACTGTGATGTTCACTCATGAGCAAAAGGGTAAAAAAGTTTTGAACTTTTGACTTTTAGCCCCTCCCTGACCTTTGACGTACAACATTGTGAAAGTCGGTGCCTTCCTGACATTTGACGATGTACAATGTCATGGCGGTTACTGTGGTACAATTGCTGTGAGCGGCAGTTCAAAGATTGAACCGCCAATGACAGTGATCCACTGTCTCCAGTTAGACTGCAACAAGGGATCAAGTGTCCTCTTGTTGCAGTCTCTGGTGTCATAGTGATGGTGCACTGTATGGCAGATCATTGCCATGAAGTGCCCCATCATTATGACACCAGAGACTGCAACAAGGGATCAAGTGTCCTTTTGTTGTAGTCTGTGGGGTCACAGTGATGTTGCACTGTATGGCAATGATCTGCATACAGTGCACCATCACTATTAAACCAGAGACTGCAACAAGAGGACACATAATCCCTTGCTGCAGTATCTGAATGTAGCAGAGGCGATCGAGCATCATGGAACCATCGTTTTGGACTACGTCGGATAATAATAAACATGGAGTCCAAATTTTGCTTCTGTTTTTTTTTCTAATAAAAAGATTTTTCTCTGTGTGATGTATTTTTTTTACTATTCACTAGAGATTCCTAATGGCAAGATCTAACATTGGTCTGACATTATGAATCTCGAGCTTAGTGCCAGCTGCCAATAAAAAAAGCTGGCATTAACCCCTTTATTACCCAGTTTGCCACCGGCACCAGGGCAACTGGAAGAGTCTGGGTATAGTGCCTGAAAATGGCGCTTCAATAAATGCACCATTTTCTGGAGTGGCTGTGGACTGCAATTCGCAGCATGAGGGGCCCAGAATGCTTCGGCCTCTCCAACTTGAGAATTTCAGCCTCCAGCTGCCTAGTTGTACCTGGCTGGACCAAAAATTTGGAGGAGGCCCACGTTTTTTGTTCTCAAATTAGTTCTATAAATAAAAAAAAATGTTGGGCTTTGCTGTATATTTGGTTGCTAGCCAAGTACAATGAGGCAGTTGGGGGTGGGTGGCAGTCCGTAGCTGCCAAGTTGTACATGGCTGGAAACCAAAAATATGGCAAAGCCCCACAACTTTTTTTTTTAAATTATTTCTACAAATAAAAAAACAACAACATGGGTCTTCGCCATATTTTTGGTTGCTAGCCAGGTACAACTTGGCAGCTGGGGTGGTGGAATCCTCAGCCTGAAGACCCAAATGTTCTGGGCCCCCCACACTGTGAATTGCTACCCATAGGAACCCCATAAAATAGCACATTCATTAGTGGTGCCATTTTCTTCTGCTGTACCTCGACCCTTCCATTTTCCCTGGTGCTGGTGGAAAACTGGGTGATAAAGGGGTTAATGCCAGCTTTGTATTGGCAGCTGGCACTAAGCCCGAGATTCATAATGTCGGGCCAATGTTAGACCCGGCCATTAGGAATTTCTAGTAAATAGTAAATAATTTTATTAGAACACAAACACCGCAGCTGCCAACAATGACGCAATCCTTGTGACGAGGCTGGTCAGCTGACTTGTGATGCAGCCTGTCAGGTGACCGCTGACACTGCAGGCATTTCAAGGAGAGATAGCATGAGACTTGGCACCAGCCACCCCAGGAGCAGCGGGAGCTTTGTGCCATCCATCC
This sequence comes from Allobates femoralis, assembly GCA_033576535.1. Classification (NCBI taxonomy): domain Eukaryota; kingdom Metazoa; phylum Chordata; class Amphibia; order Anura; family Aromobatidae; genus Allobates; species Allobates femoralis. The sequence continues at coordinate 579,205,132 of JARQOC010000002.1, forward strand.
CAGGAGCACCAGCGGCTTTTCACCAGACCTACACACAGCCCACAGTAAGTGACCAGATTATCTAATTCAGCTCAGCTCTATATATGTATCACTCAGAACACATGACGCTACCCTAAGGTATAAGCACACTATAGGAACTGTTACAATAAGTAGGAGTGATCCTATGAATCATATAAGCCATCAGCTTTGTGGTACATTTGAGATTAGCACTTAACTCTTATGGTACCTTTACACGCGGCAACATTTCTAGGATGTCAACAGGTAACTTAATGGCTGCAGTGAAATCATGGAGACAAGGTTCTATCTTGTTGCTGTGTACAAATGGAATAATGTCTCCGTTGTCGGGGACGATTTACTGTTCCACTCCTTCGCCAGTCATCCCAGATTAGACTATGAAACACGCGGTACCAGATAAGAGTAAATCAGACCGAGAGAATCCGGTTCAAGCTTATAACGTGTCCAGGTTTAATTATAATGACAACGTACACGGCAACAACTGAACCCGATATCCGGGTACAGGGCATTTTATAGTCTAAAAGATAAGCATGTAAATGTCCATGGCAGGGTGGGAGTTAGGTGGGATTAAGCTAATATCTATGTTTGTTAATAATAATAGTTCTTTGTATTCTGGGAGTCCGTTCTTCATCACGTCATGGTATCATCCCTTAGCTGCTGGGATACAGGTTATCTTGGGTTTCCCATAGCACGGCCTGGTGCAAGCACAGCGAGGACCAATCAGCTTGTCCATTTTCAAGGCAACTCTGCACAGCCATATCTTCTTTCCAGCATACACATCTAAGGAGACACTTTGTTTACAAAACAGCTCCTTGTTCACAGATTCATAGTGGGAAAGAAAGAGAGAAAGAAATAGATGGAGGGGGGGGGGGGGGGGAGAGACAAAGAGAGAAGAGAAAAAGAAGAGAAAGAGAGAAGGAGAGAGAGATAGATAGATAGATAGAGAGGGAAAGAGGGAAAAGAGGGAGAGAGTGACATGAAGGAAAGAGAGAGATGAAGAGAAAAAAGGGGAAGAGAGAAGAGAGAGAAAGAGAGAGAAAAGAGAGGAAGAGAGAAAGATAGAGAGAAGAAAAGGATGAAGGAGAGAGAGAGAGAAAAAGGTAGAGAGAGAGAGAAAAATGGAGGAGGGGGGGCTGATTGGAATGGAGAGGGGAGAGTGACTCAAACTAAGATTAATAGATAAGATATAATTCATCCTCCACACCATGATTTCACTGCAACCTGTAAGTTACCTGTTGACACCCTAGAAATGTTGCCGCGTGTAAAGGTACCATTATTGTGTATAGCAGGGTACACCACATATAATTATAAGCATTTAGTTATCAAACAAAAGCAGGAACATATTTATATTTTTATTTTTACTAATTCATTCTGACAAAGCACAGAAAAAATAGTTTCCATACATTATTATAATCAGTTACTGTTGTTTTATAGGCCATTTTTAAAGTCAAAGAAAGCATGAACTACATTGCAATAAATCTAGAAAGAAGGTATGCAAACTCTTAATTAAAACACATAGGCATTTGAAGCTCACTGGTATTAAATATAACATGATCATTTCAGGCAGGACCACAATTCTATAAGAGACAAGAAAGTTAAGCAATAGAGGAAAACCAACAAAGCAATAATCCATTACAATCTCCCAGACACACCGGACTGGGTATGTACCGTTTAATTGTGAGTTAAACTAGCGTCTAAATAGTAACAGAGTACTATTATCAGCTTTCAATTTTTTAGATAAAAAGCATCAAGTTCACCCCAGAGATCATCATCTCGACTTTCTCAAAAGGACTACTAGTGAAGCCCTGTAGGACTCAAATTTCTACTATTATTTTAGCTGTGACTGAAAAATTGTTTTCAAACAAATTGTATAAAATTTTTAGCGTGATACTGAATAAAACCCTTGTTTTAAAAATAAAAAATTAGTTTTTATTCCAGTAATATACTGCAACTATAATTGCGCTGAATCCTACCTATATATTATTACACATATTTTCTAATAACTGTTTCTTATGATCGTTTAAACATGAACTTTCAATTGTAAAGCGCTGCGGAATATGTTAACACTATATAAAGATTATTATTATTATGTCACTGCGTTGTTACGGTTTTGCTCTATACTAAAAATTTCAATCTGTTCTAAAATTCCCTAAGAGCTCAGTGTGTTATTAGGTTGATGTCTAAATGAAAAACCCTGTTTTTTGTCACTTTTCTATTGCACTTGCTATTTATTGTAATTTTTATTATAACAGTGTGTTTTTATGTGTGACGCTCATGCAGATTTTTGCACCGGTGTGTAATACAGTTTTTTGGTGGGCATTGGACGCAGTTTCACGAAAGCGCCCAATCTATGCATGACCAGCAGAAGTGCCATTCAGGGCACGACATTGTCCGGCATCCCTCCACGTCTCCCCCTCCCTCCATTGTACTGTATGGAATCCTGAACGGAACCCTGAAAAGGGAATAAATTCCTAAGAAGCACCAAATGGGTGAGTGCCCTCTTTTTTCTGGACTGTTTTATTTAACATGCACTTGAGTGAGCACACCCAGGTGCATAGCTGCCTCATCTAAGACGACTGATACACGAGGAAACTCCCAACACAAAATCCCAGTAGTACCCGGACTTTACAATTTGGTTTTCGTAATTTTTTATTATAACAGTGTGTTTTTATGTGTGACGCTCATGCAGATTTTTGCACCAGTGTTTAATACAATTTTTTGGTGGGCATTGGATGCGGTTTCATGAAAGCGCCCAATCTATGCATGACCCATATTTATCTGGTTGCAGCAAAAAATCTGCCCAAATTGGATCCTTCCGGATCCGGGCAATCCGGTAGGACCCGGGAACAGGACTATGGTGGTTGAAGTTCAGCGTGAGCTACGCTGAACTTTAGCAACAGGGAGCTCTGTGAAGTGGTTCAGCACCATTTCAGCAGGGGACAACTGTGCTCGGTTGAATCCGGCTACAAACAGGACCGGAGGGCATATTAGCCCTCCGATTCTGTTTGCAAATCTGGTCCAGGGCTGTCCGATTCACATCAGACAGCCCTGGACCAGAACACACCGTGATGTAAAACCTGCCTAAGAAAAGACAAACAGCATCATCCAGCTCATTTATAGTGGTTTCTGGGCCAAGGAATTTGCCAAACTGCATCATGTGAGTGCCATGCCAATTGGATGAATATGAAACTAAGTCTGTCCATCTGTTCAACAGCCAAGAGTTGGATGTCCAGGCAAATTATCAGAGTCTACAAGTTGGCTCATTGCAAGATCTATCAGTTTTGGCATGACAAACACGACGGTGGAGGTGGCTCATATGCTTCGTAAAAGTGATACCACAGACATCCATGGAAGCCCTGAAGTGGGGGCCTGAAAAAAAGTGAAGAAGCCTTGACTTCAAAACTATCATAAGAGACGATGGCTCAAGTTTGCAAAAAAGTAGAAAAAGTGGGTAGTAGAAGATTGGAAATGGGTAGTTTGGAGCGATAATATTTAGGTCAATGGACTAGGCTTTGACGGATGCTAGTGGGTCTAGAAGAAACAATGGAAAAAGGGACTAATGGATCAAGAATTTGAAAAGACTGTCAAGTTGGATGGAGGAAGCTTGATGATACCGAGTTGTTTCATAGCAAAAGGCATTGGTTCCTTGACCAAGATCGATAATGGTCTCAATACTAAGCTATATGTGAGTATCCTACATGACAAGTTACTTTGCATACTCAAAGCAGGACAATAACCCGAAGCACATGTCAAGATTGATGAAGAAATGGTTCAATGACAATGAAGTAGAAGTGCCGGATTGGCCCCACAATCCCCAGATATCAACTCAATCAAATACTTGTGAGTAGAGTTGTAGTAAAAGCTATATACATACCCAAGGGAATCAACCAGTATACACCAACATTGGGAATGTGTAGAAAAGCCAGGAAATCTGCATATGAGACCTGGGATCAGGTTGTGATCAATACATGCTTGAAGCATGTCCAAATGGAGTCAGGCAGTTTTGAAAGCTAAAAATGGATTTACAGAATACTAACAAATAAATTTAATTTAGGTATTTTTAAGAGGAAATCAGTAACAATGCAGTGACATGACAAGAATCTACATAACTAATCATATGCAAAATAGTTGCAAGTCAAATTTACGTATGAGACAGCCAAGAAAATTGTCTACAAAATTAAGGTAGCCTCACGCTCGAAGATGTAGTGTATCGTGAGAAATGGAGCCTGAAAGTCAAAATTTCAAAACATTGAGAACCTTTTTCTTATCAGTGTATGACAAACCTTGTTTTCTTTATGCACAAACCTCCATATATCAGACATGTAAGGCAACGCTCTATGGATAAAATACACATATCTTAGATGGTTCAACCCCATTAAGATGATGAGAAAATAGTGTTGAAAAACATGACCCCCGTAAAAAGGTGAAAAGCATAAAAAATTAAGAAACCTCACGAAATCTGACTGCAATTCAAACATCAACCCCTATATGTTTATCAATAACGTAGAAATTAGAGCCGCACTCACCATTAGTCGATCTTGCAAACTTTTATTCTTAGTTCAGTCCATACATATGAACATCAGCAGGGGAGGGGGTGCGGGGACGGAGGACGACGGCCTGCCGATTCGCGGTCGTGTACCGCTTCGACCGCGAAACGGCAGGCCGTCGTCCTCCGTCCCCGCACCCCCTCCCCTGCTGATGTTCATATGTATGGACTGAACTAAGAATAAAAGTTTGCAAGATCGACTAATGGTGAGTGCGGCTCTAATTTCTACGTTATTGATTTGGATTTACTCACATGCCGGCACCGCCAGAGCAAGCTGCATGAGTCACAGGAGTGACAGCCCTGTTTTAGTGCCACACGTGGAGTGCCCGGTGTAATCTGTTTGATGTACCCTATATGTTTATCTCTTATACCCTATTTCTCACCAAAAAAAACACCAGTGCTAGCAGATTGTAAGAAAAACTACACTTCTAACTATATTACCATCTTTTTTGCTGTGTGCCTCTGTCTTTGATATCTAATGCATACCTCACAAATTGAACAGGCAGAGTAGAATCATAGAACAGTTAATTTGAAATGTATAACATGGCTTTTTTAGGAAAATAGTATATGGGCTAAAGCTTTAGATAGGAAGTGAGTTTCCACTTTCATTTAATAATAAAGTAGTAATGGAGGCTGAAGTCAGGCTTTCCACTGTCTCGCTATCTTGACAGCTGTGTGAGACTTACAGCCTTAGAGCTGAGTGGCAGGAAGACTGTGTGGAGTGTGAGTGCTTCCCTTCTTGCTACCAGCATCGGGGAAGGGGAAGTAAAGTGGAAAAAATAGTTGCACAGGTAAAACATGTCAAAGCTGCTCTAATTGTCCATTGTGGGGTCTGTCTGCAATCTGGATGAGTAATCTAATCTATGTGGCACATTTACCAATACCAGATCAGTTAGTGGCCTGGGTCATTTAGTGGGCCACTACTATGGGAAGACTTATTGTAATAATATCAGGAATATGCTATTTCTTTTTTTCATTAGCTGTTTTTTTTTTGATTAACAGATGGATAGTGTCTGATTATACTACTAATGAATGTTATATTGCAAGAATACACAGAGTTAGCAATGGCAAGGATGACTAAAGGCATACATCTGATACTTTCCCCCTGACAGCATCACTTCAAGCTTTTAGCTGTTTTGCAGGACTTTCAGCGTGGCCAGGAAGTAAGAGGAAGGAGGGACTTCAAGTGGCATTGAGCAAGAGTGGAGCACCGATTGAGAAAACAAGATAAAAGTAAGAAGAAAAGAACTCAAAAAATTAAAGAGGGAAAAGGGGTAAGAGATCTGATATACAGCAAGGTGGGAGACTAAATCAGCCCCATCCTATTCTTAACTGTCAGCTTACCCATAAGCTGCACATTTTTATATCTTCTGTGCAGTAGGCTACCTTGTAGTAATATTATTCTAAAGCTGCCTGGCCATTGCACTAAAAGCCTTGCTACTGCTCTGAAAGCACGGGAACTTAATTGGGGGAAATTAACTTTATCCAGGCAGTTTCAGGCTTTAAGTCATAGAGGCATGGCCAGAGTAGTTTCATTCACTGACAGACGGCTCTGTGTTAATACACTGTTGTCAGTCATGTTAACCCCACATCTGCAGGTTAATAGTGTCTTTTGACATGATAAGTTCACTTTACTGTAAGGGTTTAAGCTATATTTTTCATATATGTTTCTAAACAATGGAAACCGCTCTCATGTGACCCCATTTTGGAAACTAGACCCCTCAAGGAACTTTTCTAGATGTGTGTTGAGCACCTTGAACCCCCAGGTGCTTCACAGAATTTTAGAACATTGAGCTGTGAATAAAAAAAAAAAATTCTCCTAATTTTGCTGTTTCACAAGGGTAACTGGAAAAATTGGAACCCAAAGATTGTTGTGTAATTTCTTCTGAATACGCCGATAACCCTTATGTGGTGGAAAAATACTCTTTGGTCACAAGGCAGGGCTCGGGAGGGAGCGCCATTTGATTTTTCAAGTGGAAAATTGGAATTGTTAGCTCATGCATATCGCATTTGCTGAGCCCCTGATGGGTCTAAACAGTAGAAACCCACTCACTTGTGACCACATTTTGGAAACTAGACTCCTCAAGGTACTTTTGTAGATGTGGGGTGAGAACCTTGAACCCCCAGGTGCTTCACAGTTTGGCTGTGAAAATAAAAAAACAAAAACAAATTTTCGCCACAAAAATGTTCTTTCAGCTGAAATTTTTATACTTTCTCAAGGGTAGCAGGAAAAAATGGATCCCGTAAATTGTTGTGCAATTTCTCCTGAGTACGCAGATACCTCATATGTGGTGGAAAACTAGTGTTTGGGCACATGCCAGGGCTTGGAAGTGAGGGAGTACCATATGGCTTTTGAAGAGGAAAATTGTCTGGAATCATTAGCAGATGCCATGTCACATTTTGGTTGCCCCTGATGTGCCTAAACAGTGGAAACCCCACAAAAGTAACCCCATTTCAGGTGTGCAAATATTGTACCCCCTGGCAGTACTGACGCATTGCACAGTACCGCCAGCAGCGCTACAAAGTCCTCTCCTGCGACGGATACCCGGAGCACTGCCCACATCTGCCACCACCGCCGCTGACACTGATCACAGCCTGAGTAAGTGTGCATGCACCTTCACTCACACAGCCATCATCTTTGAACTCTTAAGTTTGCAATGATGGCGGCTGCGTGATCCGGCACGCACATGCTCACTTACTCACACTGCCGCCATCTTTGCACACCACAGGGGGAGAGACACAGTAGACAGCAGAGAGTGAGAGGGCACGGGGGAAAGGCATCACAAGGGGAGAGAGCACACAGAGGGAAGAGAGAGAACATAGGGGAGAGAGACAGCCTATGGGGGAGAGACAGCCTACAAGCGGAGAGAGAGCACACAGGGGGACAGAGACAGTGCACAGTGGGGAGACAGCACAAGGGGAGAGAGAGCACACAGGGGAAAAGAAGAGCACACAGGGGAAGAGAGAGCACACAGGGGAAAAGAAGAGCACACAGGGGAAGAGACAGCCCACGGGGGGAGAGACAGCCCACAGGGGGAGAGTGCACATGGGACTAAGAGAGTGCACAGGGAGAGACTGCACAAGTGGAGAAACAGCACAAGGGGACAGAGAGAGTCCACACGGGGTCAGCACACAGTATCCACCTAGTACTTTGATATCTTTGATATTATCTTTACCTTGTACATATCACACTCTGATATCTGTTGTTTTGTATTTTTAAGACTGTGACCAAGGTCCACAGATGACTGAAACATTGTCCATTATACGTATTGGAGCTAAAGTTAAAATTCATTTTCTGATTGTATCTCTTGCAGTGGCATTTTATTTTCGTCTATCCTTAAATATAAAGAAGGTTCACAATAAAAAAACTAGTCTTTTTTGTTACTGGTAGAAAAATATTCAACCCTGAGTTTTTTCTTATAAATGTGGCTCAAAAACTGTCCTGTGTGGCTCCAGCAATCTGAATTAGTATAACTGTTAGGAGAAAAAAAACTGGCAACTAGTTGATTTTAGTGCCCAACTTTTTCTTAGAATACCTGCACAATATAATTCTGTCACTGATGACAGATTCTATTAACACACTACAATATGGAATAAAAAGCATGCATACATCCATCTCTTTTGTACTGCATTATATGTTACTAAAACAGAATGAGTACAATACATTTCTTTAGCAGTTAGCATTTTCAGTAGGATATTTGTCATTGATTCTAACATGAACCATATTCATAATTTGTATAGCATAATATCGAGTGAAGGTAGGCTATTTTCTCCATTAAAGCTTTGGAAAAAACTCTGTAGCACCTACAGACAGAATGACTGATAAAATGATTCTCACATAAGCACTTGTGTCTCGGCTTACACTACATAGCACATCATTGTTCTGTTATAGTGATAATAACATTTCCATTGATCTCCAGTTACAATAAACACATGGCACAAAGCCAAATGTCAGGGAAAGCAAGACTTCAACCCTAGTATTAAAACCACACTTTCTAACTGGCTTTACCATGGGTGTCAATTGAAAATGCTCTATCACTTACACCTGAAGCTTTAATAATGGGTATCCTACAGATACACATTTCTGAACCATTTTCTTCTGATACTTACAAATTGCAAGTAATTATCCAAGAAAAAGATATCTCTATAAGCATATATGTAATTTCTCCTTGACAAATAATTTTCTTAAAATAAATTTGTATATATTTTTATATATTTAAATAATATTTACTCAAATCTGCTAAATCTTTCTGGGCAAGGTAAAAATAAGTGATCCGTAAAGTTGGGGCAAATCAATACACAAGACCCAGTCCACGTCAGTAATCTGTGGACACTTGACAGGAGCTCAGAGAACTGCTTCCTATCTGATGGCAGCCATAACTCTTCTTTTGGTTTACTAGCCTTGCGTGACATCACATGTGTATTGCGCCACTATAATGACTTCTCTACAGGCTGGCTAATCAAAAGAAAAGGTATGGATGCTGGGAGGTAGAATGCAGTTTTCAGTGCTCCTGTCTGGTAACCACAGATAACTGATGTGGTCGAAGGTTCAAGTCTTTAAATCAATTTACATCAACTCTTGTGATAGACCTTATTATGGAATATTAACTCGTAGAGTTGGTACACATTGGTCCACAGGATTGGGTCTATCGGACATGTCAGTAATTATGGACTGCAGCCCTAAGAATCTCTTCTTTCTTGACTCTTGATGATTACATGACTTTTCTTTTGATTTGCAACAACTCTATTGAATAGATTTCTTCACTTTCCAACATTACTTTCTCTTTTTCCGTCAATAAGAAAATTTTCCAACATTGTTTGGACATGGACTTTGGGAATGTGTAGTATTGGTGTGTGGTGGGTGTAAGGCCCCTTTCACATCAGTGTTTTTTTAAATCGCGGCAGATGCGGTGAAAAAACCGCGACACTTGCGGCAAGCCCCATGCAATGTCTATGCGGTATCGGCACTTGCGGCAGGTGCGGCCCAAAAAAAACGCGGCTGACCGCGTTTTTTTTCGCGGCCGCACCTGCCGCAAGTGCCGGATCCACACTTGCTGCACCTGCCGCACACTTACCGCAAGCCCCATAGACATTGCATGGGGCTTGCCGCAACTGTGCCGCAAGTGTCGCGGTTATGCGGTAATCGCGGCAGATGCGTTTTTTTCATCACATCTGCCGCGATTTAAAAAAACTGCTGATTTGAAAGGGGTCTTAGGGCCCTTTCACATCAGCGTTTTTTTCAAATCGCGGCAGATGCGGGGAAAAAACCGCATCTGCCGCGATTACCGCATACCGGCTGCACTTGCGGCACGGTTGCGGCGCGGTTGCGGTAAACGCCATACAAGGTATAGGCGAACTTGCGGCAGGTGCGGCAAGTGCGGTTTTTAGCACTTGCGGCAGGTGCGGCCGCGAAAAAAATGCTGTCAGCCGCGTTTTTTTTCGCGGCCGCACCTGCTGCAAGTGCCAAAACTGCACTTGCTGCACCTGCCGCAAGTCCGCCTATACCTTGTATGGCATTTACCGCAACCGCACCGCAACCGTCCCGCAAGTGCAGCCGGTATGCGGTAATCGCGGCAGATGCGGTTTTTTCACCGCATCTGCCACGATTTGAAAAAAACGCTGATGTGAAAGGGCCCTTACACAGATATGTCTGCATGAAATTTTAGCTACATATCAGTGAACTGCAGAGATTTCATAGTTTAAATATTTTGCTTATGTGACTTTTAGGGATGAGTGAGTAGTCAAATACTCGGACTCGCTATACTTGTGCCAAGTAGATCTTAATACATGGGTATTCGGTGCGAGTAGCGAGTCCAATGTTAGTCAATGGGAAATGCGAGCAATTGTCTGCTGGACCAAAAAACACGGTCTGGGGGCTGAGGAAAAGGCTGAAATGGTTGCATGATTGCCGTAAGAGCGAGTTATGATGAAGGAGATCTTCTGACAGCTCAGTGTGCAAGTGGTGTAAAGAGAGCGATCTGCCCTAGGGGCTGTGTGATGGTTAATGCAGGAAGAAGCCACCCATCATCATCATCACCACAAGGGCTTCACAGTTGTAAAGCTTGGACTACTGTCATTGTTGTTCCACTGCCACTATGCAGGCATAGTGTCTCCAAAAATTATCCCAAGGGGCTGTACCATGGGTGATGAAGGAATCAGGCCTCATAGGGCAAACAATTATGAAGATAGGACTACAAGCATAGTTTTTTCAGTGTCCAATGTCCAGGCATAGCCATAGTGTCTCTACAAATTAGCCCAAGGGGCTGTACCATGGTTGATGAAGTAAGCAGGCCTCAAGGGCCAAACAATTATAAAGATAGGACTACTAGGACTACTAGCATAGTTTTTGCAGTGTCCAATGTCCAGGCATAGCCATAGTGCCTCCACAAATTAGCCCAAGGGGCTGTACCATGGTTGATGAAGTTAGCAGGCCTCAAGAGCCAAACAATTATGAAGCTATGACTACTAGTACAGTAGTTGCAATGTCCAATGTCCAGGCATAGCCATAGTGTCTCACAAAAGTAGCCCAAAGGGCTGTACCATGGTTGATGAAGGAAGCAGGCCTCAAGGGCCAAACAATTATGATGCCAGGACTACTAGCACAGTTGTTGCAGTGCCCAATGTCCAGGCATTGCCATATTGTCTCCAAAAATTAGCCCAAGGGGCTGTACCATGGTTGATGAAGTAAGCAGGCCTCAAGGGCCAAACAATTATGAAACTATGACTACTAGGACTACTAGCATAGTTTTTGCAGTGTCCAATGTCCAGGCATAGCTATAGTGTCTCCAAAAATTAGCCCAAGGGGCTGTACCATGGTTGATGAAGTTAGCAGGCCTCAAGGGCCAAACAATTATGGAGCTAGGACTGCTAGAACAGTAGTTGCAGTGTCCAATGTCCAGGCATAGCTATAGTGTCTCAAAAAAGTAGCCCAAAGAGCTGTACCATAGTTGATGAAGGAAGCAGGCCTCAAGGGCCAAACAATTATGATGCCAGGACTACTAGCACAGTTGTTGCAGTGCCCAATGTCCAGGCATTGCCATATTGTCTCCAAAAATTAGCCCAAGGGGCTGTACCATGGTTGATGAAGTAAGCAGGCCTCAAGGGCCAAACAATTATGAAGCTATGACTACTAGAACTACTAGCATAGTTTGTGCAGTGTCCAATGTCCAGGCATAGCCATAGTGTCTCCAAAAAGTAGCCCAAAGGGCTGTACCATGGTTGTTGAAGGAAGCAGGCCTCATGGGGCAAACAATTATGAAACTATGACTACTAGGACTACTAGCATAGTTTTTGCAGTGTCCAATGTCCAGGCATAGCTATAGTGTCTCCAAAAATTAGCCCAAGGGGCTGTACCATGGTTGATGAAGTTAGCAGGCCTCAAGGGCCAAACAATTATGGAGCTAGGACTGCTAGAACAGTAGTTGCAGTGTCCAATGTCCAGGCATAGCTATAGTGTCTCAAAAAAGTAGCCCAAAGAGCTGTACCATGGTTGATGAAGTTAGCAGGCCTCAAGGGCCAAACAATTATGAAGCTAGGACTACTAGCACAGTAGTTTCAGTGCCCAATGTCCAGGCATAGCCATAGTGTCTCCAAAAATTAGCCCAAGGAGCTGTACCATGGTTGATGAAGTAAGCAGGCCTCAAGGGCCAAACAATTATGAAGCTAGGACTGCTAGAACTACTAGCATAGTTTTTGCAGTGTCCAAGTCCAGGCATAGCCATAGTGTCTCCAAAAATTAGCCCAAGGGGCTGTACCATGGTTGATGAAGGAAGCAGGCCTCAAGGGCCAATTAATTATGAAGCTAGGACTACTAGGATTACTAGCATAGTTTTTGCAGTGCTCAATGTGCAGGCCTAGCCATAGTGTCTCCAAAAAGTATCTCAAAGGAATGTACCATGGTTGATGAATGAAGCAGGCCTCAAGGACCAAACAATTATGTTGCCAGGACTACTAGCACAGAAGTTGCAGTGCCCAATGTCCAGGCATTGCCATAGTGTCTCCAAAAATTAGCCATGGGGCTGTACCATGATTGATGAAGGAAGGAGGGTCTCATCACACATGCCTCCGATGTGAAATATTAATTCATGGAACATTATTTTAGCTTATTGACCATGAGGTACATGTTTCAGAAGCAGGAGTTTAAAACATGTGTAAGAAGAAAAAAAGGGGTTTCTATGGGAAGGGACGAACATGATCACCAGTTGCCTAAAATAAAATTTTGGGTGACTTTAGGTTGGGATGTTGTCATCAGGAGGGCTTAAATACTCTTGCGAAATCCAGTCCTTGTTAAATTTTATTAGAGTCAGCGTGTCTGCATTCTCTGTAGTCAGCCGTGTGCATGTATCTGTGATGATTGCCCCAGCAGCACTGAAAACACGCTCTGACATCACAAAAGCAGCAGGGCAGGCCAGTACCTCCAAGGCATATAAGGAGAGGTCTGGCTAACTATGCAGCTTGGATACCCAGTAATTAAATGGAACAGAAGCGTCAGGAAGGACGCAGGTATGGTAACTTAGGTAGTCGTTGACCATCTTGTGCAACTTCTCCCTCCTTGACATTGCTACCGGTCCAGGTAGCCCTTGCTGAAGAGACGGTTTATTGAAGATGACCCAGTTTGTGGACATTTTACCACCACCTCTATTGGATCTGCTGGCCGTTTCTCTCTCCATTAATGTATGCTGTTGCACAGAGCTGGTACCTCTGCTAGCAGCAGTTTCTGAGGGTGATGTTGCCATCAAATCATCAACAATGGCCCTCTTGAAGGATTCTATTGTGAAAGCCCTTGGTGACTGCAACAGTAGTGATGGAAACTCGTCCTTGTACCGTGGGTCTAGAAAGGTGGCCAACCAGTATAGGTTGCTGTTGAAAATGTGGATCACGCGAGGGTCTTGGCACAGGCAGTTAGATATAAAGTGTGCCATGTGTGCCAAGCTGCAAAGAGGCAAATGTTCTGTGACTCCAGAAGGAGGAAAAATACCCATGCTCACCTCACACTGACTCTCCTCCTCCACCTTTTCCTCTCCAGCCCACACATGCTACACTTGGTACCACTGAAAAAGCAGACCTCTTCCTCCTCATCTTCCTCATCATCTTCATCCCCCAATCTTGCCAGATGAGATTGGCTGGGCTGTGTAGGATCAGCCATTGTGAAATCTTGCTCCATACCCAGCTGCTGGACACTCAAAGATTCAATTTTTAGATTATGCAGCAATTCTTTTAGCAAACATAGCATAGGGATTATTACGCTAATAATAACAACCTGATCACTGCTCAAAAGCTTGGTGCAGTACTCAAAGTTAGAGTATCAAGCAACTCACAAATGTTAGCGATCCACACCCACTTGACAGTTGTTATGTGTCTTGACTGAGTCTCAGTCTGATGAGCATGTTTAAGCTGGTATTCAGCAAGTGCCCTCTGCTGCTCACTTATCCTTGCCAACATATGATATGTTGAGTTCCACCGTGTTGGCAGGTCGCAAATGAGTCAGTGCTTTGGCAAATTAATTTGCTTTTGGAGCGCTGCAAGACCAGCAAAAGCGGTTGAGGAATGGCGGAAATGGGTGCAAATACGGCGCACCTTCTCAAGTAGATACGGCAAGTTAGGGTATGTTTTTATGAATTTCTGCACCACTGGGTTCAGCATGTAAACCATGCATGGCACGTGTACCAGCTTCCCGAGCCTTAAAGCTGCCACCAGGTTACGCCCATTATCGCTGACAACCAGACCAGGTTGGAGTTGCAGTGTGGAGAGCCACTGATCGGTCTGTTGTTTTATTCTTTGCCACAGCTCTTCTGCAGTGTGTGGTGTTTCACCTAAGCAGATGAGCTTCAGCACAGAGTATTGCAGCTTTGCCGATGCGCTGCTGCACAGCTTCCAACTTGGGAGTGATGTGGAGGGTAATTCAGCATAGGATGATGAGGCGGTGGAGGAGGAGAAGGAAGATGGGAGACAGGAGGTATATGATGAGGTGGAAACCCTGATTGAGGTTGGGTCTACTATTCATGGCGTGGGTAGGATATGTGATGGTCCCGTTTGAGACTTTGTCCCACCCTCCACCAGGTTGAGCCAGTGTGCCATGACAGAAATGTATCATCCCTGTCCACAAGTACTTGTCCACGTGTCTGTTGTAAGGTCGACCTTCCTGGTTATGGCGTTGGTGAGAGCACGCTTTAAATTGTTTAAAACGTGCTGGTGTAATGCGGGGATGGCACACTGGGAAAAAAAATGCTGGCTGGGAACCGAGTATTGTGGGGCAGCCACAGCCAACAGATCACATAAAGACTGCATCCCCATAAGCTTAAATGGCAACATCTCCACGGCTAGCAACTTGGCAATGTGGGCATTCAGTATTTGTGCTTGTGGGTGCGTGGCTTGGTATTTACACCTCCTTTCATAGATCTGGGGCATGGACAATTAGACGCTTGGCTGAGACAAACAAGTGAATGAGCTTGTTGTGTCCTGCATCTGTGCAACTGCAGCTTGTGTGCAAGAGGTATGATCACTTGCTTCCTGCCCAGCAGATTGGGAAGGACAGATCACAGGTGACATGGCAGTGGTTTGACCCGCAGACACCGATTTGGTACCCTGTTGTTCCGCCCACCGACTAGGGGTGCTGCTAGAAAATTTCGTCGAGGCCTTATCAGCCGTCCAAGACAGTATCTGCTCTTGCTCTTCTGGCTTCCAGACCCGTTTACGTTCCAGACCGGGAAATTTCCCCAGGAACAAAGATGCATCAACCTTCTTTAATAATGCTTCCATATAAAAAACATATACAGTTGGCATCTACATAAACAGTATACATGGTATGTCTAGGACATCAAGAAATTTTACAAATATTTTTTCAAAGTGATGAAGTGCACAGTTCAGATAAAGGACCAATAAAACTTCCCAATCTGAGGTAACAACCCCCTGTAAATTTACTATATCAGGCAGGTGTAATCAGATTTTTAGGGCAAGGTTAATTAGCAATGCTGGCCTTGGTTTATACAGTATATTCAAATGCACAGCAGATATATAATAATTGCACAGTCTTACAATAACCACGCCCTGAGGAAGAATAGTACACGAAACGTACGTTGGCGGTGGGGGTACCAGGACTGAGGCCACAGGCAGCTTATACACCAGGTATGTGAGATGAGAGGGGACAACTATAGTTAAAGCACGGAGGTGGTGCTTTGCACATGTAACCTGAGTCAAGGGGTTGCTAGCACACATGTGCACAGTGCATAGTATGAGTATTAGAGCCACAGGATTATATAAAAAAAGCGTGCAGTCACTTAGTGACAATTAAATAGTGTCCCTCTATTACCTGGTATTACTGGCTATTATATTAAATTATGAATATTGTATAAATGTTTACATAATAATTCCAGTCCTGGACCTTGTTATGAATTATTTGTAGTTAATTGGGTACTTTTTTATGTAATTATCTTAACGTTTTTATGAAATTAAATGAATTATGACTAATAAAGTGATCACTTAATGAATAAGAGATTGTACTCATCATTCATCTAAGATCCCTTTTTAGAGGGAAGTCTGGGTGGTTTGAAATGGTGATTGTGTAAAGGTGAGACACAATAATTGGTGGACTATTGAGGTAATTACAATAAGACAGGCAAAAGCTAGCAAGTACAAAACCAACCCAGTCTCAGACTTCTTATCTGGTTCACTTAACCCAAGGATCCCCTTTGTATGAGAATTGCTTAAGGCCCTGTCACACACAACGACCGCTCCAGCGATCCCGACAGCGATAATGACCTGCTGGGATCGCTGGAGTGTCGTTACCTGGTTGCTGGGGAGCTGTCAAACAGACAGATCTCCCCAGCGATCAGGGGCATGGGAGCCACCTCCCACATCGCTGAAGGTGATGCTACCAGCGTCCTCCCTATTTAGCGCTGCCTGGATACCCGCTGTTTATCAGGCAGCGCTAAGCAGGGAGGACGCTGGTAACTATGATAAACACCGGGTATCTAGGCAGTGTACGCTGCCTGGATGCCCTGTGTTTACCATGGTTACCAGCCAGTGAGGTCACTGATCACTGGTTTCTTGCTGTCACACGCAGTGATGTGTGCTGACCAGCGGGAAACCAACGATCAAAAAATGACCCAGAGTGCTTTGCAGCGATCAGCGACCTCACAGCAGGGACCTGATCGTTGCTTAGTGTCACACATAACGAGATCGCTGGAGGGATTGTTGTAATGTCACAGTTACAACAATCTCTCTAATGATATCGTTATATGTGACTGGGCCTTAAGCCAGCTTATATTTATTGCACAGTTCTTTAGTTGCAAAACACGCAAAAGCTAGATTTGTGTAAATAACATTGCGTGGGCATCTGTTTTCACAATGCCATGGGGGTCCAAGCGTATCCAGGTAGATGCAGGTTTAGCATGCATGCATAAGGATTGCAGAATGTGCAAGTGTGAAACCAGCCTTAGGGTCCTTTTACATGCCTCAACTTTCCAGCGATCACGACCACGATCTGACCTGGCCGGGATCGCTGGTGCATCGCTACGTGGTCGCTGGTGAGATGTCAAACAGTCAGATCTCACCAGCGACACAGCAATGATACGGCAGTCATTGGGACCCTGTCACTCTCGGGCATAGTATTGACATCGTTGGTCGTTGTCCTTGTCAAACACAGTGATGCATGCTGCCCAGCGGGAGCACAACGACCAAAAAATGGTCCAGAACGATTTGTAACGATCAGCGATCTCACAACTGGGGCCTGATCGCTACTACGTGTCACACATAGCGAGGTCGCTGGCGAGGTCATTGTTACGTCAAAAAACCTGTGACATTCGCGCAATATCCTTGTGTGTGAAGTACCCCTAAGTCATTGTGCTGAGGCTGTTTGGTGAAATCAGGTTTTTAATCTTTCCACTTTTGTACTTGGCTATAAGGGGGTTCTTTGTTGCTGTCATTTGGTGGTTGTCAATTCTTGTGTGTTCCCCCAGAGAAGACATTCTGGAAATGCCCCTTGGACTTATAGCTTAAAACCTTATCTTTACAAGATGAGAAAATAAAAGATACAGTATATTTTATTCAGCACTGCAGCAAGGCTCGGACTGGCCCATGGGAGAAACAGGAGAATCCTCCGCTGGACCTCTTTGGGATCCCCCAACATGATCTGTAGTTGGCACAAAACCCTTTTTAACTTTGTAGAGGTAAAGGAAGCATTCTTCATTCATTTTACATACTACCAAGTATATTATTATATAGAAGCATGGGTAAATTTGTGAATGTAATATTTGCATGTAGTTGATCAGTGCCTCCCCAGTGTCTATGTTACTGGTGGGCCCCTGCCACCCCAGTCTGACAATGGACCACTGTTCTATGAAGAGGCTAAAATTAGTAAAACATCTTTGTTAATAGAAAGTAGCAAATATTAATTATTTCAAGGTAACCACTAAAGAAAATTTGTTCCATTCAAATATGAACTTCGCATTTCCAACATAACATACATAAGGAACAGCTCAGTTTCAAAGTTTTTAACTTTCATCAAACCAACTTAAAGTATTGATTTGCCCAGGCCAAGAACTGTGTCAGAACTTTAGCAGAAAAAAACATCCCTTTCGGCTTAAATAGAGTCAATCAGCACACTAGGTGTAGTGGCCATTACTCAACACATTTTCACTGTGCTTTTATAGTATTAAAGCAACAGGTAGCACAATTTAGTACATTCACAGATATTACACTGTGACTTAGGTACATTAGCAGGGTTTGTTTACTATTCAAAGCTATTTGTGGGAAAATATATATATATATGTTTAAATCTGTGCAAAATATACAAAAGTTTATATTTTATGTAATTAAAGATGCTGTATTCCCAACAATACAATGAAATTTAAATTACCGATATTCTTGAAATCATAGTTTACTATAGTTTACTCATTCTTGAGTCCATAGATGTGATAAACACAAACTCATCACAGACTGTAGAATGCGTTGGTTGTAAGTTGATAGTTTTAAGCAAATAAACTGTTTTCACAAGTTTTACAGAACTTCTTTTAGCACCATATAGTAGGGCTATATGTCCAGGGTCAAAATAATTTTTCATTGATCTTAAATGCACTCTGTGAGCCTTTTGCATTTTTTTAGTTATTAATATGGGCATATAGTTAGCACAGAGTCGAAATAAGCCATACCTGTAAATCTCCTGAATGATGGGTCATTTTTCAAAAACCATCTTTATATTTTTTATCTTCCGGGTTATGGGGCATGTGCTGCATGGAAGATAAGACTGCCTCCAATACTCATTATTCAAGATTTCCCCTCCCCTTCTCTTCCCTAGTGTCCCTAGGACGTCATGTGCACTGTCAAAAGTCCTGCGCTGGAGCATTCTGCCTGTCATCCCTCCCCCTGCACTATTTTGCCCATCTGTGGGCACAGTCTTCAATTTTGATGAGCACACACATCGAGGAGCCACTGCTACTTCACAGTACAGAGTAGAGACGGCAGGCAGAATGTGCAGTGCAGGATTTCTGGACGCCAACTGACATCACATAGACACTGAAGAGAAGTGGAGGAGAAATCCTGTATTATGAAGATCAGAGGCAGTCTTATCTTATGGACAGCGCATGCCCCATAGCCTGGAAAATAGAAGATATAACAAATTATTTTTACAAAACAACCCATCATCCAGGAGGCATTCAAGTATGGCTAATTTCAGCTCTATGTTACCTGTATTCCCATATTAATAACTAAAAAAGCTCAAAAGGGTAACAGATACCCTTTAACTATATTATATGGCAAAATAAACATTATGGTACTCACTATAATCCTGATGCTGTCTCATTACACAAAATAGAGTGCAACGACTTTACACCGGCTTCATGAGATCAATCATAGACTAGTAGTGATCCTCCATAGTATGTGGTCTGAGTCTATAGAAGTCTGAGCAGACCTAGTGTGTTGTGACATATATGTCTTTCTAATTCATACACAGCCAATGTTTATGAGAAACTTGAGTTGGAATTTATTTGTGTAAATGATTTAGCTTTAATTTATAGGGGATAAAACCGGAGTATGCAGAAGAAACCTATGCAATCATAGGAAGAAAATACAAACTACTTTCAGATGTTGTCCATGGTGGGAAAGTACACTAATGAAACCCAAAATAGAAACAAAAATAACAAATTAAGCATATACCCTATAGTAAGTCAATAAGTAAATAGTAATAATGCATGTACATAAAATAGGATACTTAATTACAACTATCTGGATCAAAAAAGAATAAAAGTCATTAAAACCAAAATGTGTGGTTACCAGAACACCACAGAGCAACTAGGGATAAACAAGGTTATAACAGTATACCAGTGTAGTCTGAAACCATCGGGCAAAACACAAGCTATACAAATAGATTACACCAAGGCAGATATCAAAAGTAATCTTTATTAATATATCACAAAGAATGTTAATAATTATATCAAAAAACATTTTTGTACATAAAAGTTACATTAGAAGCACAGATTTCTGTGAGGATGAATGAGGATAAAGTTTATGTGATAAAGCACCAATTCAATAATATTATACGAATGTAGTAAAAAAGAAGTTTTCATACCATTCCTCCACGCTAATAAATTTTATACCAAGCTATGTACAGTAATAACACATATGCAAATAAGTCACTGGGTGATTATACATGATAAAATTCTTGGAAGAAAAAGAAGGAAAAAATAACGAAAATACTGATAGTATGAAGAAGTACAAAAAGTGATAAGGAAGATGATATGCACAAGGGCAAAAAGTAAAGTATGGCTGTATTCACACACAGAGCTTTTTTTGCGCTTTTTTCAGCGTTTTGTACCCTGAAAAAAAGCGCAAAAAAGCCATGTAAAAAAAAACGCAGTGCATTCACACACCGTGTTTTTCTTATGGGGCTACTTGTTCAGTGATGTCACACAAGGGAGGAAGAATCCTGTTCCTCCTCCCCTCTGTGACATCTGTTACAGCCCCATTTGATTTCGCAGTGCATTATACACTGCTAAATCAAATGTAAAATAATGTCAAATGTATTCAAAATAATTAAGATTTTTATATTTACCCTCTGCCGGGTGTTCCAGCGTGGGAGGTGGGAGCAGCAGTAGG
Organism: Allobates femoralis; assembly: GCA_033576535.1. Lineage (NCBI taxonomy): Eukaryota > Metazoa > Chordata > Amphibia > Anura > Aromobatidae > Allobates > Allobates femoralis. Next base: position 579,225,782 of record JARQOC010000002.1, read on the forward strand.
CATCAACCTGCCAGGACATTGCATGATCTCATCAGGTGCTGTGATTGGACGCTCACGGTCATGTGATATGTACGTCAGAGGGCCAATCAGCATTCACAGGCCCTTGCAGGTCGATACCTGCAGAAGATCTAATGGCTCACGAACATACAACGGGGGGAAAGTATAAAAAATCTTTATTTTTAATACATTTGACATTCTTTTACATTTGATTTTGCAGTGTATAATGCACTGCGAAATCAAATGGGGCTGCAACAGATGTCACAGAGGGGAGGAGGAACAGGATTCTTCCTCCCTTCTTTGACATCAGTGTCAGCATATTCCAGCTGGAATTACGCATCGTCTGAACGGCGATGTGTAATTCCAGCGGTTATAATGGCCCCTATGGGAGAAAACATGCGCTAAAAAGCAGAAAGAATTTATATGTTCATTCTTTTTACACGCCGAAAATAGCGCTGTGTGTGAACAGCAAAAGTGAAAGTCCATTCAATTTTTCCTCAAACGCAGACTCAGGTGTGCTTTAGAGGGAAAAGCGCGCACAAAAAAGCGCGAAAAATATGCGACGTGTGAACGAGGCTTATAAGTGTATTACACATCTTATACGATTATAAAGAACATGTAAAGCAACAAAGTGTATACAGGTGAGTATGTACAAACATGTGCACCAAAAATGTGCACTAAATGTATGCACTGGAAGGTCTCCCCTATGAGAGCTAATAAACTGATGCACCAATGCAGTTATGATGAAAATTTATATCTGTGTATCAATGTGTGCATGCCTTGTGCAATTATAGGGTGGATATGCAAAAAAACATGTAATAAAGTGAATGTGAAGAAGCATGATTATGTACACATATGTATGAATCCAAGAATAAGTAAATACCTTGAGAAAGCCCTGGTGAAATGTGCATTGAGTGCTACAGTGGTGAATATGCACCTATTTTAACTATATAATCTTGAATTTCTGCTTCTCTCCATGCTTTTGTGCTATGTAGTTTCTGATAATATTGTCTAAATGTATGCTCCTGGGTACATTTATTTATATACTTTTTTTGGTATTTTCTAATTCTTAGTATATGTACAAAGCGTAAGAACATGTGTGACGCCCCTGCAGACTGGTTGCCACAGTGATGCTGCACCTAATCCATAGGTGTGGTGTCACCATTCTCAGGTGAGAGGGGTTACAAACCCGAGACACACAGAATTGCACACAACATCATCCCAATTCCAGGCTAGGGGATTCGGGCATACCTTATTGAGAGGGAGGGCCCCATCTTCTAGTCAGGAGGAAGGGTTAGCTGTTAGAGTGGGAGAGAGAGGAGACAACATCGGAAGATGGTGTCCAGAACTGATGCAGGACTGAGAGAGTGCTAGGGGACACGGGAGTGAGGGATCCACCCGTGTGCCCCAAGTCCGGTCCCAACCTGAGTCGGGCGGAGGGACTAGTTGCCTGAGGGGACCGACCCCAATCTGGTTTGGGTGCTCCAGCCCCCGACCAGGAAAACCAGAGGCCACTGGCTTTGCAGGAGCAATGTCCACAAACCGTGAATGCAGGATGGTGGCTCGGACTAGAGCCAGGGGACGTGCCACTGCAGTCACCCGACAATGCCCACAGTCATCAGCCCAAGATCCTGTTCACAAAGGCACAGGGCAGGCAAGGCGAGAATCCAGCACTGGGAAGAGCAACCTGGAAAGGCCCATGAAAGGTGTCTCAGCAGAGGGATCCTAATCTCCTGGGGACTAACTTGGCTGCACTTTGGAGGAACACAGCACTCGGCTGGGTAACCTTGCCCGATCAGCAAGTAAAGGTAAAAAACTGCATCAACTGTCTGTCTCTTTTCTTTTTACACCCTGGACCCTCTTCATCATCACAGCCCTGTCCTTGCTATAGATTTATCCTTCTGCACTGGGGCTCCGCTCCGTCTGTGGGGAGTAATACCATCCGGGGTGCCCTACCATCTGCCCCAGCGGTCTGAAACTGCAGTGTTGGCCACCCCTGGCTGAGTTCCACAGGTGGTGTTACAAACTATACCCTGTAAATATCCCTTTAACAGCACGCCCTGGGTCACCATAACCATGATCTCCCAAAGAACTGACCTGCCCGGTTCCAAGTACCCCACGACCCTGGTGGGCGTCGCACATGTTTACATTGTGGTTATTTCACAGATAAAACACAAGAAAAAAAACAATGAAAACAAATTGAGCATATACCCTTAAGTAAGTAAATAAGTAGGGATGAGCGAGTATCGCAATATTTGGACTCGCTATAATCGCAACGAGTAGGTCCCGGTACTCGGTACTTGTTGCGAGTATAGCGAGTCCGATTACTTTCACAGTATATCTATAGATACGCTGCGAAAGTACCCTAAAAGTGAATAAAAGTTGTTAAAAATAATAAAATTACATACTCACCTGTCCGACGCGTGCATCGGGACCGGCAAAGCAGACCCCGGGACCATCCCAGAAGACCTGCGATCACCAAGGACCTGTGACTTCCAGCCAATCAGATGGCCGGTAGCGATCTGGCCAATCAGATGGCGAGACGTCATAACCACGTGATCGCTAGCGGCGACCTGATTGGCCAGATTGCAAGGTCCTGGCAGTACACCTAGGAAGTCACAGGTCCTTGTCGTCCGGTGATCGCAGGTCTTCTGGGACGGTCCCGGGGTCTTCTTTGCACATGGATTCACACTAACAATTTTATTCTTTGTGAAAAAACATCCTTTTATTGATTTTTTATCATTGCATTTTTATGTTGCGTTTTTTGTGCCTCTAGATATTATTTTGCGTCTATAGTGAAATATAAAATACACTACATACAATGCATTGTGGGTTGTCCTTTTTTGTTGTATATATATATTATATATTTTTTGAAACAGAGTATTAACTCTTTTTTTTTAAATTTTTCACATCTGCAAGGGTTTGAAAAAATGCTCGAAAAAAATGGATGTACAAAATTACGCTAAATAAGAATGCTATAAAAAAGTCTTGTTAAAATTAAAATATATCTAAATATTAATAATGCCTGTTATGAATAAATATATAAATATGTGTTTTTTTTTGCATTTTAAAAGAAAATAGATTATATGAAGGAGCCAGAAAGGTCCTTTCTCTGGAGCTCCTACAGGTTGATGGTGCTTTATCTGTTCAAGACGATATAAGCATTTGATGATTAAGTGTTTTAATATGAAGTTTACAGAGCTTATAAACATGTTTTTATATTTGGCCATAAATGTTTTCAAGCCAATATAGTATTTAATGTTATTACAAGTAAGAAATATCTACAGAGATAAACCTTTTATATGGCTGGATCAATGAAAAATCAACTCTGCCCTTCAGACAAAAATGTACCAAAAGAAGACAGGTTCTGAATGCTGTAGTAGATGACTTGCTTAACTTGGTAACTTAAAGCACTACTCCAGCAATTTTTTTTCTACCGATGTTGTGATAGTTTTAGTACCCCAAGGAATATGCTCACCTTCCAGAGACTTCACTTTTTCCCAACATCACTCCGAACCTGTGACAGTTTGTGACCTCAACTTCTGACTGTCTGGAAGTCAGAAGTTATGTCACAATCATCACAATCTCTCAATGCAAATCTATGACAGCCAGAACGAGGGATTTATCGACTTATCTTGAAAAGTGATCACCAGCTTGCGCCATGAAACATTTGAGTGATCCAGCCAGTCACAAACTACTGGAGGCCAATAGGAGTGGCGGTGATGGAAGATAAAGATTGCAGAAAGTAAGTATAAGGGTAGGGTTCTCAGATTAAAAATACCACTCTAGCAGTGGATATAACAACAACGCTGGAATAGTGCTTTAAATGCATTAGTTTCATAGGTACATTAAGCTGTATAATACATTTCCAACTGCTAAAGAGCCACTTTTTAACAGTAAAAAGGTTGCTTGAAGGCAGTAAGTGATTGACTTCTTTGGACCAATGTTAATCTATGGGGCCGTGCATATATCTGTCTGTAGAGTCTGTTCATGGAAAACATTTGCTGCATGCCTGAGTTTGATTCAATATTTGATCCAATATTTTGCAATGCACTCGGCCATACAATGAGTCCATGGACACCTTCGCACTAAACTCGGAAAGCATGAGTGCAATCTTTTTCCGCAAACTGACAGAATGGAGAATATGAAGACAGATTTTTCTCCATCTTCTCCTCATTAATTATCATTATTATTATTATTATTATAGCACCACTTAGTCCATGGTGCTTTACATGTGAAAAGGGGCATATATTTATGAACAATACACGGTACACACAGGTACAAGAGAGAAGACCATACCCGCAAGGCCTCATAATCAAGGGATGGGTGAGGATACAGTAGTAAAGGATAGAGCTGGTCATGTGGTGGTTTAGTGGACTGCTGCTCACTGCAGGTTGTAGGCTTGTCTGAAGAGGTGGATCTTCATATTACTTTTGTCGGTAGACAAGAGGCTGATGAGTTGGGGCAAAGAGTTCCAAAGTATGGGGGAAGCATGGGAGAAATCTTGCATGTGGTTGTGGGAAGAAGAGATAAGAGGGCAATAGAGAAGGAGATCTTGAGAGGATCGCAGATTGCGTATAGTTAGGTACCGAGAGACCATGTCATAGATATATGGAGGAGACAGGTTATGATTGACTTTGTATGTCATGGTTAGTGTTTTGAACTGGAGTCTCTGGACAATGGGAAGCCAGTGGAGTGCTTGGCAGAGAGGAAAGGCTGGGCAATAAAGGGGAGACAGGTGGATTAGTTGGGCGACAGAGTTTAGGATAGATTGGAGGGATGCAAGAGTGCTAGAGGGGAAGTCAGTGAGCAGGAGGTTGCAATAGTCAATGCGGGAGATGATGAGGGCAGGCATGAGTGTTTTTACAGTTTCTTAGTCAAGGGATGTATGGATTCAGGAAATATTTTTGAGTTGGAATCGACAGGAGGTGGCAAGGGCTTGGATGTGTGCTGGAAAAAGAGGATAGAGTCAAGGATTACCCCGAGGTACTGAGCATGCAGGACTGGTGAAAGTGAGCAGCCATTGACTCTGACAGATAGGCCTGGTGGTGTGGTAGAGTGAGATGGGGGAAAGATGATTCTGTTTTGTCCATGTTCACTTTTATAAAGCAAGCGGAAAAGAAAGATGAAATAGCAGACAGAAATTGTGGGATTTTGGTTAGTAAGGAGGTGATGTAAGGTCAAGACTGTGTCATCAGCTTAGAGATGATACTGGACTCTATGAGCTATCCTAGGCCGTAGGTGTAGAAAGAGAAGAGTAGGGGTCCTGGAACTGATCCTTGGAGAACACTGACAGACAGGTTGTGAGATGAGGATGTGGTGAGAGATACGCTGAATGTCCGGTCTGTTAGTTATGAAGAGATTCACGATAGAGCCAAGTCTGTGATACCAAGAGATGAGAGAATCTGTAGCAAGAGGGAATAGTGTAAGGTGTTAAAGGCAGAAGACATCAAGCTGTTGGGAAAAGGTGTATAACAGTCCGCACTGCCAGATCCACTGCCACTCCAATGAACACACGAGTAGGTGCTGTTCAATCAGTATTCTTTATTTCCTCCGACGCGTTTCGGTGCTTTCCTGGCACCTTCCTCATCTTCCTCAATCTTCCTGATTGAACAGCACCTACTCGTGTGTTCTTTGGAGTGGCGGTGGATCTGGCAGCGCGGACTGTTATACACCTTTTCCCAACAGCTTGATGTTTCTTCACGAGGGAGTGGCCGGTGGGAGTCCAGCAGCAGCCATCAGTAAATTATCCATATATGCCTTCAAACCAGTTGTGGGTCTCACAACTGGCATAGGTGAGTGAAACCCCTATACGCCATCTTGTGTTGGTGTCGCTAGTGATAGGGCACTATTGCGCCTCTTGTTCCCCTCCTTTTTTTTATTTAAAGGCAGAAGACAGGTCCAGGAGAAAGAGGACAGAGTAATATCACTTGCTCCTTATCAGATAGAATTGGAGCACACTGAGGTGTATCTTAGACGAGGTAATCTACATTCTTCTGCACTTTTTCTTTGGCCAACAATTCCTCACAGTGGTTATATGTATGGCAGAAGGGGTACTCTGAGAAGCTCTTTACTCTGAACCAATGCAGGCTAATATGGGTTTACAAGAACTGTCAATTGTATAGTGCAACCTAATTTATGGATAGCAAAAAAAAAAAAGTACTGTGCTACTAAATGGAAAATTGTGGCCAGGAATGTGTCCTGTATTTTTTTTGTCTAGTTTTCCATGGCTCAGTATGTTGTGTAATAGATTGGAAAACCCTAGTGGATTTCAATTACCGTAATAAAGTTTGGATCTATACACAGTTGTGGAGTGGCCGTGCTCAGACAGACAAACATTTGTTGTGTATTTGTTGCTTTGTTTTGCTTTGTTTCCTGATGCTAATGTCGGAAAAAGTATTAGCAAAAATAATACCACAGTAATTCTGAGTTAATCTAAAACTCAAGGAGAGTGATATAAATTCTACAGACGTCTTCAGTCAGTGTATTCTCAGCAGAGCTATTATAAATGGAACATAACCAAAAGAAGATAAAAAATGATTATTAAGTCAATTACGTACTTCAGTGTTTTCATTTTCTTCTGTGTGTACAGGTTTCTCTAACTTATATATCCTCAATATCTCTCCTGTGACCCATATAACCTAGATTTTGCCTTCAATTGAGAACCTGTGGGACAAGCAATTTTGAAACAATATAGAACAAAAAAATTGATTGGGTCCCTCCTCTGCTACATCTTTTCTATCAGACATAAAATAACACAATTTTCATGAAATCCTCTGTGCTCAGAAACCCATTTACTTTCAATATGACAGGTTTATTAGAGCCTTGTATTGTAGTGTGTTGTCTTTGAAGATATGTTGCTTCCATTTACCTATATGTATATATTCTTTCCTTGGACTATGTCAATAAAAATAACAGCTATTTGTAGAAATATGATTGTCTGCGTAAATAGTAGATGCCAAAGCTCTTGCTAACTTCACTTAATTAACACTTATCTATTGTATTCCCCTATTCATTAGACACCTCTAATTAACAATTAATGACGCAAAGGGTGATACTGAGTAAATGTGAAGCGCCTTGTTAGAAAATTCTTATTTGTAAACTAAAGACCTTGAAATTGGCAGAAGAAGCACCTGGGTTAAATCGTTCTTTGCTTGGTCAACATGAAAATTGAAGTAATTTGGAAAGATTAAATGAGGTAGAAAAGTATATATGCCAGGATAATTTTATTCAGTATAATCCAATTCAATATACCGATATATATGTCTGTAGTGGTAAAAACCTTATATAATCTTTATTAATGTACAGTATATCAGGTTTTCTAAAGGTACCGTTTCACGGTACGAGATCATTAACGATATCGCCTAAACGTCACGGGTTTGGAGTTGTTCAAGCGACATGGTTACTACCTCGTTGAATGTGAGCTATGGATACGATAAATCGTTGGATGACTAATTCCAGATTTGAGAACATGTTCTCAAATCATACGACCCACGATCAGCCAACCTGCTGCATTGTTCTGTGTGAAACCGCGATAACGATGTCCTTCACAACTTCGCCCATTAACATCAGTGAACAAGTATCGTTCGCAGGGTTGTGCGAAAGATACCTGCTCACTACAACGTTGGTGCGTCGTCCACGATATCTAGACATGAGACATCTCACCAATGATGTCAAAACGATGTCCTAACGACCGTGCGCCCCCGAGATCGTTAGTGATATCGTTTCAACATTGAAGCGTGTAACGGTACCATTAGGTTTTTGCTCTAATCGGAGGCCCCTTTCACATCAGCGTTTTGCTGATGTTAGCGACCGATCCGGCAGGTGGCACCGCATCTGCCGTATCCTCTGCCTGATGGTCGACTTGTGGCCAGTATCCGGAAAGCCCCAGGCATTCTCTATGGGCCTAGCTGTCCGGTGCGGCAAGTGCGGTTCTGCTGGATGCGCAGGACCCTCTGCTTGCAGCTTTTCTTTTTCTCAGATGCAAGTGCCTGGCGTAACCGCACTTGCCACACCAGACCGAAAGTCCCATTAAGAACGCATGGGGCTTGCCGGATCGGAGCCGCAAGTGCGGCCATTAGGCAGCAGATCGGGCAGATGCGGTAAACAGTTGCAAAAGAATAGATAAATTCCCACCATATTTGAAGTTTAGGCTTATAGTTTGTTATTAACTGCCACTTAAAAAAATACAGAATTTTTTAAAAGACGATTTTCAATACAGTATCTCTGAAATCTGTATGGAAAAAGGTTTTTGCTTATGTTTGGAAACTAAAATCGACAGACACAATGATATATCTTGCAGGAAGTGGGACAAATTTTGAACTCTAATATATGACAATGCATTACACATTTCTGTCACCCTATCACTGTGTGTCTGTGACTAGGACTTCTTGTGGTGGGGTTCCCTCATGGATTCCCTCTTAAAAAGCCTAGCTAGGGGGATGTGTGGCTAAATAAACCCTGGCTCACCCACCTCGGGAGGGAAGCGAACATAGATGGCTTCTAGCTTTTCTTGGGTGGGAGCCCAGGCAAATGTTGGGAGCAAGGTATTGTCTCTGTTGACTTTGGCTGGGGGAGACCACTAGTCTCTGACCCTCACTGTGGCCTTCTGACTCAAAGGAAAAGGTTATTGTTATTGGGGACTTTATCCTCTTGAAGAGGGCTATGATTGACTTCAACCTAGTGCACTTTTTTGTGGCATCTTTAAGCCATGGCATCATGTCGCGTTCCTTGTACGGACGAGAATGTATGATTTGTGCGCATGCATCCACATGTGTACAAATCATACACTGCAGTGAATGGGTGCGCACGCCAATCTGCACCCGAGTGCAAGCACCCGCGTCCCAATGTTAAACATAGGTACTTGTGGTGCCTGCGCTCAGCTTGCAGTTCCTCTCCGCAGGACGCTGCGGAGGGAACCACAAGTGTGAAGGCAGCCTTACAGTGCTGCTCACCATTATTGGCCATTTTTTTTAAGACTGTACAATAACTTCAGAAATAAATAGAAATGTACCTAAGTTATATCCCCAGGATTTTTTAAATGGTGTTCCAAAGTATTACAATAATAAAACTTACATGTTGCAATTTCAAAGAAGAAACAGAATAAACAGCATATGCTGCAATAAGGTTCCCCCTACTTAATACTTGGTTACACACCCCTTGGCATTGATGACAGCCTCCAAACATTTTTAGTAGCCATCTATAAGCTTTTTGCACTTCTCAGCTGGTATTTTCTCCCACTCTTCCATTGCAGTTTGTTCAAGCTCTATAGGGTGCATACTCACGATCCATACTTGCAGCGTGTTGGACGCAGCGTATTACTCGTGTGTCCTTACATCTGTGTGGTACAGTACAAGCATAGTGGATGGGATTTGTAGAAATCCCATGCTCACTATGAATCATTTCATGCTGCGGAGTCTGAAGCGGTCCCCATTGGCTGCAAGCAGGGAGAAGCTGCCCTGCACCCACCTTAGATGGTGAGTACAGGACGGCTGTGTTCTCCCTGCGGGCACCCGTGGGTTCCCTCAGGTCTGGGACGACTGCTTCCAAGATGCAGCACTTCCGGATAGTGAGCACATGCCCTAAATATTTTTAGGGTTCTTTTTTCTAATGGCAGATTTTAGCACACCCCAAAGTTTTTCAATGGGATTGAGGATAGGACTTATTGCTGGCCATTTTAAAACATTCCATTTTTTCTTTGTAAACCATTCCTGTGTACTTTAGAATGTATGCATTGGGTAATTATCTTGCTGGAAGACCCATAATCTTTGACTAAAACCAAGTTTTCTTACCTGGGTAGGACATTTTGCTCCAAAATCTCTTGATAATTTTCTGATTTCACGATTTCTGTGATACATGCAAGGCCTCCAGTACTGGATGCAGCAAAACAACTTTCAGATGTGTGTGTAGCTTAACGTAGGACAGAAGCATTTGTGCAAATGCACTAATGCTTTTGTTCTACACTATCCTACACACACAGACACACACTGATATTCTTACCGGGACACGCTGCTTGATTGCTCTCAGTCTGCTTTCCCATATTCCCCCTTATTTCTGCAACTGAGCTGGCAGTGAGTGACAGGCGTGGTCAGCTGATCTGATCACCATAGCAATCGCATCATGTGACCTGATCGTGTCAGCTGATCTGGTCACCTGACTTGATTACTATGGTTACCAGAAGAGCTGCCGCGCACGTCACTCACTGCCCCTCTTCTCCAGGTGTGCAGTTACTCGCTGTGGTGAACGTTCAGGTAACCCCGGTGGCCGTTAATCATAGCGGGTACAATAGTTACCTGAGCTGCCCTCAGGTAACCTCAGCAAGTCACCACTTACAGACAGAGCTCGCAGCTCATTCATTCAGTGACTGGAAGCTGTGGTGACAGAATCCTGTATTCTTCACCACAGCCTCCAATGAATAAGATGCCACAGAGGATTGAGGAGGGGTATGACTGAGGGGTTAGTAAAGATGGGATCCTTTAATGTCATTGTGTTTTTATTTCTAATAAAATATTTTCTCTTTGTGTTGTTTCTTGTTTACTATTTATTTGAAATTCTTAATGGCCGGGTCTAATATTTGCCCCACATTAAGAATTTCAGACTGAATGCCAGCTGGCAATACAAAACTGGCATCAACCCTTTATTACGCAGTTTCCGATCGCTACACGGCAACTGCAAAAGCCGGGTAAAGTGCCAGGATTTTGTGCTTCTTATGAATGCACTAATTCTGCGTTGGCTGTGGGTTGCTATTCTATAGCATGGGGGCCCAATAACAAAGTCCCCTGCCACACTGAGAATACCAGCCCTCAGCTGCCTGGTTTACCTTGACTGGCAATTAAAAAAAGAGCAACGCCCATGCATTTTTTTTGCCAGCCAAGGTAAAATTAGTCAGCTGAGGGTGTCAGCTCAAAGCTGTCCGTTTTATCTGGGCTAGACTAAAACATTATAGCGAAGCCCCGCACATTTTTTTAAAATTATTTGCTAGTGTATAGCAACCAAGCTGCCATCATAGTCTGTTAAATAAATAAATACCTTAATGTTGGGCCAATATTAGACCTGGCCATTAAGAATTTCAAGTACATAGTAAACAAGACACAGCACTGAGAGAAAACATTTTATTAGAAATAAAAACACAAAGACATTTAGGGATTCCATCTTTATTAATCTCTGTTATACCCCTCCTCAATCCTCTGCAACATCTTCTTCATTGGAGGCTATTGTGAAGAATACAGCATTCTGTCACCACAGCCTCCAGGCAGTGAATGAATGACCTCCGAGCTCCATACGTAAGCGTTGACTCACTGAAGTCATCTTGGAACAGCTCAGGTAACCATGGTACCTGTTATGATTAGCGGCCACCATGGCTACCTGAACAGTGACCTCAGTGAGTCACTGAACACATGGCAAACATAAAATCAAAAAAGCGCACATAGGGTGATATAGTCAAGTTACCAATATCATAACCAGTTTCTACTCAGTCAGACTCACCTGACCAGGTTGTGTATGACAACAACCGTAACTCACAGAAAGGCCGTCGCAGGTCCCCCGCTGAAAAATAGATGATATCAGGAGAGAGCGGGTTTCCAACACCGCGCTCACGAAGGAAGGAAAAGTTTCAAGCAGACTCTTTTATAATCCCCTTTATATAAGCTTAACTAAAGTGGATTGTAAAAGAGTCTGCTTGAAACTTTTCCTTCCTTGGTCAGCGCGGTGTTGGAAACCCGGCTCTATCTTTTCCTGATACCACACACCTGGAGCAGAGCTGGCGGTGAATTACGTGCGTGGCATCTTATCTGGCCACCATAGTAATCAAGTCAGATGACCAGATCAGCTGACACGATCTGGTCATGTAGCGTGATTGCTATGGTGATCAGCTGATCATGCACGTCACTCACCGCCAGCGTGGATGCGGAAGTGAGAGGGAGCGAGGGAATACAGGCCTGAGCAATCAAGAAGTGAAGACACTGTAAGGTGATCTGTGTGTGTATGTGTTTGGCAGCTTTCTGACATCTTTGAAGGTGTTTTCAATGCATTTAAAGTTACCTGCCACTGATTTCAATGGTGTTCAGAAAATTTGTTGAACCTTTGTCGAACAATTCGTCAAGCACTCCACATTCGGCCAACAAATCCGAATTCGCTCAGGTGTTCACTTATCTCTATTCTTAATAACATTGTGCACTAGTGAAACTGAGATACCAAGATCTTTAGAGATTACTTTATTCCCTTGAAAGACTTGTGTTTGCTAATAAAAGCAGTTTAAAGCTCCTATTTCTTCACCAATGGGACTAAGGAACAGGGCCTAACATATGGCTTTTATACTGAAATAATCATTCATTGGCTAATTCATGTCACATGGCCACCAAAAATTTATCACAGGTGATTCTCATTTGTGGATGACAGGACAGTCAAAATGTATTTCCATTAGGGATGAGCGAGTACCAAAATATTTGTAATTGCTATACTCGTAGCGAGTACTTTGTAATAATCGTGTATTCATTCCAAATAGCGAGTACAATTCGAGCCAAAGGTAAATGTGAGTATTTTTCTGCTGGACCCGACGAAGACGTCTGTTAGGCTGAGGAAAAGGTTGAAATGGATGGGAGAGTGATGAAACAGAATGGGATGAGCCTGGAGAATATGCCTGCATGCATTTCTGACTCACATATGTTTTGTGGGAATAAGATTGCTGCAATATTATATCAGTTTTACAAATACACAAGAACACCTACCAAACCTAACCTAAATTGCATTTTACTGGCCAAAAACTTTAAGAAAGTTTTTCCTGCATAATCATTTGTATGAGGACAAATAAACTAGAGGAAAAAAATATCCCTTTTAGCATTTATTCACATGTAGTGTTTTGGCTTTGTTTGCCTTTTACAATTGGAAGGGCCCTGACTTGTACATTCTGTAGGTCCCTCTGTCTCAGTGAGGTTGGATAGAGAGTGTTTGTGAACAGCAGTTTTCAGCTCTTTCACAGATTCTCGATTGGATTCAAGTCATGACTTGGCCATTCTAACACCTGGATATGTTTATTTTTGAACCATTCCATTGTAGATTTTGCTTTATGTTTGGGATCATTGTCTTGTTGGAAGGTAAATCTCCATCCAAGAAGATGGCGCGTTCATTGAAGCCACAGGTGAACCCTGCTGTGACAGCCCGACTCAGCTGCTGCCGACGGGAGTGCCGGCAGAGCAGTGAATAAATTAACTTCAGGGAGGCAGGCAGGCTCCTGCAGGGTCCCACAGGGTCCCGGTGTCCTCCCGGCATCGGCAGCTGTCTGCTGACAGGACCTGCCGTGACGTCACAGTCACATGACTGCCGGTTATGTGACATCACGTGCTTGGAGCTCTGCGCAAATTCTATGTCCAGCCAGGTACAGCTAAGCAGCTGGGGGCTGGAATCCGCAGCGCAGGGAGGCCCAAGGTTTCTGGGCACCCCCGCTGCAAATTGCAGCCTGCAGCCGCCCCAGAAGATGGCACGTTCATTGAAGCGCCATCTTCTGGCGCTGAACCCCGCTCTTCCAGTGGCCCTGGTGGCGGGTGGCTCACTGGGTAATAAAGGGGTTAGGGCCAGCTTTGTATTATCAGCTGGCCCTAAGCCCGAAATTTATGGCGGTCACGCCAATATTAGACATGACCACCATGAATTTCCAGTAATCAATAGAAAAAAAAACCGCAACACCGAGAAAAAATAATTTTATTAGAAATAAAACAGAACACAATTAGGGACTCCATCTTTATTTAAAAAATCCTCTTCCGTCCGACGTAGTCCAAAACGCAATCTTAGCACTGCTACATCCCTGTGCTTAGACACACATGTCTATGCACAGGGAGAGTTGTATAAATCTTATGCGTTGATATAGGAATCCGGCTTGTAGATCGCGCTGTTCGAAAATTTGGCCAAGAAAATGACTCCAAGGACCTCGGATCTTTAAGACAAAGATCTTTATTCCTCCCAGACTTGACGCGTTTTGTGTACCCACTGTACACTTCCTCAGGAGTTTAAGGATTACACAGCCACCATGAAGTAAGCATGTTAAATAAAGCCCTTGGCAGGAAATGAGGCCTGAAACCTCTTTTTTTTTTTTTTTTTTTCTCAAATCTTAATCACAAATGTCCATCACCACATAAATGTACAAAACACATCTATTATATAAAACCCGAAGGCCACTTCCGCCCAAAATCCGCTTCCGCTTCCGTGATGGCCTCCCTCCTGTGTCCAACTCCGGAACCGGAAGCACCAGACCCACGAGCGGCGCCACCGGCCCTGCACAGAGCCCCGTCTGCGGCCGCCCACATCCCGCCCACAGCCCTGCAGCTCACCGCCCACCAACATCCGCCAACCGGCCCGGAACGAGTGTGGGGCCTCCGCCGGCACAGCTCCCAGTCCTGCCGCTCTCTCCACAGACCGGCTGACGCTCCTCCATCACCCAGCTAGCCCCGCCCACACTCCGCCCCGGCCTCCGGAACCGCCAACAGCACTGCCGCTGCCCGCCGCCCGCCAACAGCCCAGTAAGTCTTCCGCCACCCTGCCTCCGCTCTCCTCTGCCACCTCCAGCCCTCCTCTGCCCCCTCCAGCCCTGCTCTGCCCCCTCCAGCCCTGCTCTGCACCCTCCAGCCCTGCTCTGCACCCTCCAGCCCTGCTCTGCACCCTCCAGCCCTGCTCTGCACCCTCCAGCCCTGCTCTGCACCCTCCAGCCCTGCTCTGCACCCTCCAGCCCTGCTCTGCACCCTCCAGCCCTGCTCTGCACCCTCCAGCCCTGCTCTGCACCCTCCAGCCCTGCTCTGCACCCTCCAGCCCTCACTGCTGACCCCTGAGCCCTCACTGCTGACCCCTCAGCCCTCACTGCTGACCCCTGAGCCCTCACTGCTGACCCCTGCGCCCTCACTGCTGACCCCTGAGCCCTCACTGCTGACCCCTGAGCCCTCACTGCTGACCCCTGAGCCCTCACTGCTGACCCCTGAGCCCTCACTGCTGACCCCTGCGCCCTCACTGCTGACCCCTGCGCCCTCACTGCTGACCCCTGCGCCCTCACTGCTGACCCCTGCGCCCTCACTGCTGACCCCTGCGCCCTCACTGCTGACCCCTGCGCCCTCACTGCTGACCCCTGAGCCCTCACTGCTGAGCCCTCACTGCTGACCCCTGAGCCCTCACTGCTGACCCCTGAGCCCTCACTGCTGACCCCTGAGCCCTCACTGCTGACCCCTGAGCCCTCACTGCTGACCCCTGAGCCCTCACTGCTGAGCCCTCACTGCTGACCCCTGAGCCCTCACTGCTGACCCCTGAGCCCTCACTGCTGACCCCTGAGCCCTCACTGCTGACCCCTGCGCCCTCACTGCTGACCCCTGCGCCCTCACTGCTGACCCCTGCGCCCTCACTGCTGACCCCTGAGCCCTCACTGCTGAGCCCTCACTGCTGACCCCTGAGCCCTCACTGCTGACCCCTGAGCCCTCACTGCTGACCCCTGAGCCCTCACTGCTGACCCCTGAGCCCTCACTGCTGACCCCTGAGCCCTCACTGCTGACCCCTGAGCCCTCACTGCTGACCCCTGAGCCCTCACTGCTGACCCCTGAGGCTGCGCCCTCACTGCTGACCACTGAGCCTGCGCCCTCACTGCTGACCCCTGAGCCCTCACTGCTGACCCCTGCGCCCTCACTGCTGACCCCTGCGCCCTCACTGCTGACCCCTGAGCCCTCACTGCTGACCCCTGCGCCCTCACTGCTGACCCCTGCGCCCTCACTGCTGACCCCTGCGCCCTCACTGCTGACCCCTGCGCCCTCACTGCTGACCCCTGCGCCCTCACTGCTGACCCCTGCGCCCTCACTGCTGACCCCTGCGCCCTCACTGCTCACCCCTGCGCCCTCACTGCTGACCCCTGCGCCCTCACTGCTGACCCCTGCGCCCTCACTGCTGACCCCTGCGCCCTCACTGCTGACCCCTGCGCCCTCACTGCTGACCCCTGCGCCCTCACTGCTGACCCCTGCGCCCTCACTGCTGACCCCTGCGCCCTCACTGCTGACCCCTGAGCCCTCACTGCTGACCCCTGAGCCCTCACTGCTGACCCCTGCGCCCTCACTGCTGACCCCTGCGCCCTCACTGCTGACCCCTGCGCCCTCACTGCTGACCCCTGAGCCCTCACTGCTGACCCCTGGCCCTCACTGCTGACCCCTGAGCCCTCACTGCTGACCCCTGAGCCCCTCACTGCTGACCCCTGAGCCTCACTGCTGACCCTGACCTCCTGCTGACCCCTGAGCACGCCCTCACTGCTGACCCCTGAACCGCCTCACTGCTGACCCTGAGCCACCGCCCTCACTGCTGACCCCTGAGCCACCGCCCTCACTGCTGACCCCTGAGCCACCGCCCTCACTGCTGACCCCTGAGCCACCGCCCTCACTGCTGACCCCTGAGCCACCGCCCTCACTGCTGACCCCTGAGCCACCGCCCTCACTGCTGACCCCTGAGCCACCGCCCTCACTGCTGACCCCTGAGCCACCGCCCTCACTGCTGACCCCTGAGCCACCGCCCTCACTGCTGACCCCTGAGCCACCGCCCTCACTGCTGACCCCTGAGCCACCGCCCTCACTGCTGACCCCTGAGCCACCGCCCTCACTGCTGACCCCTGAGCCACCGCCCTCACTGCTGACCCCTGAGCCACCGCCCTCACTGCTGACCCCTGAGCCACCGCCCTCACTGCTGACCCCTGAGCCACCGCCCTCACTGCTGACCCCTGAGCCACCGCCCTCACTGCTGACCCCTGAGCCACCGCCCTCACTGCTGACCCCTGAGCCACCGCCCTCACTGCTGACCCCTGAGCCACCCGCCCTCACTGCTGACCCCTGAGCCTGCGCCCTCACTGCTGACCCCTGAGCCACCGCACTCACTGCTGACCCTGAGCCACCGCCCTCACTGCTGACCCCTGAGCCACCGCCCTCACTGCTGACCCCTGAGCCACCGCACTCACTGCTGACCCCTGAGCCACCGCACTCACTGCTGACCCCTGAGCCACCGCACTCACTGCTGACCCCTGAGCCACCTGTACACACACAATTAATTTCACCGCACTCCCCTAACTATTACTAAATAAACTATATATATATATTCTAGACTACCCGATTCTTCAGAATCGGGCTGCCATCTAGTCTATATATATATATATATATAAAAAAAAAATACACATAATTTAAACATATCTCCCTCTAAAAACAAGCAGTAAAATCACAATCTTTCAATTAAAATATTACAAACTCTTTAAAAATAATGCTCATTAGCACATTCCTGTGCTCTTATACCTTAATTTATCCCTTACACTTCCATGGTGAATAGGAGAGTGGTAGAAAAGTTATAAAATTCTATCTCTGTCTCTGTCTAACAGTTAATGGCACATATCATTAACCACTTCCTATCTATTTATCCATTGCACCTCCTTTGGTTTTTACCTATTAATTCATATTTGCTGGTCAGTGTATTTGATCCTGTGTGCAGGTATCCAGATATCCCCAATATCACCATTAATCCTATATTTAGCTGCAGCACCACTGTGCTGCTCAGGCAAGAGAGTGCTCTCTTGAGCTTAAACATCGCTGAAAACTATCCTAATGGATCCAGAATTTTGAATATTGTTTTTAATTGAAAAAAACGTTTTGACATAAATATACATTTACCCTCCCTCTCGCTCAAATACCAGAATGACACAATTAATTCTAAAATCAGCATCTTAGAGGTTAGATCAGTTTTAATTTTGTGAGAACTGGCACTCCTATTTGAAGAGATCCGAGACCTCATTTAGACCATAAGGCTGCAATGTCCGCAGCCTATGGATCCAATAGATCTCTTTCCTCATCAATGCAGTGTCCCTATTGGCAGCACTGTCTGGCACATGATCAATTGGGAACACCGTGATACACAGTTTCTTATCGTGTTTGATCAAGCAGTGTTTAGAGAGGCTATGGAACAAATAGCCCTCTTTTATATTATGTCTATGCGAATTTAAACGACTGTGCAGCTCCTGTGTCGTTTTCCCGACATACTGTAGTCCAAATTCACATTGGATCAGATAGATAACATATGAAGTCTTGCAAGTCAGAAAGAACTTTATTTCAAATGTCATATTGTTTTGGTTTGATTTAAAATGATCAACATTATGCCCTATCATAGTACAACATAGACACCTATTCACATTACACCTGAAAGATCCCAGTTTACTCCCATTTGATCATTCTTTTCCGGAGCTTTTTATAACTTTCTTGAGGCGGCTTAGTGCCAGCATATTTTTAAGGGAGGAAGCCCTTTTGAATGTTGCTCCCGGATTATTTGGCAGGATGTCTCCCAGTATCGGATCATTCATAAGGATCAGCCAATTTCTCTGCAGAATCCTCCTGATTTTTTGGTGCTGTTTTGTATATGTGGTGAGGAAATTGATAGAAAAATCCTTTCCTCCACCCTCCAGCCTCAGCCTGGGAGCTAGCAAATCTTCCTGACATAAATTTGCACAATCATTATAAGCTTTTTGTAGCAATTTTTTGGGATAGTTTTTTTCCAAAAACCTTTCTTTTAACATCCCTGTTTGTAACCTAAAATCAGTCTCTAAACTGCAGTTTTTCTTTATTCTTTTGTACTGGTTGGCTGGCATGGTTGTCAACCATTTCCTATAGTGCCCACTGTTAAAGTCCAGATAACTGTTTGCATCACATTTTTTGAAAAATGTTTTGGTGAAGATTCTCCCAAGGAATGGAATAGGGTCAGATCTAGGTAATCAATCTGGTTTGCATTGACTTCCCAGGCGAAAGAAAGACCCCAATTGTTGTTCTGTAGATTTTCCAAGAATTCATGTGCATTCTCACATTCATTGTTATAGATGATAATTAAATCATCTATATATCTTTTATAGAATATAATATTACTGGAGTACACAGAATTATCAATATGGATGGACTTATGCTAATCTATTCATGGCCACCTTCGAGTCCATCCATATTGATAATTCTGTGTACTCCAGTAATATTGTTCACCATGGAAGTGTAAGGGATAAATTAAGGTATAAGAGCACAGGAATGTGCTAATGAGCATTATTTTTAAAGAGTTTGTAATATTTTAATTGAAAGATTGTGATTTTACTGCTTGTTTTTAGAGGGAGATATGTTTAAATGATGTGTATTTTTTTTTTTATATATATAGATGTGTTTTGTACATTTATGTGGTGATAGACATTTGTGATTAAGATTTAAGAAAAAAAAAAAAAAAAAAAAGAGGTTTCAGGCCTCATTTCCTGCCAAGGGCTTTATTTAACATGCTTACTTCATGGTGGCTGTGTAATCCTTAAACTCCTGAGGAAGTGTACAGTGGGTACACGAAACGCGTCGAGTCTGGGAGGAATAAAGATCTTTGTCTTAAAGATCCGAGGTCCTTGGAGTCATTTTCTTGGCAAAATTTTCGAACAGCGCTATCTGCAAGCCGGATTCCTATATCAACGCATAAGATTTATACAACTCTCCTGGCTGATTGCTGCGTTCGACAGGATCCAATTGTCTGGTTTATTAGTGGTTGTGTCACACACAACCCGACCAGGTGAGTGTGACCATACTTATATATTGACTGAATATATTGGATAAGACCCTATTGTGCGCTTCCTCTCCATTTATTAAATGCACAGGGAGAGCAGGCTGACAATCTGAGCACTGCTACATCCCTGTGCTTAGACACACATGTCTATGCACAGGGAGAGCAGGCTAACAATCTCAGCTCTCCTACATCCCTGTGCTTAGACACACATGTCTATGCACAGGGATAGCAGGCTGACAATCTCAGCTCTGCTACATCCCTGTGCTTAGACACACATGTCTATGCACAGGGAGAGCAGGCTGACAATCTCAGCTCTGCTACGTCCCTGTGCTTAGACACACATATTTATGCACAGGGAGAGCAGGTTGAGAACTGACTAAACAGCTAAACAGCTGAACCCTGCTGTCAGCCCGACTCTCTCTCTGCTGCTGCCGGAGATTTCCGAGCGGTGACGGAAGTTAATTTATTCACTGCTCTGTCACCGCTCGGGAATCTCCGAAGGCAGCAGAGAGAGTCGGGGAGCGAGTCTGTGACGGCGGCAGCGGAGGCAGCGGTAAGTAGCTGGCTGGTCCGGTGCTCTCACCCCCCTTCCTTCCCTCGTCTTGCCAGCCCGCCCCTGGTCAGGACTCAGAGGAGGAAGCGGTGGTGAGCACATTTCACCGCTGGCTTCCCCGCCTGGGTCCTGCGTCCCTGCTCCTGCTCCCCCGGTTCAATCCATTCTTGTTTTTTTTACTATTCTTTAAAAGCCGGCGGCTTTTTGCCGCTGGCTTTAAAAGAATAAAATGGGGAATTGCAGGTTTTTCCTCTGCTGCCAGACCCCTTATATGGTCCAGCAGCAGAGGAATCGCTGCACTACTCGCTTCCCCATTCATTTACATTGGACTCACTAGATTCGCAACGAGTAGCGAGTCCTGGACTCGGACTCGTTAGAGTTTAGCGATTCCGAGTAATTTAGGATTTGCCCATCCCTAATCACAAATAAACATTTGCTTTCAGGTAGCTTATAGATGATGTCATCTCTGGTAGGAGTCATTCCCATCCCTTTATGTCTCCATTTAGCACAAACATTATTATGATATTTTATGCCCAGAGCTCATCTCTGCAGGCTTTCGTCTTCTCGTCTCTAGCAGCAATTCCAGACATGGTGCCCTTAAAAATAAAAATATACTGCTCCAGAAATAAAAATATCTCCCAGGTGGTGACCCTTAACTTAATTTTCGATTTCATTTTTCATTAGTTTAACAACCATGTTCACATACAGTATAATAATGCATCAGGTATTAAAATAAAACACTTAAATTAGATAAAACCCAAGAATTGAATAGATCTGGTCAAAAATGAACGGAACATTATAAATGTATAGAAGACCCAAACATAACAGCAGGGTTAATAAATAATTGCTTTGCCTCTTGCAAAAAATATCTCCCCTACACAGCCCCTCTCCAAAATATCTCCCCTTCCCACATACACTGCCCCTCTCCATAATATCTCCCCCTCCCACATATATTGCCCCTCTCCATAATTACTCCCCCTCCCACACACTGTCCCTCTCCATAAAGTACCCCTTTCCATACTGTTATACCGTACTCTCACAGTAACATCATCCCCCTTTCCCCTCATCCAAAATGGCAGTACAAGAAATCTTCAGCTCTTGCATAGAGCTTTTACTGTAGCAGTGTGCTAATGTTATCAGCGTGCTAACCTCATCACGTTGCTTCACATTGGAGCATAGCTGACAGGAGCTCCTATGTTCTGCCCTTTCCCGATTCTGAAGTGTTCATATGTCTTCAAATCTAAAAGACACAAATACATATGAATATTAGACAAAGGGAGTCGGTGTCTCATCAACAGCCCCGTGGGCCAAATGTTGTGCGGCCCGCTTGGAGTTTTGGCCCCGGGCGGTATCCTATATTGCCCTCATTAGAATCTGCCAATGTAAATTGCTCTTCCTTATTAAAATTTAAAATGTATTTTAGTGATCATAAAATAAAAAAAATGGAAAAGCAGACATTTATTTCCTAATATAATTGGCAATATTGACAAAAATGAAAGTATGTGAAAATAATGTGGCGCCCCGCAATGAGTGCGTCACAGGAGGGTATTGCAGCCATAAATGCAGCAGCAATATTCTCTGACCCAGCAGTCGAATGGTTAACCCAGAGATCCATATCCTGCATGCATCACCTAGAATAGAGGGTAAATCAAGGTCCTGGTGGGCGGAGTGCAAGGGTAGTGTGTAGTAGAAGTTTAGTCCAGCCTAGAGAGTTGGTCTCGGGTCTGGAGAAGCAACAGCAAACCTAGAAGACCTCTGCAGATTCCCAGCTCTGCAACCTAGGAGAGGGGGTTGCACAGTCTCGTGCGACCCCCCTGGCAACCCTCGCTGGCCATCTCCCTACCAATTACGGGCATCATCATGCGGGTCCAAAACCATCCCATGCCCATCTACAGCCGGTTTGCTGGTACCGAAGCTAGCAGCAGTTCAGCTCTGCTATGCGAACCAGAGGAGTGGAGGGACCGCTTTACAGGAGCACCCCACCACCGCCAAATCCAGTCGTCTAACCAGTAGTGTACCCACCAAGGGACCCAAGGCTCCCCAAAACATCCGGAACTTATACCTGGATAGGGCATTCTAGCAGCCTCCCTGTACCCGACTGGTATTCCTGGGCGACAATGGCAACTTACTTAGATAGAATGGAGGAACACCGCGGATCTCTGAGGGACACCTACCACTGCTGAGTCCACCCGGTCTGCTACCTACAACTGTATACTGTGTATTGCCTGCTGGTTACAGTAAAGAACCCGTTACAGAGACTTACAGTGTCCGTGCTTTCTTATGAACTGTCTGTCCGCACTTCAAGGTAACCGCAGCTGCCGCACAACATCTTAAGCAGCTCCAGCCTCCGGGGATCATCTCTTAGCCTGTGGGGAGCGTTCCATCTTGCTGCATTCCATCCCCTCGGAGGGCCCGCAGCGTCGGTAATACTTACCGAAATACTCATAGGTGGCGTCACGACAAATTAACCCTTTAATCTATTCCCACAAGACGTCTTCATCATTTTGATCTGCACTCAACCGGGCCCCACTACCGGCAGGCGCGGTCCACCTGTGACAAGGAGGAAGAAGCTACTGCCTGTCTAAACCGGAGTCCCGGCCACGGTGAGTCAGAACTTGGCGTCACGAACAGGATACGAGCAGGCCCGTTCCCTAACGGGTATTATGTGCTTAAAAGACTTTATTTCAACAATTTGGACTTTGTTCGTCCCTAAAAGAACGTTTCCCGCCTTTTCACCATTGGGCCAAGATGGTGCCCAAGATGGCGTCCCCGCCATGAGGATCCGCCACGTACAAGCCCAGGGGTGAGCCACCGCCCCTCTTCGTGGGAGGGCTAAAGGCAAAGGCGCTAAACTCTTTGTCCGCCCTGATTGCTCGAATCAACCATGGGGGCGGACCCCAAAGACTTTTCCCACGATTGGACTACAAAAGCCCCAAGGCAGTGGGAGTGTCGGAACATTCTTCACCAGCTCTCGACCAGAATGGTTACCGGTTGGACGGGTGTGGTTCTTCTACCAAGATGGCCAGCATGAAACTCCAAGACCTTATGCAACAGGTCGAGGCGGAGGCAAGAGCAGCCATAGGCCACCCGGGCCCGGGTCCTGTCCTCACCATCGACGGCAGCCCCGACTTTTGGCAAGAAGCTTTGCAAGACCTCCGGGTGCGGTTAATTGAGACTGTTGAATGGACGATTCGCAGCTGGAGCGCAGGCCTAGGCAGACGACTGCATCATGTGATGCAGCAGAGCCGACCGGGTACAGCTACTCCAGGACCGGACGACGTCGCCAGTTTCTCCACAACCTCACCAATGCCCACCACCTGTCCTGCTTCGTCTCCGGAGCCCATAGACTGTGTCATTCCAGTGGAGACCACAGCCCCACCCGTTCCCCTGCCTGAAATTGCAGCCGGACCGACTCCAGAGCCGGAGCTCATAACTTGCTCCACCGAAGAAGCCGACATCTACCAAGTTCCCATCGCGGAACCCACCAACAGTCGTATCACTCCAAAGACTGTTGCTTGTGTCTTCCTGGACCAGAGACCTCTCCTACCAACACAGAGGCCTGTCTGATTACCGGGATGCAGACACCATTACCAGCTGAAACAGACGAAGAGGCAGGCAGCCTGGAAGCCTTGCAGGACGTCCCGGTGGAAGGATCCGTCGCACCACCACCCTGTTGTACGGAGGACTCAGTTCCAGCGCCTCCCGCCACCGAGCAGCCTGCTGTGTTCATCGGGAAGAGGTCGAGGACGATGACGACGAGACCCGTAGCATCCTTGAGGATCTCGACACTGGGTTTGCTTGGGGAGACACCGAGGAACTTCCAAACCGAACATTCAACTCGGGTACACTTGTCGGGTGCATCCGCGATACCTTCCCCTGTGTCGTTCAACCGGGTGCCGGTCCAGACTTCCCGCCAAGCCCAAGCTTCCTACCAGCCCACACGTTGCAGCTACATCCACACCCTGAGCCGTACCGACGAAGATGTACGTCAGCGTCGCCGAGAGGAGTGGCGGGCCCGTGAACGTGCCAACATGGAGGCCCGTGCCGCGGCTCGCCGCCAACCGCCGCTACCTGATGAACTTCGCCCTGAAGGTAGAGTCTCCACCTTTAATCTATCTCCCGGGTGGGGGTTCGCCTGGGAGGTGGGTTTGGATGAAGAGGTGTTTGTGGGGCGCCGGGAAGTTGAGTCAAACTTGCCAGAGGACATCCGATCGCGACCTGTACAGGGGCGATATAATCACCTATGAGCGGTATGCTTGTCATGATGGGTGGTTCGCCATTCGGGTGCGCCATAGTTCTCTATGCGCTAATGACTTAAACGCTTGGACTGTGCCAAATAACTCTATTCCTGTTTAATCACTGACTGTGTGACCTTGCGGCTACAGCCTGGACTCTCACGAAGGACAGCCGACCGCTCGCCGGGTCCGCACAAAGTGTTTACCTGTTTATCTTGCTTGCAACACCTCAGCAAAAATTTACCTGTTATTAATAAAAGTGTATTCTTTTATTGCCGGTTATAAAAATATAAAAAAATCTCTCTGTAATGTTTGGGTAGTATGACACTTGGGGACAAGCGTATTCACCAAGAGGGAGTGTGGCGCCCTGCAACGAGTGTGTCACAGGAGGGTATTGCAGCCATAAATGCAGCAGCAATATTCTCTGACCCAGCAGTCGAATGGTTAACTCAGAGATCCATATCCTGCATGCATCACCTAGAATAGAGGGCCAATCAAGGTCCTGGTGGGCGGAGTGCAAGGGTAGTGTGTAGTAGAAGTTTAGTCCAAGCTAGAGAGTTGGTCTCGGGTCTGGAGAAGCAACAGCAACCTAGAAGACCTCTGCAGATTCCCAGCTCTGCAACCTAGGAGAGGGGGTTGCACAGTCTCGTGCGACCCCCTGGCCACCCTCGCTGGCCATCTCCCTACCAATTACGGGCATCATCATGCGGGTCCAAAACCATCCCGTGCCCATCTACAGCCGGTTTGCTGGTACCCAAGCTAGCAGCAGTTCAGCTCTGCTATGCGAACCAGAGGAGTGGAGGGACCGCTTTACAGGAGCACCCCACCACCGCCAAATCCAGTCGTTTAACCAGCGGTGTACCCACCAAGGGACCCAAGGCTCCCCAAAACATCTGGAATGTATACCCCGGATAGGGCATTCAAGCAGCCTCCCTGTACCCGACCTGGTATTCCTGGGCGACAACGGCAACTTACTTAGATAGAATGGAGGAACACCACGGATCTCTGAGGGACACCTACCACTGCTGAGTCCACCCGGTCTGCTACCTACAACTATTACCATGTATTGCCTGCTGGTTACAGTAAAGAACCCGTTACAGAGACTTACAGTGTCCGTGCTTTCTTATGAACTGTCTGTCCGCACTTCAAGGTAACCGCAGCTGCCGCACAAAATCTTAAGCAGCTCCTGCCTCCGGGATCATCACATAGCCTGTGGGGAGCGTTCCATCTTGCTGCATTCCATCCCCCCGGAGGCCCCGCAGCGTCAGTAATACTTACCGAAATACTCATAGGTGGCGTCACGACAAATTAACTCTTTAATCTGTTTCCCACAAGACGTCCCGGCCACGGTGAGTCATCAACATAAACCCCACTATAATGAAAATAAAAGTTAAAATTATTTGAATATCTTAAAGCAAAAAAATGTAAAGCTCTTTTAATCACATGTAGGAAAAGATGGCAACATGTGCCTGGTCAGAAATGAGGGAAGATAACCTGGTTAAGGCTATACTAGCTCTTAGCATTCATTATATATAATACAGTGTTTTTAAGCATTCTGCCTGTTTAATTATTTAGTAATAGAACTAGGTTTGCAAAGTTAAGAAATGTATAGATTTTTGCTTGCACAGTGGATAACGTAGCTCACTCACTCACACAAATTATATGCCTTTGGCAGTTTTTAAAAGTGACTAGAGAAATAACCTTTGCAAAGAGAAGGTGTAATGTGTTATCCTTCTGACCTTAGACAAATCCCTAAACTTCTCACTGAAACATTAAGCACCTGCCTGTTACAATGGATACTTGATATGGCTCTGTTATATTCCTCTAATCTTGACCTGTGCCTTTCCTGTGACTGTTTTTGGATTATTTTTTGGCTACATTCTTCTGCTGCCCAACATTTTATGGATCGCACAAGTATACCTCATATATCGCAATACTGTTTCAGGGCGCCCAACTGCTCATCGAAGACTACATCAGAGCTACGCTAAAATTCATCAATGTACTACTGTATGTTTGTAATACTGCATTTTTTTCCTTCAAACTGTGCCACCTTTTTGCCCTTTCATTCTTTTTCCTTACTCTAATGTTTTGAATAATATGCAGTACACATCCACTGAAAGACTTGGCTAGCAATGTGTTCATGCGCAAAATAAAGGTAATATTAACCAATATGAAAGTTGTAGTAGTGGAGAAAGAGCAAGTAGCAAAATATTTGTAATCGCCACACTTGTATTGAGTACTTTGTAATGCTCGCGTACTCGTATGAATAGCGAGTCCAGTGTTAGTCAATTAGTGCTAGGTTTCCGCCCACACACATCCTGCCTTAAAGTAATCCTAAACCCAGAAACTGACCCCCCCGCATCTTTAGACCTGTCCCTGCACCCCTTCTTATCATTTCTAGCCATCCCTTTTGCAGAAAAAAAAATCGCTTTTGTAAAGTAAGAGAAAAAGTTATATTACTTTGTCCTGTGTGAGTTCGCTCTTTCTGTGGAAGCCGCGTTCTGCGGGGCCTGTGTGCTGCTGCCTTGTAATTATGCAC
Source organism: Allobates femoralis (assembly GCA_033576535.1). Classification (NCBI taxonomy): domain Eukaryota; kingdom Metazoa; phylum Chordata; class Amphibia; order Anura; family Aromobatidae; genus Allobates; species Allobates femoralis. Next base: position 579,252,663 of record JARQOC010000002.1, read on the forward strand.
GCCCCTCTCAGGCTGCTGCCTTGGTAAGAGCCTGGCCGCGTCATGAAAGGGGGCGGGGCTCCAGCATGGGCACGATTTAGCCCGCCCCGGCTCCGGCACAAGCGATGTAATCTGATCCGGCCTGCGCACACGCTGCCCATTTTACTGACAACGGGCTCTTTAATTCCTCAGAGGTGCACGCTGGAATCATGTCCGATGTGCAACATTACCAGCATGTGAGAGTTCTGTGTTGGAGCAGTTCCTGCTCTCTCAAGCTCCTACTAAAGCCACTGAAGTGTGCAACTTCAATCAGCTCCTGCCGACATCCATTTTAAGGTTACAAGTCCTTTCACCTCCTCCTAGGTCAGTAATCATTTAGGTGACAAATTAAATAAATAAAGCTTTGTGTTCTGTGCTAAATGAAGATCTCCAGGCCCTGCAGGGCCAAGAAGTGTTAGTAGCAAAAAGGAGATGCATCCAGCCGCACAGCCAAGGGAGGGAGATACAAATCATGTTAAGCCATGTTAAAATCATATATGACTACATAGATTTTTATCTATCTTCCTTTGGATGTGTTGCTGGATGAATCTCCTTTTTTCTCTGGCCCTGTGAACCACTCATACTGTATTCCTCAGGCTCTGTGTACTCAGTGTTGTATGCCTCAGACTCCACGTACTCATGCTCTGTATGCCTCAGTCTCTGTGCACTCATGGCTGTATGCCTCTGGCTCCGTGTACTTATCCACTGTATTCCTCAGGCTCTGTGTACTAATGCACTGTATTCCTCTGGCTCCCTGTGCTCATGCGATGTATTCCTCTGGCTCCGTGTACTCATGTGTTGTATGCCTCAGGCTCCGCATACTCATGCATTGTATACCTCAGGCTGTTCATACTCATGTGTTGTATGCCTCAAGCTGCGTCTACTCATGCGCTGTATGCCTCAGGCTCCATGTACTCATGCACTGTATTCCTCAAGCTCCATGTACCCATGTGCTGTATGCCTCAGGCTCCGTTTACCCATGCGCTGTATGCCTCAGGCTCCATGTACCCATGAACTGTATTCCTCAGGCCCGTGTACCCATCTGCTGTATGCCTCAAGCTCCGTGTAGTCATGCGCTGTATTCCTCTAGCTCCATGTATTCATGCGCTGTATACCTAAGGCTCTGTGTACTCATGTGCTGTATAACTCAGGCTAGTGTATCACCCATGTGCTGTATACCTCAGACCGTGTACCACCCATATACTGTTTATCTCAGACCGAGTACCACCCATGTGCTGTATATTTCAGGCTATATGTTTGTTGCTAAATGCTGTGTGCTTACCAGCATGAGATGAAGACACACTTTGCAGTTGGGGTCAGTGCAATAATGCGCCCCCATCCCACAAAGGAGGAGCAGCTGCCACAGCATCCAAAGTATTGTATGTGCTCCTCAGTGATGCCTGTGCTCCAGTAATGTATATTTCCTCCATACTGTATGTGCCCACTAATGATGTATTTACCCTCCAGTACTGCCTTTTCTCCCCAGTACTGTCTCTGCCCCCTAGTGTTGTATTTACGACCAGCATGTCCTGTAATGTATATGCCCCAGCATCTCCTGTGATGTATATGTCCCAGCGTCTCCTGTGATATATATGCCCTAGCATCTACTGTGATGTGTATGCCCCAGTGTCTCCTGTGAAGTATATGCCTCAGCTTCTCCTGTGATGTTATATGCCCCAGCATCTCATGTGATGTATATGCCCCAGCATACTCCTGTGATGTATATGCCCCAGCATCTCCTTTGATTCATATGCCCCAGAGTCTCCTGAGATGTAAATCATGTTCCAAATTATTATGCAAAATTGGTTTTAGTGTCATAGGGTTTTTTTTATCAATGTAACCCATTGATGGTATTGTGTCTCAGGGTTCTTTGCATCACTGAAATCAATCTCAGAAACCTGTGATAATTAGTTTGGCAGTTGAGCCCAATAAAAGGAAAACTGGATGTTCCACAATATTGAGCAGGGCACAGTTTTCAAGGGCGGCTTCACACTGAACCCAAACCTGACCGCAGTGTGAAGCCGCCCTAACATGGGAAAGAAAAAGGATCTCTCTGCTGCCAAAAAGCAACAAATGTGCAATACCTTGGACAAGTGTAAAAACATTAGATATTGCATGAAATCTTAAGCGTGATTATCGTACAGTGAAGAGATTTGTGGCTGATTCTGACCACAAACAAGTTCATGCAGATAAAGTCAAAATGAGGAAGGTTTCTGCCAAGCAAGTTCATCGGATTAAGAGAGCAGCTGCTAAAAAGGCCTTAACAAACCAGCAAACAGATATTTTAAGCTGCTGGTGCGTATGGAGTCCATCGAACCTCAAGGTTGTAGGATCCTTCAAATGCTTGCTATAGTGCATGGATTGGATGGATTGAGTAGTGGATGATTGGTGGATGACCAGCCACCATGTCCCAACAAGGCTGCGACGTCAGCAAGGAGGTGGAGGAGTCATGTTTTGGTCCGGAATCATTGGGAAACAGCTGGTAGGCCCCTCTTAAGGTTCCTGAAGATGTGAAAATGACCACTGCAAAGTATAGAGAGTTTCTGACTGAGATCTTTCTTGCATGGTACAAAATGCAAAAACATGTCTTCAGAAGAAAAATCATCTTCATGCATAACAATGCACCATTTCATCCTGCAAGAATACCTCTGTGTCATTGACTGCTATGGGCATAAAAGGAGATAAACCTGACTCAACCGTGGCTGGGACTTCGCGTGGACAGGCGTTTCGTCTTCCTCCTTGTCATGGGGTGTGCCGCGCCGCCGATAGTGGGGCCCGGTGGTACAGATCAAAAAAGAGAGACGTCGTTAGTGGAACAGATTAGGGGTTAATTTGTCGTGACGCCACCTATGAGAGGTTCCGATAACTATACCGACACTGCGTGGCCTCCGGGGGATGGAATGCAGCAAGATGGAACGCTCCCCACAGGCTGAGCGGTGATCCCCCAGGGCCAGAAGCTGCACAAAATGTTTGAGGCAGCTGCGGTTACCTTAGTATGCGGATAAACAGTTCATAAGAAGCACGGACACTGTAAGTCTCTGTAACGGGGGTTTCTTTACTGTAACCAGCAGGCAGTACATGGCATACAGTTAACGGGTAGTAGGACCGGGTGGACTCAGCAGTAATCAGTGTCCCTCAGAGCTCCACGGTGTTCCTCCATTCTAGCTAAGTTGGTGTTGCCGTTGTCACCCAGGAATACAGCTCGGGAAAGGGGGAGGCTGCTTCAATGCCCTACCAAGAGTATACGTTATGGGTGTTTTGGGGAGCCTTGGGTCCCTTGGTGGGTACACCCCTGGTTAGACGACTGGATTTGGCGGGTGGTGGGGTGCTCTGTAAAGTGGTCCCTCCACTCCTTGGTTTCGCGTAGAAGTGCTGAACTACTCCTAGCTTCGGTACCAGCAAACGGGTGTAGATGGGCAGGGGTGATTTTGGACCCGCAATGTGGATGCCCGTAGATCGGTTGTAGAAAGCACCGGGATAAATGGCGCTCAATGGGGTGATGGCCAGGGAAACGGCCAGGGGGCCGCATGGAACTGTGGAGCCCGCTCTCCTAGGTTGCAGAGCTCTTTGGTTTAGCTCCTTCTCCTACGTTGTTCGGAGAGTTCTCTTTTCCAGGACTAACCTGTTTGTTCTAAACTTTCCACTACACACTACCCTTACACTCCCGCCCACCAAGGACCTGATCGGCCCTCTATGCTAGGTGATGCATGTAGGATATGGATCTCTGAGTTAACTGTGCGACCACTGAGTCAGAGAATATTGCTGCTGCTGTTTTGGCTGCAAATACCCTCTTGTGACGCACTCGGTCTGGGGCGCCACAAACCCATGGTGTGCCACCCATGCCTCAACTCTATAGAGAACCTTTGGAGTATAATCAAGCAAAAGATCAATGATGGTGGGAGGCAGGTTCACATCAAAACAACAGCTCTGGAGGCTATTCTGACATCATGCAAAGAAATACAAGCAGAAACTCTCCAGAAACTCACAAGTTCAATGATTGCAAGAATTGTGGAGGTGATATCAGAAAAAAGAAACATTTTTTCATAAATAATTTGGGAAATATGGTGTATATGCCCCATGTCTCCAATGATGTATAGACAGCAGTCCCAGTGTCTTCTATATGATGTACTGTATATGATTAAAAAAATTATCAGAAAACAGTTGACTGCGCTCCAGGCCAACATAAACCTGGAAAGGCAGTTGTGAGCAGCAACAAAATCAGTATCACCCAATATCACAACCTAACCAAAGAGAGCAGCGCTTCTGACACAACAGTAGGGGTGAGTTCTTGAATTGTTTTGACATAGTGGGTAATTTTTAATGTGATAGCTTTGTGCGGCCCCTGAAGGTTGGTAGAAATTTCCAAATGGCCCTCAGCAGGAAAATGGTTCCCCACCCCTGATGTAGAGCAACAATTCTTTTTTCAGATCCTTTGCCAGGAAGTGCCATGTTAAACTTCCAGTGACCAGTATTAGAGAGTGTGTGCATGATAACACCAAATTTAACACACCTGCTCCCTATTTACACACGAGACCTTGTAACACTCATGAGTCACATGACACCAGGGAGAGAAAATGGCTAAATTGGGCACAATTTGGCCATTTTCCATTAGGACGGCTTCACACCACGGTTTTGAGCTGTCAGGTGTTTTGCAGGATCCACTGGGACAGAACTTGAAAGCACAGGATGACCATAAACTGTGGGCAAATATGACCTCTGATCCTGTTTTTTTGCAGGATTTGTTTCTGTTTGTTCCATGCCGCTGTCCGCGGGTGCTGTAATCTCAACCTGCGGGTGCTGTGCAACTGTCCATGGTGCTGAATTTTCAGCCGTCTTGTGCAGTGCTGCTCTCCATAGTGCTGAACGTTCAGCCGTTGCTCTGAAATGCTGCTGTCCAATGGTGCTGAATGAGTACATGGCATCTGGGAAACCATCCAATTTTTCCACGGATCTGGGGCGATCTGTTGCTATAGACTCCCATGTTTTTGGGCGTCGAATCACCCCGAATCTGGGGAGGTTCGAATTTGTCTGATTTTCACCGGGGCCCAAATGATGCTGAATCCAAATTTTTGTGTACAATACAAAACTGAACAAAAATTTTTGGGTCAGGGAGAAAAAACACAAAAACCGGATGCCTAAATAGGACCATCCGGCACCATAAATGCTCAAAACTGTGGTATGAATCGGCCTTGAGGTTGTACTCACTTTTGTTTCCAGTGGTTTTAGTTTTTATTAGCGGGGTGTTGAATCATTTACACTGTTTTATAAGCTGTACACTTACTACTTTTCATTATATAAAAGTGTCATACCTTCAGCTTTTCCCCATTAAAAGATATAATAAAATATTCCTAAACATATGAGAGGTGTACTCACTTTTGTAATGTACAGTAGTATGTATTCCAAGACCAATATTGCAAATAACACACTTATACATCGAAAAATTAATATTCACAGATACCAATTATATCAGTGACCTATTAGTTGATTTCAGTTTTTCAGTCACTCTATAGAACTTAAAAAGTGTTAAAGTGCTGATAAATCAGTGACTCACAAGTGACATTCTCTCTTATTCTAGTTATTCATGTTTCCTTTTTTCTCCACGCAAGCCAGATTGTTTTAAAGAGGTTATCCAGGATGTTTCAAAACCAAAAAAAAAAGTGCTTAAGCATTAACAGGCAGATAGCCCGCATTTACTTGCCTTTTGTGCTCGGTTACCATTCACCACCGACACAAAGCAGTCTCAGGACCACTCCTGTCAGCTATTTTGCCTCTTCCTCTGATATGACGTCAAAAGAGCTGCGGCTTCTCCCCTTTGTCAATGAGTGTCAGAGCGACGTCACGTTGATTGACATCTGGCTCCCCCAATCAGTTTGCGAGGAGACCAGCTGTCCAGCGCCTTCCACAGGGTAGAGCGGAAAAGCTGCCTCTGTTTCTGTTGTATCGTGCCATGCTGTCCCCGGCAGGAGCAATCTGTGACCGCTCTGTGCCGTGGGTGAATGGAGGTGACTGGTGCCGGCAACAACAGGCAGGTAGGTGGCAGCTTCCTGCCTTTTAGTGCTTGGGCACATTTTTTTTTAATAAAAATCCCGGATATCCTCTTTAATGACTTTTTTCCATCCCCATTTCTTTTCTACAGAATAATACACATACATTCATGGGGTATTAGCTTTCCTGTATACAGTCACTTTTTCCCACCGCCTGCACAAAGCACAGAGCGTCAAAGTTATCCAAAGTGCCCCAGGCATTAATAATGCACCTCAATAGTGCTCTACTTTAGTAAGAAGCATAAATGGACAGGTTATAAACAGGCTTGACCATTTTTGTCAGCATTTTGATCTAAAATCTTTAGGTAATGGGTACCTACTGAAGGAATTATCAGAGTGAGAGACAGGAGAGTATTTAAGGGTAGAGGTGGATTAGGTTTGCAACAGATATGAAGTTAGATTGGGAAGGGTCAAAATGAAAGCTCATGGCCATAGAGATAAATAATGTAGTAGTCTAGAAAGGAAATTATAATTCATAGATACCAAACATGTATACTTTTACTATTACCGTATGTACAGGTGCATCACAATGAATTAAAATATCATCAAAAAGTACATTTTATTCAGTAATTCAATACATAAAGTGAAGAACATATATTATATAGAGTCATTACAAACAGAGTGATCTATTTCAAGTGTTTATATCTGTTATTGTTGATGATTGTTACTTACAGACAATGAAAACCCAAAGGTCATTATCTCAGAAAATGAAAGCAGGGAGGATGAAGGTTTAAAAAACCGCACTGCCGTATTCCATGATACATCAAAGGGTGACTATAATATTGATTTATTAGTCAAACGCGTTTCAGGTCTCCCTGAAATGCCCTGAAACATGACAATATGACATTGATTTATCCTGAAGGTGCCAGGGAGCCCTGAAACGCGATTACTAATAAATCAATATTATACTCACCCTCTGATGTCTCGAGGAATATGGCAGTTTAGTTTTTTAGCCTTCATCCTCCCTACTCTATATGCACCGCGTTAGGGACTGCAGCAGCTATGATATGCTTTTATAGTGGTTGTGACTCTCACAACCACACAAGGTGAAGCCTCTGATACCTATTTAGGTAATATTTTATCTCTCAGACCCATCATCCTCCCTACTTTCATTTTCTGAGATAATGACCTTTGGGTTGTCATTTGCAGTAAGCCTATAAACATCAACATTAACAGAAATAAACACCTGAAATACATCAACTCTGTTTGTAATGACTCTAGATAATATAGGACTTTTCCCTTTTTGCATTGAATTACTGAAATAAATTAACTTTTTTTTATGATATCCTAAGTCTTTGAGATGCACCTGTAAGTGGTGTAAAAATTCAGAAGTTTAAAGGGATCCTGTCACCCCCAAAACACCTTTTAAACCTATTAAAACCTGTCCCTACAGCATATTAACACTTTCCCTACACTCCTTTTACCTCCTAAATGCCCTTAGTCAAAGTGAAGAAAAACGTTATAATAGTACCTGCTTAGTGATGATAATGAGTGACTATGCTATTCATAGTCACTCATCAAGGCAGCCCCTCTTCTTCAGATCACGCCTGAATAGGCGTGATCTTCCTCATGGATTCAAATGTGCGCTCCCTGCGCGCCTCCCCGCGCTCCCATTACGTCCGTGCTTCAGGCTGGGGGCAGTATGACGCGATTCGCGTCATTTCCTGTCGCCGGGTGACGTCTCTACAACGGCGCAGCTTTCAGCTTCAAGTGCCGCACTGCGCATGCCTGCGGGAGCGCACTGCGCATGCGTGCGGGAAAGCCTACACAAAGCGGCCGTGTAGGCTCCCGCACGCATGCGCAGTGCGCTCCCGCAGGCATGCGCAGTGCGGCACTTGAAGCTGAAAGCTGCGCCGTTTTTAGAGACGTCACCCGGCGACAGGAAATGACGCGAATCGCGTCATACTGCCCCCAGCCTGAAGCACGGACGTAATGGGAGCGCGGGGAGGCGCGCAGGGAGCGCACATTTGAATCCATGAGGAAGATCACGCTATTCAGGCGTGATCTGAAGAAGAGGGGCTGCCTTGATGAGTGACTATGAATAGCATAGTCACTCATTATCATCACTAAGCAGGTACTATTATAACGTTTTTCTTCACTTTGACTAAGGGCATTTAGGAGGTAAAAGGAGTGTAGGGAAAGTGTTAATATGCTGTAGGGACAGGTTTTAATAGGTTTATAGGTGTTTTGGGGGTGACAGGATCCCTTTAAAAAAAAAAAAAAAAAAAAAAAAGAATTGTGCTTTTGTTGTATTTTACATATATATTTTGTGTCGCCGTGTTCAGAAATGCCCGGATCTATCAAAATATAAAAACAATTAACCAGATCAATAAACTGTGTAATGGAAAATTCCAAATGCCGAAATCATGCTTTTTTTCGGTCCTCGCAACATTGCAATAAAATGCAATAACAGGTGATGAAATCATCACATCTACCCAAAAATAGTATCATTAGAAACATCACCGCAATGTGCAAAAAATAAGTCAACACACAGCGTCAGATCCCGAAAAATGAGGACGCTACAGGTCTTAGAAATGGCACAAAATTGACATTTTTTTTCTTTAAATTTTTTATCACCACTTATATAAAAGTAAAAGTATACATGTTTGGTATTTACGAACTCATACTCCCCTGTGGCATCATGCCAACATGTCAGTTTTCCCAAATAAGTAACATAGTGAATAAAGAAAACCAAAAAACAAATATGTAATTGCACTTTTTTTTTCCAATTTTACCACAGTTGGAATTTTTTCCCACTTTCTTGCACACTATATGGTAAAAATAAATTATTTTATTTAAAAGTATAACTTGTCCTGCAAAAATCAAGCCTTTATATGTCTATATTGATGGAAAAATAAAAAAGTTATGGCCATTGGGGGGGGGCTTAGGCTGCTTTCACATCAGCGGTAATCGCTGATCGCGGCAGTTGCGGTGAAAAAAAACGCAACTGCCATGATTACCGCATAATGGCCGCAATCGCGGCACACTTGCGGTAAGCCCCATACAATTTTTATGGGGCTTGCAGCAAGTGTGCGGCAGATGCAGTTTCGGCTCTTGCGTTTTTTTTTCACGGCCGCACCTGCCGCAAGTGCCGAAACTGCACTTGCCGCACCTGCTGCACACTTTTTGCAAGTCCCATAGACATTGTATGGGGCTTGCCACAAGTGTTGCCGCGATCACGGCCGTTATGCGGTAATTGCGGCAGTTGTGGATTTTTCACCGCAACTGTCGCGAATCAGCGATTACCGCTGATGTGAAAGGGGCCTTATATGCATTTCCTGTAACGTCTTTAGATTTAAACACCCCAACTCTTCAACAAAGTCAATATTTTCTTCTTTTCTTATGATAGTAGTGCTGATAAGAGCCGCTATACACGCTCGGTCCATCGTAGTTCATCTCGTTACAGCGCAGCAGTACAGATATATAATAAATAAGCCTTACTTTGAAATACTGAGCAGCACCGAGACATTTTGCTAATTCATAGCGTATTTAATAATGTTTTGCCGAGGTTAACAGTTTGGAAATATTTTCCCCCTTTAAATTATTTCTGAGTCTTGTTGCTGGATTAGGCAAAAGCTCTAAATAAATAATTTTCTGCGCACCCTCATGCAGTTAATATTCCATCCTACGGTTTTGTATAGATCACTGATATTAATACACCTGCTACTATTTATACTAGATTTTCTATCGTAGACACTATGCAGAGAGGTTTAAGTGAATTAATAAAAATATAACCATGTTTTCTTGTTCCAGAAAGTTCAAATAAATGACCATTAGCACAATGTACCCACACTGCCAGTTTATTGAATACATTGCAGAGCTCCGGCTCTTCATGTGCACCTGCATTGTGGTTTATTTATCACGTCTGTCTGTGAAGAACAAAACATAGAACATTACTGTGATTACTAATTTAATGACTGCAGTGTACACCTCAACATAAAAGTATAGTGTATACTGAGGTCAAAAAGGTAGACAAGTTTTTTTTCTATATCTTCACAGAACTTTTCAGATAAAATTTCCTCATTTCATTTTACCCATAGACTTGCATAAGATGCAGAAAATCCGCAAGTGAGTCACTGAGGTTGATTTGTCCTGAAGAAGAGGCCTGAACCACCTTGACTAATAAATCAATATTATATTGAGCCTTTGATGTCTTGTGGAATACGGCAGCGCAGTTTTTAACCCTTCATCCTCCCTACTCTATATGCACCACGCTGGGGACTGCAGCAGCCGTGATATGCTTTTATAGTAGTTGTGACTCTCACAACTACACAAGGTGAAGCCTCTGATACCTATTTAGGTAATATTTTATCTCAGACCCTTCATCCTCCCTACTTTCATTTTCTGAGATAATGACCTTTGGGTGTTCATTGACTGTAAGCCATAATCATCAACATTAACATAAATAAACACTTGAAATAGATCACTCTGTAATGACTCTATATAATATAAGCATTTCACTTTTTGTATTGAATTACTGAAATAAATACATTTTTTGATGATATTCTAATTCATTGCCATGCACCTGTATGTTTTTGTGGCAGAAATGCATAAAAAACTCAGGAAATCCCCACATGACTACATGAATAAAGTTTTGTCAAAGTCAAATAACAGAAAGAATAAAAAATAAAGCAGCTTTATTTAAAACATGACAATATCAAAAAGAGATAAAAAGGAAGCATCAAAAATGTGACAAAACGTATGTAAAAGAAAAAAAACTCGCCAAAAACCTAATTTACTGTACAGGTGCAGAAAATCAATACTTTAACAAAAGAGCTCTTTGTGGAAACGTAGCCTTAAAGGGGTTATCCACTACTAGGGCAGTTACTTCTGATTCCACATGTCTCTCCCAGGCAAAATGTATGTGTTTGTTTTCTTCTGTCATGGTGCAATTCCAGCGCTTTTGTCAATAATCCAGAGTCGGGGCTCACATGACATTGGGCATCACCGAAACCCCCTTGTCCAATCACTGCAGGCTTCTATATCCCTAACTTCAGACCAAAGTAGTTATTCAAGAGGAAGTGATGATGCAGCAGCTGTTCATTTGGTATGAAGGTGGGAAGAGAGAAGCCAACAGTGATTGGACGCAGAGCTCCCTGATGCCAAATGTCACGAGAGCCCCAAGCCAAGATTACCAACACCATTGCATTGCACCAGCATAGGAGGTGATTTTAAGTGCTCTTTTATCTTACCTGTGAGAGACAGGTGGAATCAGAAGAGACTGTCCTACAGGTGGACAACCACTTTAAAATTCCTTCTTTTCAGTATTAGCTCAAAATAATGCACCATTCCATTTACTTTGGAGGTGGAAATGGGTCCCTTTACCTTTTGGACCCTGTGCGACTGCAAAGGTTGCACAAATAATATGAAGACCCCTGAATATAATACATACTAAGTGATATATGCATTGAAAGACAAAGTATTTTACTGTTTAACCCCTTCCCGACATAGGACGTTGTGCAACGTCCTGTGTTTCTGCCTGTACCCGACACAGGACGTTGCACAAACGTCCTGGCAGATTTGAGCTGCTGCAGCTCCTGTGAGTGGGGTCGCTCAGGTGTCACAGATGCTGCTGCCCAGGACCCCTCCGATCGGCAGTTTAAAAGTGAAACTGTCGATCGGAGGGAATCATAGGGATTCACCCCTCCAGATCTGATTGGAGCAGCTCCAATCAGATCTGGGGGGCGGATCGGCATGTGTCCACCCCTCTCACCCCCCTCCCGCTCCATGACTCACAGGGGGCCCCCCCGTCCCCCCAAACCACCCGCCCCCCTCTATTATTATGTATATGCCGGCGGGCTGCACCCGCGGGTGTGCCCGCCGGCAACACTGTCCGGTCCCCTCCAAAGGATTCCCCCCCAGGCAGCCCCCACCTCTGCCCTGTGTGCTGCCCCCCTCACCTCCTGCGGCGGGCTGCACACCTCGGTGCACCCGCCGCTGCAGCCGCCCTGGCCCTGCCTCCGGCTGTGTGCCTTCTGTGCCCGCCGGTCGGTGGCCCCACCTCCTCTTCCGGCCTCCTGCTCATCGGTGGATCAAGAGGGTAAGTATGCATGTATGTATGTAAATATGTATGTAAGTATGTATGTATGTATGAATGAATGAATGAATGAATTGATGGATGGATGGGGGGTGCATGCGTGGACGTGTGCGTGCGTGGACGTGTACGTGCGTGGACGTGACCGTACATGAGTGTGCGTGGACGTGAGTGAGCGTAGACGTGTGCGTGCGTGGACGTGTGCGTGCATAGACGTGTGCGTGCATAGACGTGTGTGTGCATAGACATGTGCGTGCGTGGATGTGTGCATAGATGGATGTGTGCATGGACGTGTGTGTGTGGACGTGCGTGCGTGTGTGGATGTGTGCATGCATGGATGTCAGCGTGCGTGGATGTCAGCGTGCGTGAATGTCAGCGTGCGTGCGTGGATGTGTGCATGCGTGGATGTCAGCGTGCGTGCGTGGATGTGTGCATGCGTGGATGTCAGCGTGCGTGCGTGGATGTCAGCTTGCGTGAATGTCAGTGTGCGTGCATGGATATCAGCGTGCGTGGATGTCAGCATGTGTGGATGTCAGCATGTGTGGATGTGCGTGGATGTCAGCATGCGTGGATGTCAGCGTGCGTGCATGGATGTCTGCATGCGTGGATGTCTGCATGCGTGGATGTCAGCGTGTGTGATTGTCAGCGTGTGTGCGTGGATGTGTGCATGCGTGGATGTCAGCGTGCGTGAATGTCAGTGTGCGTGCATGGATGTCAGCATGTGTGGATGTCAGCATGTGTGGATGTGTGTGGATGTCAGCGTGCGTGGATATGTGCATGCGTGGATGTCAGCGTGCGTGCGTGGATGTCAGCGTGCGTGCGTGGATGTCAGCATGCGTACGTGGATGTCAGTGTGTGTGCGTGGATGTCAGCGTGCATGCGTGGATGTCAGCGTGCGTGCGTGGATGTGTTCGTGGATGTCAGCTTGCGTGCATGGATGTGTGCATGCGTGTATGTCAGCGTGCGTGAATGTCAGCGTGCGTGGTTGTGTGCGTGCGTGGATGTGCGTGCGTGGATGTGTGTGGATGTGCGTGCGTGGATGTCAGCGTGCGTGCATGGATGTGTGTGTGCGTGGATGTGCGTATGTGGATGTGGATGTGCGTGCGTGGATGATGGGTGCAACAAGGGATCAAGTGTCCTCTTGTTGTAGTCTCTGAGATCATAGTCATGGTGCACTGTATGACAGATCATTTTCATACAGTGCACCATAACTCTGACCCCAGAGGCTGTAGGAAGAGGACACTTGATCCCTTGCTGCAGTCTCTGGATTGAGCAGAGGCGATCGAGCGTCGTGGGACCTTCGTTGTGGACTACGTCGGAGGCGATCGAGCGTCATGGGACCTTCGTTGTGGACTACGTCGGATCTTTATAATAAAGATGGAGTCCGAATTTTGTTTGTGTTTTTTTTTCAAATAAAAAATTTTTTCTCTGTGTGTATTTTCTGACTATTTACCAGAGATTCCTAATGGCGGGTCTAACATTGGCCCTATATTATGAATCTCGGGCTTAGTGCCAGCTGCCAATAAAAAGCTGGCATTAACCCCTTTATTACCCAGTTTGCCACCGCCACCAGGGCAACTGGAAGAGTCTGTGTACAGTGCCAGAAAATGGCGCTTCAATGAATGCGCCATTTTCTGGGGTGGCTGTGGGCTGCAATTCGCAGCATGGGGGGCCCAGAATGCTTGGGCCTCTCCATGCTGCGGATTCCAGCCCCCAGCTGCCTAGTTGTACCTGGCTGGACCAAAAATATGGCGGAGCCCCACGTCATTTCTTTTCTAGAGTTAGTTCTAGAAGAAAAAAAAGGGCTTTGCTGTATTTTTGGTTGCCAGCCAGGGACAACAAGGCAGCTCGGGGTTGGTGGCAATCCGTAGCTGCCAAGTTGTACCTGGCTGGACCAAAAATATGGCGGAGCCCCACGCCATTTTTTTTTCTAGAATTAGTCCTAGAAAAAAAATAAAAATGGGCTTCGCTGTATTTTTGGTTGCCAGCCAGGTACAATGAGGCAGCTGGGGGTTGCTGGCAGTCCGTAGCTGCCAAGTTGTACCTGGCTGGACCAAAAATATGGCGGAGCCCCCGCCATTTTTTTTCTAGAATTAGTCCTAGAAAAAAAATTAAAAAAGGCTTTGCTGTATTTAGATGCATAGTGAACACTTTGAACCCCCAGGTGCTTCACAAATTGATCTGTAAAAATGAAAAAAGAAAATTTGTGTGAAAAAAAAAGTACTTTTTCCTTATTACGGATCAATTTGTGAAGCACCTGGGGGTTCAAAGTGCTCACTATGCATCTAGATGCATTCCTTGGGGGATCTAGTTTCCAAAATGGGGTCACTTGTGGGGGAGCTCCAATGTTTAGGCACACAGGGGCTCTTCATACGCGACATGGTGTCCGCTAACAATTCCAATAGTTAGCGGACACCATGTCGCGTACGGAGAGCCCATGTGTGCCTAAACCTTGGAGCTCCCCCACAAGTGACCTCATTTTGGAAACTAGACCCCCAAGGAATGCATCTAGATGCATAGTGAGCACTTTGAACCCCCAGGTGCTTCACAAATTGATCCGTAAGAAGGAAAAAGTACTTTTTTTTCACACAAATTTTCTTTTTTCATTTTTACGGATCAATTTGTGAAGCAACTGAGGGTTCAAAGTGCTCACTATGCATCTAGATGCATTCCTTGGGGGGTCTAGTTTCCAAAATGAGGTCACTTGTGGGGGAGCTCCAAGGTTTAGGCACACATGGGCTCTCCAAACGCGACATGGTGTCCGCTAACAATTGGAGCTAATTTTTCAGTCAAATTGTTAGCGGACACCATGTCACGTTTGGAGAGCCCCTGTGTGCCTACACATTGGAGCTCCCCCACAAGTGACCCCATTTTGGAAACTAGACCCCCCAGGGAACTTATCTAGATGGGTGGTGAACATTTTGAACCCCCAGGTGCTTCAGAAATTCATCCGTAAAAATGAAAATGTACTTTTTTTTCCATAAAAATTTTCTTTTTTCATTTTTACAGTTTAATTTGTGAAGCACTGGGGCGTTCAAAATGCTCACCACCCATCTAGATAAGTTCCCTGGGGGTTCTAGTTTAAAAAATGGGGTCACTTGTGGGGGAGCTCCAATGTTTAGGCACACAGGGGCTCTCCAAATGCAACATGGTGTCCGCTAACAATTTGACTGAAAAATCAGCTCAAATTTTTAGCAACACCATGTCGCATTTGGAGAGCCCCTGTGTGCCTACACATTAGGGCTCCCCCACAAGTGACCCTATTTTGGAAACTAGAGCCCCCAGAGAACTTATCTAGATGGGTGGTGAGCATTTTGAACCCCCAGGTGCTTCACAAATTCATCTGTAAAAATGAAAAAGTACTTTTTTTTCCACAAAAATTTTCTTTTAGCCTAAATTTTTTCATTTTCACATGGGGAACAGGATAAAATGGATCCTAAAAATTGTTGGGCAATTTCTCCTGAGTACACCAATACCTCATATGTGATCATAAACCACTGTTTGGGCACACAGCAGGGCTCAGAAGTGAAGGAGCGCCATTTGAATTTTTGAATGGAAAATTAGCTCCAAAAGTCAAATTGCGCTCCTGCCCTTCTGAGCCCTGCCGTGCGCCCAAACAGTGGTTTATGACCACATATGAGATATCGATGTACTCAGGAGAAATTGCCCAACAATTTTTAGAATCCATTTTATCCTGTTGTGAAAATGAAAGAATTGAGGCTAAAAGAACATTTTTCTTGGAAAAATTAAAATGACCATTTTTTCCTTCCACTTTGCTTTAGTTCCCGTGAAGCAGCTGAAGGGTTAATAATCTTCTTGAATGTAGTTTTGAGTAGCTTGAGGGGTGCAGTTTTTGGAATGGTGTCACTTTTGGGTGTTTTATGTCATGTACACCCCTCAAAAAGACTTCAAATATGATGTGGTCACTAAAAAAAAATGGCTTTGTAAATTTTGCTGGAAAAATGAAAAATTGCTGATGAACTTTGAACCCTTATAACTTCCGAACAAAAAAATGTTTTTTTTTCCAAAATTGTGCTGATGTAAAGTAGACATGTGGGAAATGTTATTTATTAACTATTTTGCGTGACATACCTCTCTGTTTTAGCAGAATAAAAATTCATAATTTGAAAATTGCTAAATTTTCAAAGTTTTTGCCAAATTTTTGATTTTTTCACAAATAATCGCAAAAATTATCGACCTAAATTTAATACTAATATGAAGCCCAATATGTCACGAAAAAACAATCTCAGAATCGCTCGGATCCAATGAAGCGTTCCAGAGATATTACCTCATAAAGGGACACTGGTCAGAATTGACAAAAATGGCCTGGTCATTAGGGTCAAAATAGGCCCGGGGGTGAAGGGGTTAATGGCTAATTTCTCCTGACCTATGCTCCTAAGATGTTTGATAGTCCTGATCATGAGGTCAGTCATTTCTTATAGTACAATGAGATTCAAATTGTCCAAATTGTCCAACTGGAAACCACCAGAGCACATCGCTTTCAGATAACTTTGGATGCTATCATGAAAAAAATAAATATCCTGACACATTGAATTATGGAAAATACAGTTCTTTATATATCAGACTACAAATAAATGCCTAAAGTTTGCATACACCTCAGTAAGGGGCCTTTCACGCTTGCATTTTTTTTCCTGATCTTCCGGATCAGGAAAAAACCTGATTCTTACAGGATTCATTTTTTTGCCCATTCACTTTAATGATTTCAGGAAAAAACCTGAAGCAACAAGATTCTACCTGACAACATTAAAGTTAATGGACCAAAAAATGAATCCTGTAATACTCAGGTTTTTTCCTGATCTTCCAGATCAGGAAAAAAATGCAAGTGTGAAAGGCCCCTAAGTCAACTTAAGGAGATCATCAAGTTTGGATCCTCTTCCTCACTGAAGTGACAATTTGCATATGCAATTTCCCAGAGCAGCATTGCGGCTTTAAGTCCCCTCACTGCCAGCTGGCAGAGTACTCTCCACAAGCAGAATAGCTGTTCCCCAGACTTCATCTTAGCCACTCATACAGCCAGATCAGAATTCCCAAACACAGCACTGATGAGGGGCAGTCCCCCCGAAACGCTGTGTGTGCAGTTTGGGGTTCTGATCTGGTACAAATCAAAAGTCATATTAAAAGTATCAATTATGACTTTTAGGATTGCTACCTTTATTAGGTGGCATTAGACTTTATCCATTTCTTTACTGAAGTGGCAATTTGCATATGCAAGTTTGGATTGAAATAAAAAGGAGAAGTGCAGCACTATTAAACTACTAATCAGTGGGGTACTGTACGATTAAAGGGAGACAGTAACCCCCAGTAACTGAACCACTTTTATAGGTACAGTATGTAGGGGACTTATACCCTATACAAATCATTCATAGACTCCTGCCTCTGGGAGGGTTTAGAGCTGTGATTGAGTTCAGGCAGCTTGATCACTGTCAATCCATATTTGACAAAGTGTTCAGGGTGCAAATGGACTGTAGCTGTGCATTACACCCATGGCTATGACAAGGGTGCACCAAAGCGCCCTAATTTGCATATAAAATAAATAGCTTTTTTCTGTAACTAAACCACTAAAATGTAATTACAAATATAAATTGTAAAGGCGCTAAGATCATAGCTTCATCTGTATGAATGGTTTAATTAGCATTTAGTAGGTGACAAAATCCTTTAAGTTTATTTATTATATAGTCCAAAATGTGGCAAATTTATAGTTCATGAGATAATAGTTTTATATTTAGAGGAGAGATATGTCATGATCTAGCTGCTGCAGAAAATATGTAGTCAGTATATAAGGCTAATACTTAAAGGGATATTCCTATTTCCAAAATCCTATCCCATTATTTAGTAGGTGGAATAATAATAATAATATTAGTTTATACCTCCAATTATTAATGTAGTATAGTTCTCTTGATTAGCTATGTCTCTTACCTCATGTGTAGAGCATTGTAGATTAGATACTAGGGATGGGCGAATCTACTCGCTAGGACTCGTTACTCGGCGAGTAGTAAGGGACTCGCAGGACTCGGTACTCTGCGAGTTTCCCAGTGATTACTCGCACGAGTCCAATGCAAATCAATATCAATCCTAGTTTTGTCACAAACGCTGACAAAACTAGGATTGCCATTGTTTGCATTAGACTCGGCTACTGTGCCAGTGATAGCAGGGAAACTCGCAAAGTAACTGCTGTTTCTTTGCGAGCCGAGTCCAGCTGTCTTCTCTGTGTGCAGGCTGCCAGCTCCAGGGTCCTAGAGCCCGCCTGCTCACAGACATGATGTAGCAGTGCTGAGATTGTTCTCAGTCTGCTCATTCCCTGTGCATAGACATCTATCTATGCACAGGGGATGTAGCAGAGAGGACATCGCGTTTTGGACTACGTCGGACGGAAGAGGATTTTTTAAATTAAAGATGGAGTCCCTAATGGCTTTTTTTTTTTATTTCAAATAAAATTTTTTCTCTGTGTTGTGTTTTTTTAACCCTTTATTGGAGATTCTTAGTGGCTGGGTCAAACGTGGCCTGACATTAAGAATCTCGGGCTTAATACCAGCTTGTATAACAAAGCTGGTATTAACCCCTTTATTACCCAGCGTGCTACCGCCACCAGGGCCGCTGGAAGAGCGGGGTTCAGCGCCAGAGGATGGCGCTTCAATGAACGCGCCATCTTCTGGGGCGGCTGCGGGCTGCAATTTGCAGCGGGGGGTGCCCAGAAAGCTTGGGCATCCCTGCGCTGCGGATTCCAGCCCCCAGCTGCTTAGCTGTACCTGGCTAGACATAGAAATTGCGCGGAGCCCCACGCATTTTTTTTTATTATTTCATGAATTTCAGAGTCAGAGTCTCAGAGTCAGAATCTCAGAGTCAGAGTCTCAGAGTCAGAGTCTCAGAGTCAGAATCTCAGAATTTCATGAAATAATTTAAAAAAAATGCGTGGGGCTCCGCGCAATTTCTATGTCTAGCCAGGTACAGCTAAGCAGCTGGGGGCTGGAATCCGCAGCGCAGGGATGCCCAAGCTTTCTGGGCACCCCCCGCTGCAAATTGCAGCCCGCAGCCGCCCCAGAAGATGGCGCGTTCATTGAAGCGCCATCCTCTGGCGCTGAACCCCGCTCTTCCAGCGGCCCTGGTAGCGGTGGCACGCTGGGTAATAAAGAGGTTAGGGCCAGCTTTGTATTATCAGCTGGCCCTAAGCCCGAAATTTATGGCGGTCACGCCAATATTAGACATGACCGCCATGAATTTCTATTAAATTGTTTTAAAAAAAACACAACTCAAAGAAAATTTTTTATTAGAAATAAAAAAAAAAGCCATTAGGGACTCCATCTTTAATTAAAAAAATCCTCTTCCGTCCGACGCAGTCCAAAACGCGATGTCCTCTCTGCTACATCCCCTGTGCATAGATATAGATGTCTATGCACAGGGAGTGAGCAGACTGAGAACAATCTCAGCTCTGCTACATCATCTCTGTGCACAGACATTCATGTCTGTACACAGGGAATGAGCAGACTGAGAACAATCTCAGCTCTGCTACATCAGGCAGCAGGCAGGCTCTAGGACCCTGGAGCTGGCAGCCAGCACACAGAGCAGACAGGACTCTTATCTGTGCGAGTTTCCCAGCGATTACTTACAAAGTAAACGAGTCCAATGCAAATAAATGACAAAACTAGGATTGCTTCAGGCTGAAGCTTCCGAGACACATCTGCGATTTGTAAATCTCACACTACTCGCTATTACTCGCTTCCCCATTCATTAACATTGGACTCGCTAGACTCGCAACGAGTAGCGAGTCCTGTGCTCGGACTCGCTAGAGTCAAGCGATTCCGAGTAATTTAGGATTCGCCCATCACTATTAGATACCCATGATTACGACTAGAGCAGCTGGCAAACTTACTGTCACTTTATGAGTGGTCGTAATCATGGATACCTAAGCTACAGTACCCTACACATGTGGTACGAGACATAGCTAATCAAGAGAACTATACTACATTTATAACTGCAGGTACTTGCTAATATTATTATTAATGTTACTCTTACTATGCATTGGGAGAGTATCTTGGAGATGGGAATACTCCTTTAAAGTGTAAATGTCATTTCATTGAAAAAAAAAAAGAAATACTGAACTGGTTGTTAATGATGCTCTTTTAAAAACTGCATTCTATGTCTGTGTGAGTGTGGCCAGCAGCTGATAGGGAGCAGTGCAATGTGACAGCAGAGAAAAGGCAAGATCAGAGATTATAAACTGTGTGGGGAGCTAGCAGCTAGAGGACATATCATCCATGTGTCAAGGAAAGGGCAGAGGAGTTTGAAATGATTCTGACATTCTGACATTGCTCAGCACTGTGCTGTAGCCTGAAGCAATCTGATACATTGTTTCCTTACCAGCTGCAGTCAGCAGTGTAGGCATCGCCCCCTCCCTTATATGGTTACATGCTCGTTTTCAGTGTGAAGACGGCTCTGACTGATAATAAACATATGTCTACTTCACACATAGTATAGTGGGGACACCTTGTGGAAGTTTTATGAATGGTTTTCAACCAGATGTTTCTTATGAAATATTTTTAAAAGTTTATTAAAATCACTTGCTCTACATTATTTTTAAATAAAAATGTAAACAGCAGTTACCTTTTAAGTGTAGGCACCTTGTCATGTGACATCCACTTGCTTCTGAATGTGTTCTTAGGAACGAGGATCACTCAAGAGTAATTACACATGTTAATGCTAATTCTAAAATAAGCAAACTATAGTATTAACATTGTTGCAGCGCTTATAGGGCATGTGAGGGATTTTTATTTAGAACAAAATGAAGATACATTATTTCCCCAAAAATAGCTAAATTATTTACATACACCCAGCATCAAGCTAGTGGTCAGTGTGTTACCTCAGTGTTCCTCCTTAGTGTGAAGAAACAACGCCAGGAATTAATTTACCTAAAATCTATACAGAAAAATAAATGATAACTAACTACACACATCAGCAGAACAGGTTTAAATCAGATGGACGCAGTTTAGTGAGGATCACTGAAATAACACACCGATTTACAACCCTATCAACTCTATACACACTATACATATAAACCCAGTGTACATATCTGTACCAGGCGTGGGGAAGTACCGATTGCTGTCAGATCCAATGGTCTTCGGTGCCGAAAAGAAACAAAACACAAACGTAGTAAACGGGGATATTGTGCTGTCTTGTCTGAAGGGGGTCCTAAGTCTCTGCAGCTTTTGGGGAGGCGAAGTGTGTTCACCTGGAGACATCACACCAAGGCATGAAGTCTCACAGCAGAGATTCAGTCTTTTTCTCTCACAGTATTGCCGACCCATCTCCTCTAAAGCACTCCTCCCCTGGTAGTAGTGTACTTGCTTTCTATTGGGGGATAAGTCGATTTGGTTCCCTCCAGGGGCCCGGCTGTCAAGTTAATCAGCGACCAGTCTCAGCTTTATCTAGCACAGACTTCTCCACAGCCGCTCTCCTTCTCACAGCCCTCAGGAGACTTGTTTACCTCAGCACACTCTGTCATAAAATCTCTCCCTGTCTTCATGACAACCCCCTCAGCTGACTGCCCCCACCTTTTTATTCAAGAAGTAAATTTCTACACACTCTTACACTTATAGCAAGAAAACTACAAAGTGTACAACAATGATTCTTACATGGTTTTAAAGATCTGCACATGCACTATTCAAGGGTACTATTAGTTTCATACTGAAAAATGACCTGACAGAGTCCCTTTAAGGTTATTATCACCCAGGGCGTTTTTTTTTGCATTTTTGCTGGAGTAAAAATGAAGGAAATGATGTTTATCAGTAAATTCAATGGCAGTTTCCATCATTTACAACGTGTGTGGTGCAATTTCACATAGTTCTCACTGCAGGCAGATCCGCCTCTCTCCTTCCGAGTATACTACATTCTCCCATAGACAATACTAACCCTATGGGAAAACACAGCTCTGTGTTTTGAAAAGAATTGACATGCTCATTCTTTTCAACTTTTCTTTGTGGGAGAACCTCTGTGACTTTCACTTTCACTACACCAAAGTAAACCAATGTGTTTGTGTTTGGACAGCACTTCCTGTTTCACATTGGTTTTACATGCAATCAAAAATGCAGCTCTAGAGCTTCATAAATTTACATAAAAACCATACCAAAAATGCTTCACAAAAAAACCCTAAAAACGCTATAAAAACGCCCCGTGTGAACATAGCCTAACATTGCACAAGCGATTAACTGATATAAAGTTAGGTGTTGAATTACACTTTTTAGTGCTGGGATACCCCAGTGCTGTGTGACCTGAGTCAGGGTAACCTTTACTAGATTTGTAATAGAACAAAACATTGTCCGGTGAATACCTTGATGATCCAGTGCTGCTACTCTGATGCTTCTGTTTCTTGTTAGCTGTTCTCTGGTTACAATGTTTCACTTCTCACCAGTGATTGACTGCTGATGTTGGTGATTGGATGCAGCGGTCATATGTGGGTAGCCTGAACGTCAACACTGAAGGACAGCAAGAAAAAATCAGTGAGATAATGGAAGTTGCAGCACTGGAGCAGCCTGGGATGCACTACAGGAGATTATTTTTTTTTAAGAGATTAAGTGAAAGAGAGAAGAATGTAATAATGTGTTTACTTGAAAATATCTTTTTTTAAATATAAATCCTCACACATTACATTTTAGTACTGAATCCCTATAATCTGATTATGCACAGCACATATTCTGAGCCTTTGATTGCATTATGAATAAAAAACCTTTTCACCTTTCACATACAACTCTTATGAGACTATCAAATGAGGAAAGCACTTGTGCATGTCCTGCTGATATTCTTTACGCCTGGGGGTATTTTTGTTCTCTGACATCATCTTTGGCCTCTGCAGAGACATTTTAAGAGATAATATCTTATTGATTATTATAGGTTTAATATCTCCTGTTATGCCCCTCTATTCTAGCAACATTTTCCATGCCTGATTACCACTTTATAGGCCTCAGTTTGATTAATAGAAATAAATCCAGGACAAGCTAAACGTGAATGCTATTTTGTACATTCATAATTGAATTGAAATTAGTCATATTTATCAAAGAAGCTTTAATATAATATGGCTCATTGATTTAAACAAACATTGATAATAGAAGTAATTCTATAGATTACACTGCAGTAAATAGGTTAATGTGGACCTCCTAGATGGGATAAGAAATTGTATATACCATTAAAACTGCATGACTTAAACAACATTGATAAATATTATTTAATTAGTTAAACACAAACAAGAGATATCTGCTGCACTATAAAAAGGCAGAGAAGTAAATTATATAGATTAGGCCTGTATAACCATAGCACTACTGAAATGTACATTCACTCTAGAAGTCTTATCCATGGGTATAGTCTCTATAAATGCAAATTCATTGGTTCATATTGTTTTCTCTTGCTGGATTTTGCTTTTCTTAACCTCTTTGCGACCTTTGACGTAAGTTTAAATCATGGTTGGAAAGGGGTTCACCACCTATGACATAAATTTACATCATGAGGATCATGCGAGCACAAAGGCTGTGCCAAGTGATTGCCAGTGGGAGCTTGGTGTAAATGATAGCTGTGCTGGGCCCCTGGCTATTTAACCCCTTAAATGATTAATATACATTGCAGCATTTAGAAGGATGTGAGAGGGGTCTGTCAGTTATGGCAGCCTATTAGATCATGCCAGGAGAATGGTCTAAAAGGCTTCTGTCAGTGTAACTCTGATAAGTGTAATGTTTTGCTTTGTATGTGCTTTACAATACATTATACAAGCGATCAGACTAATAACAGTTAAAGTCCCATAGAGGAACAAAGTTAAAAAAAGTTGAAAAAAAATGAAGAGATATTAAAAAAAATCCCCAAATGATAATACAAAAGAAAAAATATACTAATAAATACTAATGATGAGCGTGCATGCTCGTCGCTACTCGTTACTTGCACGAGTATCCCGATACTCGGGATGCTCGGCGAGCACCGCCGAGATGCTCGGACTCTTTGCTAATAATTATTGATCTGACACAAATACACAGCTCCCTTCAGTGCACATTGTGAGCTGGCACCTCACAGAGAGCAGATTGATTGTTAGGGTGCCTCTGGGGGCCACAGCAAGGTGTTGTATGTTGCGACGATTTGAAAAAGCCCACCCTCCCGCCCTTTCCCAGAAACACTCGTTTTATAGCTGGAAGTCTGTGGGCGGAGCCTGTCACTAATTGAATTGCATTGGGCTCGGTGCTCGGGCCGAGTACACGAGTATCTTAGGATGCTCAGCCCGAGCATCAAGCACCTGAGTATTTTAGTACTCGCTCATCTCTAATAAATACGTATATTTTTGTAAAAGGAAAAATAAGCAAAAAAGTACACATACAGTTAGGGCCAGAAATATTTGGACAGTGACACAAGTTTTGTTATTTTAGCTGTTTACAAAAACGTTCAGAAATACAATTATATATATAATATGGGCTGAAAGTGCACACTCCCAGCTGCAATATGAGAGTTTCCACATCCAAATCGGAGAAAGGGTTTAGGAATCATAGCTCTGTAATGCATAGCCTCCTCTTTTTCAAGGGACCAAAAGTAATTGGACAATGGACTCTAAGGGCTGCAATTAACTCTGAAGGCGTCTCCCTCGTTAACCTGTAATCAATGAAGTAGTTAAAAGGTCAGGGGTGGATTCCAGGTGTGTGGTTTTGCATTTGGAAGCTGTTGCTGTGACCAGACAACATGCGGTCAAAGGAACTCTCAATTGAGGTGAAGCAGAACATCCTGAGGCTGAAAAAAAAGAAAAAATCCATTAGAGAGATAGCAGACATGATTGGAGTAGCAAAATCAACAGTTGGGTACATTCTGAGAAAAAAGGAATTGACTGGTGAGCTTGGGAACTCTAAAAGGCCTGGGCGTCCACGGATGACAACAGTGGTGGATGATCGCCGCATACTTTATTTGGTGAAGAAGAACCCGTTCACAACATCAACTGAAGTCCAGAACACTCTCAGTGAAGTAGGTGTATCTGTCTCTAAGTCAACAGTAAAGAGAAGACTCCATGACAGTAAATACAAAGGGTTCACATCTAGATGCAAACCATTCATCAATTCCAAAAATAGACAGGCCAGAGTTAAATTTCCTGAAAAACACCTCAAGAAGCCAGCTCAGTTCTGGAAAAGTATTCTATGGACAGATGAGACAAAGATCAACCTGTACCAGAATGATGGGAAGAAAAAAGTTTGGAGAAGAAAGGGAACGGCACATGATCCAAGGCACACCACATCCTCTGTAAAACATGGTGGAGGCAACGTGATGGCATGGTCATGCATGGCTTTCAATGGCACTGGGTCACTTGTGTTTATTGATGACATAACAGCAGACAAGAGTAGCCGGATGAATTCTGAAGTGTACCGGGATATACTTTCAGCCCAGATTCAGCCAAATGCTGCAAAGTTGATTGGATGACGCTTCATAGTACAGATGGACAATGACCCCAAGCATACAGCCAAAGCTACCCGGGAGTTCATGAGTGCAAAAAAATGGAACATTCTGCAATGGCCAAGTCAATCACCAGATCTTAACCCAATTGAGCATGCATTTCACTTGCTCAAATCCAGACTTAAGACGGAAAGACCCACAAACAAGCAAGACCTGAAGGCTGCGGCTGTAAAGGCCTGGCAAAGCATTAAGAAGGAGGAAACCCAGCGTTTGGTGATGTCCATGGGTTCCAGACTTAAGGCAGTGATTGCCTCCAAAAGATTCGCAACAAAATATTGAAAATAAAAATATTTTGTTTGGGTTATGTTTATTTGTCCAATTACTTTTGACCTCCTAAAATGTGGAGTATTTGTAAAGAAATGTGTACAATTCCTACATTTTCTATCAGATATTTTTGTTCAACACTTCAAATTAAACGTTACAATCTGCACTTGAATTCTGTTGTAGAGGTTTCATTTCAAATCCAATGTGGTGGCATGCAGAGCCCAACTCGCGAAAATTGTGTCACTGTCCAAATATTTCTGGCCCTAACTGTATTTGGTATCATCACATCTGGAACAACCTGGTCTATAAAACTGTCACACTATTTAACCCCCTTCAGTGAACAAGTAAACAAACAAAAAAGACAAAAGCATTGCTTTTTCATCATATGGCCCAAAATAGAGTGGAATAAAATCCAGCCAAAAAATCATATGTAAATGAAGATGGTGACTCTAAAAATGAAATCATTTCCTGCAAAAACAAGTTGCTACTCAGCTCTGTTAGCTCTGTTAGCGGAAAAATAAAGAAATCTATACGGCTCAAAATATTAGCAAAGCAAGGACAATTATTTTTTCTTTAACCTCTAGACGACAGCCTTACGTCTACAGACGTCGGAAAAAAAGGGTACTAAAGCCTAGCCGACGTCTGTAGACGTTGGCAGGAAAAAGCCCTGTAGCGCCGCCCCTGGAGCTAACACCTCTAGGGGTGAACAGCACAGTTAACCCCTTGTTAACTGTGCTCTTTATGGTGATCTCCACATCAGATCACCATCAGTGGTGATCCCAGGATCCCAGGATCCCTATGGGATCCCAGGATCCTGATAGATCACCACTGATGGTGATCTGATGTGGAGACCACCATGAACAGCACAGTTAACCCCTTGTTAACTGTGCTCTTTATGGTGATCTCCACATCAGATCACCATCAGTGGTGATCCCAGGATCCCTATGGGATCCCAGGATCCTGATAGATCACCACTGATGGTGATCTGATGTGGAGACCACCATGAACAGCACAGTTATCCCCTTGTTAACTGTGCTCTTTATGGTGATCTCCACATCAGATCACCATCAGTGGTGATCCCAGGATCCCAGGATCCCTATGGGATCCCAGGATCCTGATAGATCACCACTGATGGTGATCTGATGTGGAGACCACCATGAAAAGCACATTTAACCCCTTGTTAACTGTGCTCTTTATGGTGATCTCCACATCAGATCACCATCAGTGGTGATCCCAGGATCCCTATGGGATCCCAGGATCCTGATAGATCACCACTGATGGTGATCTGATGTGGAGACCACCATGAACAGCACAGTTAACCCCTTGTTAACTGTGCTCTTTATGGTGATCTCCACATCAGATCACCATCAGTGGTGATCCCAGGATCCCTATGGGATCCCAGGATCCTGATAGATCACCACTGATGGTGATCTGATGTGGAGACCACCATGAACAGCACAGTTAACCCCTTGTTAACTGTGCTCTTCATGGTGATCTCCACATCAGATCACCATCAGTGGTGATCCCAGGATCCCTATGGGATCCCAGGATCCTGATAGATCACCACTGATGTTGACCTGATGTGGAGACCGCCATGAAGAGCACAGTTAACAAGGGCAATGAACCTGCTTTTATAGCATATGGGGGATGCCCCATATGCTATAAAACTGAGAATCGTCGCGGGACCTCCCACTGGGCTACGTCGGACCTTCCCACTGGACTACGTCGGACGTCAAAGAATAATAAAGATGGAGTCCAAATAGTGTTTGTGTTTCTTTTCTAATAAAAATATTTTTCTCTGTCTTGTGTCTTCTTTACAAATTACTAGAGATTCCTAATGGTCCGGTCTAATATTGGCCAGACGTTATGAATCTCGGGCTTAGTGCCAGCTGCGAAAAAGCTGGCATTAACCCCTTATTACCCAGTCTGCCACCGCTACACGGCAGCTGGAAGAGCTGGATACAGCACCAGAAAATGGCGCTTCTATGAATGCGCCATTTTCTGGGGCGGCTGCGGGCTGCAATTCGCAGCGGGGGGGGGGCCCAGAAAGCTTGGGCCTCCCTACGCTGAGGATTCCAGCCCCCAGCTGCCTAGTTGTACCTGGCTGGCCCAAAAATATGGCGAAGCCCACGCCATTTTTTTTAAAAATTATTTCATGAAATAATTAAAAAAAAAAGGGACTTCCCTATATTTTTGGTTTCCAGCCAGGTAAAACTAGGCAGAAGGGGTTGGTGGCAGCCCGTAGCTGCCTGCTGTACCTGGCTGGACCAAAAATATGGCGAAGCCCCACGTCGTTTTTTTTTTTAATTTAATAAAGAAATACAAAAAAAAAAATGCACAGGAGGAGACGACCAGGACACGGTGTCTCCGTGTCTTGTGCACATGCTCTAAAA
Source organism: Allobates femoralis (assembly GCA_033576535.1). Classification (NCBI taxonomy): domain Eukaryota; kingdom Metazoa; phylum Chordata; class Amphibia; order Anura; family Aromobatidae; genus Allobates; species Allobates femoralis. Next base: position 579,280,895 of record JARQOC010000002.1, read on the forward strand.
GTGGGAAATTGCGTGAAAAAAAGAAAATGTTCAATATGACATTATCAAATTCTGTGAAGTAGCTGTAGGTTCCAAATGCTCACTATACCCCTAGATATAATCCTTGAGGTGTCTAGTTTCCAAAATGGGGTGACTTGTGCGGGAACTCCAATGTGTAGGCACATAGGGGCTCCCCATATGCTGCGACAGGGGCGTATCTAGGGGGATGCAGCCGGACCTTTTGCCCCGGGCGCAACTCAGCGGGGGGGCGCCAGCGGCACCCCCCCCTGCTCCTCAACCAAGGCTGCAACAGGGGCGGCGGGGCTGAAAGCTGACAGCACCACCCCCTCCCCCCGGTTCTCACCTACTTTGGGAGGGGGCGCCAAGATAGATCTTTGCCCCGGGCGCCGTCAAACCTAGTTACACCGCTGAGCTGTGACATGGTGTCCGCTAACTATTGGAGTTAATTTTCCATTCAAATTGTTAGTGGACACCATGTCGCATATGGAGAGCCCCTGTGTGACTAAACATTGGAGCTCCCCCACAAGTGACCACATTTTGGAAACTAGACCCCCAAGGAACTTATCTAGATGCATAGTGAGCACTTTGAACCCCCAGGTGCTTCACAAATTAGTCTGTAAAAAGGAAAAAAAAAGAAAATTTTTGTGAAAAAAAGTACTTTTTCATTTTTACGGATCAGTTTGTGAAGCACCTGGGGGTTCAAAGTGCTCACTATGCATCTAGATATGTTCCTTGGGGTGTCTAGTTTCCAAAATGAGGTCACTTGTGGGGGAGCTCCAATGTTTAGGCACCTATGGGCTCTCCATACGTGACATGGTGTCCACTATAAATTGGAATTGTAAGTGGATACCATGTCGTGTATGGCGAGCCCCTGTGTGTCTAAACATTAGCGCTCCCCCACAAGTGACCCCATTTTGGAAACTAGACCCCCCAAGGAACTTATCTAGATGCATAGAGAGCACTTTAAACCCCCAGGTGCTTCACAAATTGATCCGTAAAAATGAAAAAGTACTTTCTTTTCCACAAATATTTTCTTTTTTCATTTTTACGGATTCATTTGTGAAGCACCTGGGGGTTCAAAGTGCTCACCACCAATCTAGATAAGTTCCTTGGGGGGTCTAGTTTCCAAAGTGGGGTCACTTGTGGGGGAGCTGCAATGTTTAGGCACACAGGGGCTCTCCATACTTGACATGGTGTCCGCTAACAATTGGAGCTAATTTTCCATTCAAATTGTTAGCGGACACCATGTCGCGTATGGAGAGCCCCTGTGTGTCTAAACATTGGAGCTCCCCCACAAGTGACCCCATTTTGGAAACCAGACCCCCCAAGGAACTTATCTAGATGCATAGAGAGCACTTTAAACCCCAGGTGCTTCACAAATTGATCCGTAAAAATGAAAAAGTACTTTCTTTTCTACAAAAATTTTCTGTTTTCATTTTTACGGATTCATTTGTGAAGCACCTGGGGGTTCAAAGTGCTCACCACCAATTTAGATAAGTTCCTTGGGGGGTCTAGTTTCCAAAGTGGGGTCACTTGTGGGGGAGCTGCAATGTTTAGGCACACAGGGGCTCTCCATACGTGACATGGTGTCCGCTAACAATTGGAGCTAATTTTCCATTCAAATTGTTAGCGGACACAATGTCGCGTGTGGAGAGCCCCTGTGTGCCTAAACATTGGGGCTCCCCCACAAGTGACCCCATTTTGGAAACTAGACCCCCCAAGGAACTTATCTAGATGCATAGAGAGCACTTTGAACCCTCTGGGGCTTTACAAATTGATCTGTAAAAATGAAAAAGTACTTTTTTTTCGCAAAAATTTTCTTTTGTCCTCAATTTTTTCATTTTCACATAAGCAACAGGATAAAACGCATCCTAAAATTTGTTGGGCAATTTCTCCTGAGTACACCGATACCTCATATGTGGTCATAAACCACTGTTTGGGCGCACGGTAGGGCTCAGAAGAGAAGGAGTGCCATTTCACTTTTTGAATGGTAAATTAGCTCCAAAAGTCAAATTGCGCTCCTTCCCTTCTGAGCCCTGCCGTGCGCCCAAACAGTGGTTTATGACCACATATGAGGTATCAGTGTACTCAGGAGAAATTGGCCAACAAATTTTAGGATGCATTCTATCCTGTTGCCCATGTGAAAATGAAAAAATTGAGGCTAAAAGAACATTTTTGTTGGAAAAATTAAAATGGCCATTTTTTGTTTCCACGTTGCTTTAGTTCCTGTGAAGCACCTGAAGGGTTAATAATCTTCTTGAATGTAGTTTTGAGTAGCTTGAGGGGTGTATTTATCGGAATGGTGTCACTTTTTGGTGTTTTCTATCATGTACACCTCTCAAAGAGACTTCAAATGTGATGTGGTCACTAAAAAAAAGATTATGTAAATTTTGCTGGAAAAATGAAAAATTACTAATGAACTTTGAACCCTTATAACGTCCTAACCAAAAAATTTTTTTTTTCCAAAATTGCTGCTGATGTAAAGTAGACATGTGGGAAATGTTATTTATTAACTCTTTTGTGTCACATAAATCTCTGGTTCAACAGAATAAAAATTACAAATTTGAAAATTGTCAAACTTTCAAAATTTTTGCCAATTATTTTATATTTTCACAAATAAACACAAAAATTATCGACCAAAATTTAATACTAACATGAAGCCCAATATGTCACGAAAAAACAATCTCAGAATCGCTAGGATCCGTTGAAGCGTTCCGGAGATATAACCTCATAAAGGGACACTGGTCAGAATTGCAAAAAACGGTCTGGTCATTAAGGTGGAAATTGGCTCCGTCACTAAGGGGTTAAAATTATTTTTGTGTAAAAACAGAAAATATAAAAGAAATTACAGTATATAAACATGGCATCACTCTAATTGTATTGAAACAAAGAATAAAGGTGTATTATCTATTTTACCATATGGCAAAAGGCATAACCCACCAAAAAGAAAAAGACAACTCCTTAATTACTGTTTTTTGTTCATTTGTTCATTCTGCCTCAAAAATTGGAATAGAAAGTAATCAAAAAATGTTATGTGGCCAAATGTTATTTGGACAAAGATGTTGAGTCATCCCACATAAAAATCCTGTGAAATAACTCACCGTAAAAATAATAAAAGCTACTGTATAGCAATGGAAAAACAATTTTTTTTTATAAAATTATTTTTATTTTGCAAAATCAGCAAAAAAGAAAATATATAAATGTGGTATTACTGTAAGCACACTGACCAGAATAATCACTTATCACTTATACCACATGAGGAATCATGTAATAAATAAATAAAATCAATTCTTGAAATGCTGTTGATTTGTTTATTCTGCCTCCCAAAGATTGCAGTACAGCTCGGTTCACATTTATCCTGTGCTCTACGCCAAATACTTACATGGAACTTTCACTAGAATGAGGCAGAAGGAGTAGTTTTGGACTCTCTTTGGCCTATTATCCAGCATTGTCCGTTTTTTTTATAAACATGCATAAAAGCACTGGTCATGGGTTCAATTCCAGCAAGGACAACATCTCCAAGGAGGTTGTGTGGGTTTTCTCCCAAACTCTAAAGACATACTGATAAGGACCTTAGATTGTGAGCCCCAATAGGGACAGTGTTGCTGAGTATGCAAAGCATTGTAAAATTAATGGAGCAATATAAGTAAATAAACATATATTATTATTATAGTTAATGGATCCCTTGGAGGCTTTATCTGATTCATGTAATTCAGTGATTTAGATGGAAACTCTGATGTGCGTAGAGCACAGGATAAATGTGATACAAGATATTATATAAAATGTTCCAAATAAAAGATTTAACTTAAAGACAAGAAAAAAACAAGTCCTTACTCATGTCACTCATCTGTCAATGGAAATATAGCGGGCTTCCACGTTACTGGTAACACCTGGACAAGTGAAATGGCTCCTCATACAAATGCTCTGTTTCATGCCTCTACTAAGATGGTGGTACAGACATCATATGACTATATGTCACTTCTGGGGGAATTTGTCCAGAGGTGCAGGGCAGGACCTCCTATGGGGGATCATTAATTTGTGCCTTACATCTATGCATTTTATATACTTATTTGATTACTTATAGTGTATTCTCTTGTACATTGCCTCAATTGTTTAGCCAGCTACTATTCTATGCTTTACTCCAGTATTGGTATATTTATAGCCTGACCATAGCTTATTGCTGCATGCAGGGGAATTATTTAATTGTGCCTTTTATGGCACCTTTACACGCTGCCACAGGAAGGTAGAAACCGCCAGGCATCGGACACAATTGTTCCTTTTGCCTTGAAAAGACCGCGAAGTGGCGGCGTGTAATTCAGGAAGTTCCTTCCTGTGTCTTCGGATACCTGTGTTTGAGCCACGCTCAAAAACAAGCAGGCATAACCCCTATGGTGGCAGCGTGTAATAGGGGCACAGGCACGGTATTTGAGTTCCCTGGGGCGTGCCACAGCGTCATGTATACCAAGCCCCATCAGCTATCATTGGTGGGAGCTACTGTGTACCAATTGGCTGTCCCTGCACAGGTCGGCATACTTAACGAGCTGACCAGTCACAATACACATTTGCAATAGCGTCATGTATTAGCCAGCCTCCCTGCGCTGGCTGGCCAATCATGATGTTATTGCATTGTCCAATCACCGTACGAGCATCGCGTAATACACAACTCTGTCACGCCTATGTAGTTACGGCGCACAATATGTACACCCAGATTCCCTTGTGGTGGCGGCGTGTAAATCAGGGAAGGTATTCCACAGAAGGTAACCCGCGGCACCCGTCGGCACTTCCGGGAAACGAAAATACCTTCTGTGGAGCACCTTGTGGCGGCGTGTATATGCGGCATCAGGCACCGTTAGCAACCGCTGAAAATGCGCACGTGCACGTGTAGTGCCTGCCTGTTGCTGCCCTCTGTGGCGGCATGTAAAGGTACCATTACCTATGGGCTGCATTTCATCTTGCACATTGTCAGGGATTATTTTGTACTAACTACTGATATCTCATTATAAACCCCTACTGTGTACTTATTATATACTGGATATGCCTGGTAATTGTTGTACTGTACAAATAGCATTTGCTGTTCAACTGATTTTTTCTAAATTTTGTACACCTTTATTTGTCCTATCAATACCATGTTTCTCTCTATGTATACTTACCCATATGTATCATCAAGTTTCTTTTTGTTTTAAAAAAAAATTATAATAAAATTGATATTTTATGATTCACCTCTGATTACAGTAGGGCTTTGTCACCTACACCCTTCTGGGTAGGATTTTAGGATTTGTATTATAGTTTCCCCCACTACAAACCCTAATGGTGTCCATTTGCTTTGGTTTATGCTGCGGTTGTCAGTGGAAAGGAAATGACGTAGCCAGGTGTCAAGTTAGGTGGTGGCTAGCCCTCAGGGGTGGTAAATAAGAGCAAGTTGGAGGTTGGAGGGGGGAGTAGATGGGGAAGGTGTGCTCTTCAAAAGAGGGGAGAGCAATGGAAGGAGACAGTGGAATTGAGGTAAAGGTGCAGCTATCAGACAGGAGCAAGCCAATGCCTCCACCATGCTTGTTGCTGGTGCGGGGGTGTGAGAAAGAAGGAATCCACCATAAGAAAGTGTAGCTGGAGAGGCTGAGTCATAGAGGGTGATCCAGGTTTCAGTGATGCCAAGGAAGGAGAATTTTTTAGTGGTATGAAAGTTTGTTTCATACAAAGCATGTGTCGAGCCCCAGGCCCGGGGGGTACTCGGGTACCAGGTTCAGAGGGGTTCACGGGGATGTCACTGGTGGTGGTGTCTGAGCCCGTGGCCTGGGTGACACTTCAAAGAGGGGTTATGTACAAGGAAAAGAGTTGTCATCTCATGACGCCACCTGTAGTACCTGGTGATGGGTCACCAGCGCCGCCACAGTCCTCCGGAGGGTGATGGTATTGCGGCAAGAACGGCAAAGCTCCCTACAGGTGGAGCTGATCCTCCGGGGCAGCGTTGCTGTATGCAAAAAGGTTGATGATCTCAGCACAAAGACACGGAGGCACAGTCACTCTCTCCCGGGTACTTTACTGTAAACAGTCAGCAGCAGAATACAATGTCCACAGTTCAACAAGATGTTAAACAAACAGGTAGCCCTACGGATGGCTGCAAGTGGATGCCAGGCTGTATGGAGGTACCCGTGGTATGCCTTAGTTGACGAACACGTGTCCTTCCTTCCCCGCCTGGGATTAGTCCATACCCAATTATTCCTTGAAGGTAATTTTGGGGCTGCCCTCCCTCGCAGTGAAGAAGCAGGTGGACCACTCCGTGTGGCAGAGTGCTGCAGCCGGTGAACGGACCACAGCAGCCAGTTGATGACCTTTGAGCTGGACTGTGGCCGTGTCCTCAGTTTCGGTGTTCCTGTGGTGGACTGGGGAAGCTCCCTGGAGCATGGTCGCTCCACGCTGTGGTTCCCCCTTTCTCTCTTGGGCCCAGACTCACGCATCAGGCACCCTCTCTCAGGATCCCCTTTCATCTTTCCTCAGGATCAGCCTTTAGCTGTCCTGTTAGACCTACCGACTCACTCTACACTCCTCCTTGACTCCTACTCGACTCCTACTCGACCCCCTCTCGACTCCTTCTCCTCCTTTTTACTACTCCCCATAGAGGTGACTATATCCCTCCCAGGAGTAACCTCCCACCACTACTCTAGTGTGGGAGTGCAGGAATGGGTCCCTCCCACCAGCCTAATATTCACTTGCAGTTGGGGAAAATTACACTGCTTTTATGAGTGTTACATAGGGCTCTCCTGGTAGTGGGACTGGGGGAGCAGGGGCTGGGTGAATCGGTATAATGTTAGTAGGGTTGTAAAAATTTGTGAAAAATCATGGACGGGGTAAGAAATAACTGTGGGGATATGGTGTGGGACGCTTGGATTTGGAGAGATATTACCAGCAATTAGGAGAAGCAGAGAGAGTGTTAGTTGGTGGGAGCAAGAGAGGCCATGTGTGTTTTATACTGAGTAACAGTTATGAGGAGGAGGTGTGATGGGTGGAGAGGATGGAGGGAGATATTACCTGTTCATGACTAGGTGGAGTGATTAGGGGAGATAGTGAAATGTGATGTATTATTTACAGTGCATTGTTTACAGTGTCTATGTATTCAATTACCTTCAGGTCCCTTCAGTCCAATTCTGGTATAATTCATTGCAGTACACTAATATGATGCACAAATAGATCAAGCAGTCTAAAGTCTTAAAGCAGATCTTAAACGGAACCTGTCACCCCAAATAAGCTTTCTAACCTATTAATACATGTCCCTGCAGCCTTACAATACATTCTAACACATCCCTGACTCACCTTTTTTTACTAATCTACAAGCACAATAATGTAGTTAGCAAACTTACAAAATTCTTGTCACAGGGGCGTTCCTCCAAAGCATTTTGACTGGTAGGCAGGTCCCCTTGTGCCGCGCTACCCCTGCCTCGCCGTTGTAATACACCCTAATGGGCGTCATTATACAAATACAGAGCGCGGGCACGATTTCACCGCTGCGACGAGGTCATGTGGAGCCGGGATGCGTCACTTTCGGTCGCAGGGCTTACAGGCAGACTTCGTGCATGTGTACATTGCATGCTGAAGTCTACCTGTGTGCGACTGGAAGTTACGTGCGATCCCGGCGTGACATGACCGCATTGCAGCGGTGACATTGCGGGCTCGATATTGAAATCGTGCCCGCAACGCCATTAGGGCGTATTACAGCGGCGAGGCAGGGTAGCGCGGCACAAGGGGACCCGCCTACCATTAAAATGCCTTAGAGGAACGCCCCTGTGACAAGAATTTTGTAAGTTTCCTAACTACATTATTGTACTTGTAGATTAGTAAAAAAGGTGAGTCAGTGCAAAAACATAATTAGAGTGAACAAGGTTATAAAAAGAAAGTGGAGAGAGGATAATGAGAGTCAGGTGACGGGAAAGTGATAACATACCTGTTTCAAGAGGAGACATGATGATTAGATGATGATAGAGCAGTGATGATAGATGACCAAATGCATCTTATTAATTCTTGTCTAATTCATTGCAGTACACTTGTATGATGCAGAATAGTAAATATCAAACCATACAATGGAACCATACAATGGAAACCTGCTCTTTTGGGCTGTCTTGCTGCAGAGTCCAATGTTTAGTGCAATTTGACCGCTGTAAGAGTGGGCCCCTAATAAGTCCTGCCTATTTAATGTGATTGAGACTGGCAAAAGTTCATTATTTTCTTGAATACCCCAATGAAAGGACATAAAAGCTGGATGCATTGTGTTTCTATTTGTTTAGGAGATTACTATATTATTTTTAACCCGTAGACGACAGCCTAACGTCTACAGACGTCCGAAAAAAAGGGTACTAAAGCCCAGCCGTACGTCTGTAGACGTATGGCTAGAAAAAGCCCTGTAGCGCAGCCCCTGTAGCAAAAATCTCTAGGGTGTCAGCGTACCGATTGTAGCTGAGACCCTAGAGATTAGTAATCAGCTAGTTTTTTACCGGCACCTGTAATGTGATGACCGGTAAGCACCGTTTACCGATCATCACATTGCACAAAGTGAAAGTGCCGGGAAAAATGCTTTCACTTTGATCCGACATGAAAACACATGTCGGAACAAAGTGAAGGCATTAACCCCCTAGCCCACCAAGACCCCCAGTACTGGGGATCATCATCCCCCCCCCACCCCCACCCCTAACCATCTGAAAATGGCGGCGGCCGGCGCCAAACCCGCCGCCTCCGCTGCATCTCTATGCGATCTGTCAGATCCCATAGAGATGCCGCCATTCCTGGGGGGCCACTGGTCCCCTCAGTGGCCCCCCAATGCCATTCCCACTCACCCCTGGTCTCACCCCTGATCTCCCCCTGCTCCCTGCGCGGCTCCCCAGCTCCCCCTCTTCCCTGCGCGGCTCCCTGAGTCCCCAGCTCCCCCTCCTCCCTGCGCGGCTCCCTCCGGTCATCAGAGCCCCCCCTCCTTCCCCAGGTCTTCCCCATGCTGTCCCCTCGATCCCCGACCCCCTCCTCCGATCTGCAGCCCCCCCGGTTCGCTCCGCTCCCCCCCCCGGGCCCCCTTCCCTGCTCCTCTCATACTTACCCGTCCTGCAGCGTCGCCGGCCGTCTTCTCTCTGCCTCTGTCCCGGCGCCGCTGCTCTGCATGCGCCGGAACAGAGGCAGAGTTAACCCATCAACGACCACACAGGGGTCTTCTGCAGTTAACCCCCTGGGTGGTCACAAGGGGTTAGCTGTAGATCATTATCCCTGTGTGATCACAGGGGGTTACTGGATCTGCAGTTAACCCCTTGTTACCACACAGGGATGATGACCTGCAGTTAACCCTTTGTGTGGTCACAAGAGGTTAACTGCAGGTCATCATCCCTGTGTGGTCACAAGGGGTTACTGGATCTGCAGTTAACCCCTTGTGACCACACAGGGATGATGACCTGCAGTTAACCCCTTGTGTGGTCACAAGGGGTTAACTGCAGGTCATCATCCCTGTGTGGTCACAAGGTGTTACTGGATCTGCAGGTAACCCCTTGTGACCACACAGGGATGATGACCTGCAGTTAACCCCTTGTGTGGTCACAACGGGTTAACTGCAGGTCATCATCCCTGTGTGGTCACAAGGGGTTACCGGATCTGCAGTTAACCCCTTGTGACCACACAGGGATGATGACCTGCAGTTAACTCCTTGTGACCACACAAGGGGTTAACTTCAGATCATCATCTGAATGAGAATCGTCGCGGGACCTCCCACTGGACTACGTCGGACCTTCCCAATGGACTACGTCGGACCTTCCCAATGGACTACATCGGACCATCCCACTGGACTACGTCGGACTTCACTGTAATAAAGATGGGGTCTAAATATGTGTTTGTTTTTTTTTTCCAATAAAAATATTTTTCTCTGTGTTGTGTTTTCTTTACAATCTATTAGAGATTCCTAATGGTCCGGTCTAATATTGGCCAGACGTTATGAATCTCGGGCTTAGTGCCAGCTGCCAAAAAGCTGGCATTAACCCCTTATTACCCAGTCTGCCACCGCTACACGGCAGCTGGAAGAGCTGGATACAGCGCCAGAAAATGGCGCTTCTATGAATGCGCCATTTTCTGGGGCGGCTGCGGGCTGCAATTCGCAGCGGGGGGGCCCAGAAAGCTTGGGCCTCCCTACGCTGAGGATTCCAGCCCCCAGCTGCCTAGTTGTACCTGGCTGGCCCAAAAATATGGCGAAGCCCACGCCATTTTTAAAAAAAAAATTATTTCATGAAATATAAAAAAAAAAAGGAGCTTCCCTATATTTTTGGTTTCCAGCTAGGTAAAACTAGGCAGAAGGGGTTCGTGGCAGCCCGTAGCTGCCTGCTGTACCTGGCTGGACCAAAAATATGGCGAAGCTCTACGTCATTTTTTAAAAAAATTTAATAAAGTAATACTAAAAAAAAATGCAGGGGAGGAGACAACCAGGACACGATGTGTCCGTATCTTGTGCACATGCTCTAAGGGCCCTTTCACATCAGCGTTTTTTGAAATTTGCGGCAGATGCGGTGAAAAAACCGCATCTGCCGCAATTACCGCATACCGGCTGCACTTGCGGCGCGGTTGCGGTAAACGCCATGCAAAGTATAGGCGTACTTGCGGCAGGTGCGACAAGTGCAGTTTTACACTTGCGGCAGGTGCGGCCGCGAAAAAAAAACCGCGGTCAGCCTCGGTTTTTTCGCGGCCGCACCTGCCGCAAGTGCAAAACCGCACTTGCCGCACCTGCCGCAAGTACGCCTATACTTTGCATGGCGTTTACCGCAACCGCGCCGCAAGTGCAGCCGGTATGCGGTAATTGCGGCAGATGCGTTTTTTTCACCGCATCTGCCGCAAATTTCAAAAAACGCTGATGTGAAAGGGCCCTAAAAGTGAGAAATTGTGTGAAAAAAAGAAAATGTTCATAATGACATTATCAAATTCTGTGAAGTAGCTGTAGATTCCAAATGCTCACTATACCCCTAGATAGAATCCTTGAGGTGTCTAGTTTCCAAAATGGGGTGACTTGTGCGGGAGTTCCAATGTTTAGGCACATTGGGGCTCCCCATATGCGACATGGTGTCCGCTAACTATTAGAGCTAATTTTCCATTCAATTTGTTAGCGGACACCATGTCGCATATGGAGAGCCCCTGTGTGCCTAAACATTGGAGCTCCCCAACAAGTGACCCCATTTTGGAAACTAGACCCCCCAAGGAAAAAATCTAGATGCATAGTGAGCACTTTCAACCCCCAAGTGCTTCACAAATTAGTCTGTAAAAAGGAAAAAAAAAGATTTTTGTGAAAAAAAGTACTTTTTCATTTTTACGGATCAGTTTGTGAAGCACCTGGGGGTTCAAAGTGCTCACTATGCATCTAAATACGTTCCTTGGGGTGTCTAGTTTCCAAAATGAGGTCACTTGTGGGGGAGCTCCAATATTTAGGCACATAGGAGCTCTCCATACATGACATGGTGTCCACTAGCAATTGGAATTGTAAGTGGATACCATGTCGTGTATGGCGAGCCCCTGTGTGCCTAAACATTAGAACTCCCCCACAAGTGACCCCATTTTGGAAACTAGACACCCCAAGGAATTTATATAGATGCATAGTGAGCACTTTGAACCTCAGGTACTTCACAAATGGATCCATAAAAATGAAAAAGTACTTTCTTTTCCACAAAAATTTTCTTTTTTCATTTTTACGGATTCATTTGTGAAGCACCTGGGGGTTCAAAGTGCTCACCACCCATCTAGATAAGTTCCTTGGGGGGTCTAGTTTTCAAAATGGGGTCACTTGTGGGGGAGCTCCAATGTTTAGGCACACAGGGGCTCTCCATACGCAACATGGTGTCCGCTAGCAATTGGAGCTAATTTTCCATTCAAATTGTTAGCGGACACCATGTTGCATACGGAGAGCCCCTGTGTGCCTAAACATTGGAGCTCCCCCACAAGTGACCCCATTTTGGAAACTAGACACCCCAAGAAATTTATATAGATGCATAGTGAGCACTTTGAACCCTCAGGTACTTCACAAATGGATCCATAAAAATGAAAAAGTACTTTCTTTTCCACAAAAATTTTCTTTTTTCATTTTTACGGATTCATTTGTGAAGCACCTGGGGGTTCAAAGTGCTCACCACCCATCTAGATAAGTTCCTTGGGGGGTCTAGTTTTCAAAATGGGGTCACTTGTGGGGGAGCTCCAATGTTTAGGCACACAGGGGCTCTCCATACGCAACATGGTGTCCGCTAGCAATTGGAGCTAATTTTCCATTCAAATTGTTAGCGGACACCATGTTGCATACGGAGAGCCCCTGTGTGCCTAAACATTGGAGCTCCTCCACAAGTGACCCCATTTTGGAAACTAGACACCCCAAGGAATTTATATAGATGCATAGTGAGCACTTTGAACCCTCAGGTACTTCACAAATGGATCCATAAAAATGAAAAAGTACTTTCTTTTCCACAAAAATTTTCTTTTTTCATTTTTACGGATTCATTTGTGAAGCACCTGGGGGTTCAAAGTGCTCACCACCCATCTAGATAAGTTCCTTGGGGGGTCTAGTTTTCAAAATGGGGTCACTTGTGGGGGAGCTCCAATGTTTAGGCACACAGGGGCTCTCCATACGCAACATGGTGTCCGCTAGCAATTGGAGCTAATTTTCCATTCAAATTGTTAGCGGACACCATGTTGCATACGGAGAGCCCCTGTGTGCCTAAACATTGGAGCTCCCCCACAAGTGACCCCATTTTGGAAACTAGACACCCCAAGGAATTTATATAGATGCATAGTGAGCACTTTGAACCCTCAGGTACTTCACAAATGGATCCATAAAAATGAAAAAGTACTTTCTTTTCCACAAAAATTTTCTTTTTTCATTTTTACGGATTCATTTGTGAAGCACCTGGGGGTTCAAAGTGCTCACCACCCATCTAGATAAGTTCCTTGGGGGGTCTAGTTTTCAAAATGGGGTCACTTGTGGGGGAGCTCCAATGTTTAGGCACACAGGGGCTCTCCATACGCAACATGGTGTCCGCTAGCAATTGGAGCTAATTTTCCATTCAAATTGTTAGTGGACACCATGTTGCATACGGAGAGCCCCTGTGTGCCTAAACATTGGAGCTCCTCCACAAGTGACCCCATTTTGGAAACTAGACACCCCAAGGAATTTATATAGATGCATAGTGAGCACTTTGAACCCTCAGGTGCTTTACAAATTGATCCGTAAAAATGAAAAAGTACTTTTTTTTTCACAAAAATTTTCTTTTGTCCTCTATTTTTTTCATTTTCACATGGGCAACAGGATAAAACGCATCCTAAAATTTGTTGGCCAATTTCTCCTGAGTACCACCGATACCTCATATGTAGTCATAAACCACTGTTTGGGCGCACGGCAGGGCTCAGAAGGGAAGGAGCGCAATTTGACTTTTTGAATGGTAAATTAGCTCCAAAAGTCAAATTGCGCTCCTTCCATTCTGAGCCCTGCCGTGCGCCCAAATAGTGGTCTATGACCACATATGAGGTATTGGTGTACTCAGGAGAAATTGGCCAACAAATTTTAGGATGCATTTTATCCTGATGCCCATGTGAAAATGAAAAAATCGAGGCTAAAAAACATTTTTGTTGGAAAAATTAAAATGTCCATTTTTTGTTTCCACTTTGCTTTAGTTGCTGTGAAGCACCTGAAGGGTTAATCATTTTCTTGAATGTAGTTTTGAGTAGCTTGAGGGGTGCAGTTTTCGGAATGGTGTCACTTTTGGGTGTTTTCTGTCATGTACACCCCCCAAATGGACTTCAAATGTGATGTGGTCACTAAAAAAATGGTTTTGTAAATTTTGCTGGAAAAATGAAAAATTGCTGATGAACTTTGAACCCTTATAACGTCCTAACCAAAAAATTTTTTTTTTCCAAAATTGTGCTGATGTAAAGTAGACATGTGGGAAATGTTATTTATTAACTATTTTGTGTCACATAACGCTCCGGTTCAACAGAATAAAAAGGACAAATTTGAAAATTGTCAAATTTTCAAAATTTTTGCCAATTTTTTTATATTTTCACAAATAAACACAAAAATTATCGACCTAAATTTACCACTAACATGAAGCCCAATATGTCACAAAAAAACAATCTCAGAATCGCTAGGATCCGTTGAAGCGTTCCAGAGATATTACCTCATAAAGGGACACTGGTCAGAATTACAAAAAACAGTCTGGTCATTAAGGTGGAAATTGGCTTCGTCACTAAGGGGTTAAGTAAATGAAACCAGGGAGCAGAACTAATTATTTTATTAACCTATTTTTCTTTTCTAATTGTAGACATATTATTTCTATTTATGTACATGATTGGGCAGCCATCTTGCCTGAAGTACTAAAACTGCATTTAGAAACATGCTTCACAAACAGCAGTCACACATGCAAAAGACAGTAATAGTCATGATCTGATTCCTTTATGCAGAAGATTTTTCTTGGTATGCTCTGTCATCAGCCAAGAGGTCACTGAACAAGGAGTAGAAGTGTGACCATCATCTATTGTGAATGGTGTGATTCTGTTCTATCAGTTTAAAGGTTTTATCTTTAAAGGTTATCCTGACTGTGATGATAATATGAATACTGGAAAACAATATCTGTAGAAAAGGAGTTGTCTGTCTATTATAAGGCTTAGTTATCAGAAAAAATTGCAATATTTCAAATATGTTTTAAAATATTTAAAACATTTGCTTCTTTTCTTTGGTTTATGTTCTTCCTTTCTCTTTTTCCCCTGTACCTATCTATATGAGAGTCATGTCATTTAAACTGTGTTTTGGAAAAAATAGCCTTCTTTCTTTCATTACACAGGTCCGCAAGGTTAAAAGCATTTGAAAAGTAATTGATTCTTATATACTTTCGATCACTGAGCTCAGTAAAAATATCCAAATAATTTCATCATGTACAGTTTTCTTTTTACAAGCACTGGCTCTCTAGGCTTTTTCTTGCACCACTTAGCATGACCTTTGGTGAACGAGCTTGTTGTAATTACATTGGTCATAAATAAATGGACGTTGTTTTACGATTGGTGGCTGTGGACAGAGAAGATTTTCTTAACTCAGCTTCCAAAGAGAATGATGATGTCCATAGCATCCAATCATAGCATATCTTTCATTTTACCGCAGCAATATAAGAAGTGAAAGCTGTGCTATGATTGGTTATGAAAATTATCAATAGTAATATATACAGTTGTGGCCAAAAGTATTGACACCTCTTCAATTCTGTCAGATAATACTCAGTTTCTTCCTGAAAATGATTGCAATCACAAATTCTTTGGTGGTATTATCTTCATTTAATTTGTCTTAAATGAAAAAACACAAAAGAGAATGAAGCAAAAAGCAAAACATTGATCATTTCACACAAAACTCCAAAAATGGGCCGGACAAAAGTATTGGCACCCTCAGCCTAATACTTGGTTACACAACCTTTAGCCAAAATAACTGCGATCAACCGCTTCCGGTAACCATCAATGAGTTTCTTACAATGCTCTGCTGGAATTTTAGACCATTCTTCTTTGGCAAACTGCTCCAGGTCCCTGATATTTGAAGGGTGCCTTCTGCAAACTGCCATTTTTAGATCTCTCCACAGGTGTTCTATGGGATTCAGGTCTGGACTCATTGCTGGCCACCTTAGAAGTCTCCAGTGCTTTCTCTCAAACCCTTTTCTAGTGCTTTTTGAAGTGTGTTTTGGGTCATTGTCCTGCTGGAAGACCCATGACCTCTGAGGGAGACCCAGCTTTCTCACACTGGGCCCTACATTATGCTGCAAAATTTGTTAGTAGTCTTCAGACTTCATAATGCCATGCACACAGTCAAGCAATCAAGTGCCAGGGGCAGCAAAGCAACCCAAAACATCAGGGAACCTCCGCCATGTTTGACTGTAGGGACCGTGTTCTTTTCTTTGAATGCCTCTTTTTTTCTCCTGTAAACTCTATGTTGATGCATTTGCCCAAAAAGCTCTACTTTTGTCTCATCTGACCAGAGAACATTCTTCCAAAACGTTTTAGGCTTTCCCAGGTAAGTTTTGGCAAACTCCAGCCTGGCTTTTTTATGTCTCGGGGTAAGAAGTGGGGTCTTCCTGGGTATCCTTCTATACAGTCCCTTTTCATTCAGACGCCGACGGATAGTACGGGTTGACACTGTTGTACCCTCGGACTGCAGGGCAGCTTGAACTTGTTTGGATGTTAGTCAATGGTTCTTTATCCACCATCCACACAATCTTGCGTTGAAATCTCTTGTCAATTTTTCTTTTCCGTCCACATCTAGGGAGGTTAGCCACAGGGCCATGGGCTTTAAACTTCTTGATGACACTGCACCTGGTAGACACAGGAACATTCAGGTCTTTGGAGATGGACTTGCAGCCTTGAGATTGTTCATGCTTCCTCACAATTTCCTCACAAGTCCTCAGAGAGTTCTTTGGTCTTCTTTCTTTTCTCCATGCTCAATTTGGTACACACAAGGACACAGGACAGAGGTTGAGTCAACTTTAATCCATGTCAACCGGCTGCAAGTGTGATTTAGTTATTGACAACACCTGTTGGGTGCCACAGGTAAGTTATAGGTGCTGTTAATTACACAAATTAGAGAAGCATCACATGATTTTTATAACAGTGCCAATACTCCCCCCCCCCCCCTTTTTTATGTTTGATGTGGAATTATATCCAATTTGGCTTTTGGACAATTCTTTTTGTGTTTTTTCATTGAATACAATTTAAATGAAGATAATAATACCAAAGAATTTGTGATGGCAATCATTTTCAGGAAGAAACTGAGTATTATCTGACAGAATTGCAGGGGTGTCAATACTTTTGGCCACAACTGTATATATGAAAACATACAACATCTCTTAAACAAATGCTTAAAGGACATTGTAAGGTTCCTGGGCTTCACAGATGCTGGCACATCTGGTACTCACTGTTCCAAAAATTCACACCCTGCAGGTGTCCCAACACCTGCAAACTTGAAGAAGCTTAAAAAATTATTTTAAAGCTCCATTAAATTCTACAGGTTGAAAGAAAATATTAGACCCGATGGCTTGGAACACTCCTAACTGTAAGGTTAGGTGTTGTTCCCTGCCACCAGGTCTTCTGGCGAGAGTTTTAGCCCCAAAGATTCAGAGAAGGTTTTAGGGCCATTTTAAGATTTTGAACCTTGTACCAAACAAATTCGCATTTGCCAATTTTTTAATAAAATGCTTGAATTTCCGATCACTAACAGAATCTGCAATGTTTATGCCAAATTTAACTTTGGCAAACATGTTCGGGAAAAATTTGCTCATCTCTCGTGATCAGTAGTATGTAGTGTGTTCTTTTTGTATAGAAGAACTATGACAGTTCTCTAAAGTGAAGAAAGAGAGCTTTCTTTTTTTGGCGTACCTATGATATGGAGGGAACGGCAAAATCATAGTGATGACTGCTACTTTTGTATGTGTAATGTGGAGGGATTTAAACATGAAAATAAGAAGGAAATTATATGCCCAAACTTCCCGTCAGCAATTTACCCTATGCCTAATGAGTCAGGAATACCTGGCCCTTTGTCTCTGGAGAAACTTAAAGATACATCTGATTCAGAAGATTCAGAACATGACGAGCAGAATTCTGATGAAGATTTTCACTAGTCCCAACACAACGAGCCACAGATTTTGTCACAGCTTGAATGATATGATTTAGTCAGAGGCTTGGACTTTCTCAAACATTCTGCAGAACATGTAGGCTCTAGACTAAAGGAAACAGACCTGTTGGCTATTGGTACCTGTTTTTCATTGTACAGATGCAGAAAAAAGCAATTCCTTTATATAGCATTGTAAATGCTACATTGTATGTAGCATTAAAGGGAACCTGTCAGGTCGTTCTACCCCCCTAGCCTATCACTACCTGTCCCAGCACCTTCCTAGCTGATCCCTAACCATCACTCTCTCACCTAAAAGTTCACTGTGAAAAATTAGTTATAAACTTACATACAGAGTCTGAAGCTGGAGACTGGAAAGGCGGGCCCTGGAGCTCCATTTTCCCCTCCTTGCCGGCATTAAACACACCCTCCATTGCTGCGATGATGCATCGGGCCGGAACGTCATATCTGGCCCAGTGCATTGTGGGGCTTATCATGTGTCCGGCCCTGCTCCAGCGCATACGCATTGTGCATATGCATTGCGCATATTAAGACCGAGCTGTACACATCATATCCGGCCCGTTGCATTCTGGGCGCTTATGACGTGTACGGCTCAGCTTCAATATGCACACCGTGCGTGCACATCGGAGCCAGGCCGAGCATGTGATCAGCCCAACAATGCACCAGGCCGGATTTGACGTTCTGGCCCAATGTATTATAGCAGCACAGGTGGGTGGGAAGTTTAAAAAAGAGGAGGATGAGCACAAGGACCAAGGATGCCCAGCAGGGAATGCTGAATGCTGGTGAGGAGGGAAGAATGTAGCCCAAGAGCTCACCTTTCCGGTCTCCAACTTCAGACTCTATGTAAGTTTATAACTCATTATTCACAATCTTTATAGGACACTTTTAGGTGAGACAGGGATGGTTAGGGATCAGCTAGGAAGGTGCAGGGACAGGTAGTGGTAGGCTAGGGGGTAGAACAACCTGACAGGTTCCCGTTCAGTACAATTGGTTCATGCAAAAAAAGTCTAAAAGCTGTGCTACTGCACAATGGCAGCAAGTATGCTTCAGTACTGTTAAGGCATTCTGTGCACTTGAAGGAAACCTATGATAATTTAGACTTTATTTTCAAGAAACGTATCTACAAGGATCAAGAATGGTTAATATGTGATGATCTTGAAGTTTTCTATTTGCTCCTTGGGCAGCAAGGAGGATATATGAAACACCCATCCTTTTTGTGTAAATAGGACAGCCCAGATATGACTCAATACTGGAGCCAAATAGGTTGGCCAACAAAAACATCTTTGCAACCTGAACTTAAGAACATGGTTGCAGAAAGTTTAGTTGATCCCTCTAAAGTTCTCACGCCACAACTTTACATTAAGCTTCGACCGATGACACAGATTGTGAAAACTCTACCGAAAGATGGAGAGACTTTTAAGTACCCATGTACCTACCAAGTTTCAAGGATTGTCCAAAGCAAAATTGAATGGAGGCAATTTTTGTGGGTCCAGATTTTTGTAAATTCATGAAGGATGACATGTTTGAAACAAAAATGACAGCTGTTGAGAAAAAGGAAATTCTAGGTAATAACAAATATCCAAAATTTAAGTCTATTGTGGGCAATGGACATCATGATGAAATATTTCAAAACCTTGGTGTCATGAGTTACAGTTCAGGAGTCTGAGGTACATATTAAAGAGGTTTATTTCCTTTGGAGCGGCTAGGGTTGATGTCTGTTTTTCTCTGCTGCTGTTGTTCGCCAGTTAATGTAGTTTTGTTGACCACTCCCACCACTCTTTATATAGTCACATGACCCATCACTTGACGTCGTTTATAGAGTCTTCTATGCATGACTGTTCTAGTGTGTGAAGCTCTCCTGCTGATGCTGGAGACCTGCTATGTAGGAGCAGAGTTATTTAAGCCTTTTTGGAGTCTGCCTTCTACTCTTTTGGTGATATCCTTTTTATCTCCCCCCTGTCTGTCTACCTTTGTCTATGTGTTATTTTGTTAAAGGTGATGTCTAGTGTACTCACCAGCCTACACACTAGCCAGGGTTGCCCTACGTGACAGAGAGG
>JARQOC010000002.1:579300689-579361157 GCA_033576535.1 Allobates femoralis
ATTTGTCTTATTGTGACCTTAAAGGGAACCTGTCACCCCAAATAAGCATTCTAACCTATTAATACCTGTCCCTGCAGCCTTACAATACATTCTAAGGGCCCTTTCACATCAGCGTTTTTTTAAATTTGCGGCAGATGCGGTGAAAAAACCGCATCTGCCGCAACTGCCGCATAACGGTTCCACTTGCGGCACGGTTGCGGTTTTTTCCATAGGAAGTATAGGGGACTTGCGGCAGATGCGGCAAGTGCGGTATTGCACTTGCGGCAGGTGCGGCAGAGAAAAAAACCGCAGTAAGCCGCGGTTTTTTTCTCTGCCGCACCTGCCGCAAGTGCAATACCGCACTTGCCGCATCTGCCGCAAGTCCCCCTATACTTCCTATGGAAAAAAACGCAACCGTGCCGCAAGTGGAACCGTTATGCGGCAGTTGCGGCAGATGCGGTTTTTTCACCGCATCTGCCGCAAATTTAAAAAAACGCTGATGTGAAAGGGCCCTAACACATCCCTGACTCACCTTTTTTACTAATCTACAAGTACAATAATGTAGTTAGGAAACTTACCG
This sequence comes from Allobates femoralis, assembly GCA_033576535.1. Classification (NCBI taxonomy): domain Eukaryota; kingdom Metazoa; phylum Chordata; class Amphibia; order Anura; family Aromobatidae; genus Allobates; species Allobates femoralis. The sequence goes on from JARQOC010000002.1 coordinate 579,301,249, forward strand.
TATATACTCGTGTATAAGCCGACCCGTGTATAAGCCGACCCCCTTACTTTTGCCCCCAAAACCTGGGAAAACCTATTGACTCGTGTATAAGCCGAGGGTGGACCCCAGCACAGGTATACAGCCCCCAGCAGTGTGGTATACAGCAGCCTCCCCAGTGGTATATACAGACCCCAGTGGTAATACAGCAGCCCCAGTGGTAATACAGCAGCCCAAGGGGGTACACAGCAGCCCCAGGGGGTATACAGCAGCCCCAGGGGGTATACAGCAGCCCCAGGTGCTATACAGCAGCCCCAGGGGGTATACAGCAGCCCCAGGTGCTATACAGCAGCCCCAGGGGCTATACAGCAGCCCCAGGGGGTATACAGCAGCCCCAGGGGCTATACAGCAGCCCCAGCGGTAATACAGCAGCCCCAGCGGTAATACAGCAGCCCCAGGGGGTATACAGCAGCCCCAGCGGTAATACAGCAGCCCCAGGGGGTATACAGCAGCCCCAAGGGCTATACAGCAGCCCCAGGGGCTATACAGCAGCCCCACGGGGTATCCAGCAGCCCCCTGGGGGTACCCAGCAGCCCCCAGGGGGTACCCAGCAGCCCCCAGGGGGTACCCAGCAGCCCCCAGGGGGTATCCAGCAGCCCCCTGGGGGTACCCAGCAGCCCCCAGGGGGTACCCAGCAGCCCCCTGGGGGTACCCAGCAGCCCCAAATGCTGGCACTTGCCCCCCTTGCAAGCGCTCCCCCCCCGGGCGCTTCTCTTACTATCCCGGTCTTCTGATCCGCGCCGCTCCTCGGTGCTCCGTCCTCGCAGCTCCCGTCCTGCTACATCCGGGATCCCCGGCCGTCGCGCGATGACGTCATTGCGCGACGGCCGGGGATCCCGGATGTAGCAGGACGGGAGCTGCGAGGACGGAGCACCGAGGAGCGGCGCAGATCAGAAGACCGGGATGGTAATATAAGCGCCCGGGGGGGAGCCCTTACAAGGGGGGGCGAGTGCCAGCATTTAGGGGCATATGCACTGCTTCCCCCTGCCGCTGATTGACAGGGGGAAGCAGTGCATATATAATGAGCGGCCCCACGTGACGGGGCCGCTCATACAGCAGCCCCCCCCCCCCCGCCTCCTCCAGCCTCCACAGCCCCGGACGCAGCCTCCACCACATCACATACCGTAGTGACTCGTGTATAAGCCGAGGGGGAGACTTTTCAGCCCAAATTTTGGGCTGAAAAACTCGGCTTATACACGAGTATATACGGTACACAATTTTTTTCACAGGGGCGTTCCTCTAAGGAATTTTAACGGTAGGCGGGTCCCCTTGTGCCGTGCTACCCTGCCTCGCCGCTGTAATACGCCCTAATGGCGTTGCGGGCACGATTTCAATATCGAGCCTGCAACGTCACCGCTGCAACGCGGTCATGTCACGCTGGGATCGCGCGTAACTTCCAGTCGCACACAGGTAGACTTCAGCATGCAATGTGCACATGCACGAAGTCTGCCTGTAAGCCCTGCGACCGAAAGTGACGCATCCCGGCTCCACATGACCGCGTCGCAGCGGTGACGTTGCGGGCACGATATTGAAATCGTACCCGCGCTCTGTATTTGTATAATGACGCCCATTAGGGCGTATTACAGCGGCGAGGCAGGGGTAGCGCGGCACAAGGGGACCTGCCTACCAGTCAAAATGCTTTGGAGGAACGCCCCTGTGACAAGAATTTTGTAAGTTTGCTAACTACATTATTGTGCTTGTAGATTAGTAAAAAAGGTGAGTCAGGGATGTGTTAGAATGTATTGTAAGGCTGCAGGGACATGTATTAATAGGTTAGAAAGCTTATTTGGGGTGACAGGTTCCGTTTAAGGTCTGCTTTAAGACTTTAGACTGCTTGATCTATTTGTGCATCATATTAGTGTGCTGCAATGAATTTTACCAGAATTGGACTGAAGGGACCTGAAGGTAATTGAATACATAGACACTGTAAACAGTGCACTGTAAATAATACATCACATTTCACTAACTCCCTTAATCACTCCACCTAGTCATGAACAGGTAATATCTCCCTCCATCCTCTCCACCCATCACACCTCCTCCTCAGAACTGTTACTCAGTATAAAACACACAAGCTATCTCATGGCCTCTCTTGCTCCCACCAACTAACACTCTCTCTGCTTCTCCTAATTGCTGGTAATATCTCTCCAAATCCAAGCCTCCCACACCATATCCAACACTTATTTCTTACCCCGTCCATGATTTTTCACAAATTTTTACAACCCTACTAACATTATACCGATTCACCCAGCCCCTGCTCCCCCAGTCCCACTACCAGGAGAGCCCTATGTAACACTCATAAAAGCAGTTTAATTTTCCCCAACTGCAAGTGAATATTAGGCTGGTGGGAGGGACCCATTTCTGCACTCCCACACTAGAGTAGTGGTGGGAGGTTACTCCTGGGAGGGATCTAGTCACCTCTATGGGGAGTAGTAAAAAGGAGAAGAAGGAGTCGAGAAGGGTCGAGTAGGAGTCGAGTAGGAGTCAAGGAGGAGTGTAGAGTGAGTCGGTAGGTCTAACAGGACAGCTCCAGGCTGATCCTGAGGAAAGATGAAAGGGGATCCTGAGAGAGGATGCCTGATGCGTGAGTCTGGGCCCAAGAGAGAAAGGGGGAACCACAGCGTGGAGCGACCATGCTCCAGGGAGCTTCCCCAGTCCACCACTGGAACACCGAAACTGAGGACATGGCCACAGTCCAGCTCAAAGGTCATCAACTGGCTGCTGTGGTCCGTTCACCGGCTGCAGCACTCTGCCACACAGAGTGGTCCACCTGCTTCTTCACTGCGAGGGAGGGCAGCCCCAAAATTACCTTTAAGGAATAATTGGGTATGGACTAATCCCAGGCGGGGAAGGAAGGACACGTGTTCGTCAACTAAGGCATACCACGGGTACCTCCATACAGCCTGGCATCCACTTGCAGCCATCCGTAGGGCTACCTGTTTGTTTAACATCTTGCTGAACTGTGGACATTGTATTCTGCTGCTGACTGTTTACAGTAAAGTACCCGGGAGAGAGTGACTGTGCCTCCGTGTCTTTGTGCTGAGATCATCAACCTTTTTGCTTACAGCAACGCTGCCCCGGAGGATCAGCTCCACCTGTAGGGAGCTTTGCCGTTCTTGCCGCAATACCATCACCCTCCGGAGGACTGTGGCGGTGCTGGTGACCCATCACCAGGTACTACAGGTGGCGTCACGAGATGACAACTCTTTTCCTTGTACATAACCCCTCTTTAAAGTGTCACCCAGGCCACGGGCTCAGACACCACCACAGTGACATCCCCGTGAACCCCTCTGAACCTGATACCCGAGTAACCCCCGGGCCTGGGGCTCGACACATGCTTTGTATGAAACAAACTTTCATACCACTAAAAAATTCTCCTTCCTTGGCATCACTGAAACCTGGATCACCCTCTATGACTCAGCCTCTCCAGCTACACTTTCTTATGGTGGATTCCTTCTTTCTCACACCCCCGCACCAGCAACAAGCATGGTGGAGGCATTGGCTTGCTCCTGTCTGATAGCTGCACCTTTACCTCAATTCCACTGTCTCCTTCCATTGCTCTCCCCTCTTTTGACGAGCACACCTTCCCCATCTACTCCCCCCTCCAACCTCCAACTTGCTTTCATTTACCACACCTGAGGGCTAGCAACCACCTAACTTGACACCTGGCTACGTCATTTCCTTTCCACTGACAACCGCAGCATAAACCAAAGCAAATGGACACCATTAGGGTTTGTAGTGGGGGAAACTATAATACAAATCCTAAAATCCTACCCAGAAGGGTGTAGGTGACAAAGCCCCACTGTAATCAGAGGTGAATCATAAAATATCAATTTTATTATAATTTTTTTTTAAAACAAAATGAAACTTGATGATACATATGTGTAAGTATACACAGAGAGAAACATAGTATTGAAAGGACAAATAAAGGTGTACAAAATTTATAAAAAATCAGTTGAACAGCAAATGTTATTTGTACAGTACAGGCATATCCAGTATATAATAAGTACACAGCAGGGGGTTATAATGAGATATCAGTAGTTAGTACAAAATAATCCCTGACAATGTGCAAGATGAAATGCAGCCCATAGGTAATGGTACCTTTACATGCCGCCACAGAGGACAGCAACAGGCAGGCACTGCACGTGCACGCGCGCATTTTCAGCGGTTGCTAACGATGCCTGATGCCGCATATACACGCCGCCACAAGGTGCTCTACAGAAGGTATTTTCGTTCCCCGGAAGTGCCGACGGGTGCCGCGGGTTACCTTCAGTGGAATACCTTCCCTGATTTACACGCCGCCACCACAAGGGAATCTGGGTGTACATATTGTGCGCCGTAACTACATAGGCGTGACAGAGTTGTGTATTACGCGACGCTCGTACGGTGATTGGACAATGCAATAACATCATGATTGGCCAGCCAGCGCAGGGAGGCTGGCTAATACATGACGCTATTGCAAATGTGTATTGTGACTGGTCAACTCGTTAAATATGCTGACCTGTGCAGGGACAGCCAATGGGTACACAGTAGCTCCCACCAATGATAGCTGATGGGGCTTGGTATACATGACGCTGTGGCACGCCCCAGGGAACTCTAATACCGTGCCTGTGCCCCTATTACACGCCGCCACCATAGGGGTTATGCCTGCTTGTTTTTGAGCATGGCTCAAACACAGGTATCCGAAGACACAGGAAGGAACTTCCTGAATTACACGCCGCCACTTTGCGGTTTTTTCAAGGCAAAAGGAACAATTGTGTCCGATGCCTGGCGGTTTCTACCTTCCTGTGGCAGCGTGTAAAGGTGCCATAAAAGGCACAATTCCCCTGCATGCAGCAATAAGCTATGGTCAGGCTATAAATATACCAATACTGGTGTAAAGCATAGAATAGTAGCTGGCTAAACAATTGAGGCAATGTACAAGAGAATACACTATAAGTAATCAAATAAGTATAGAAAATGCATAGATGTAAGGCACAAATTAATGATCCCCCATAGGAGGTCCTGCCCTGCACCTCTGGACAAATTCCCCCAGAAGTGACATATAGTCATATGATGTCTGTACCACCATCTTAGTAGAGGCATGAAACAGAGCATTTGTATGAGGAGCCATTTCACTTGTCCAGGTGTTACCAGTAACGTGGAAGCCCGCTATATTTCCATTGACATATGAGTGACATGAGTAAGGACTTGTTTTTTTCTTGTCTTTGAGTTAAATCTTTTATTTGGAACATTTTACATAATATCTTGTATCACATTTATCCTGTACTCTAAGCACATCAGAGTTTCCATCTAAATCACTGAATTACATGAATCAGATAAAGCCTCCAAGGGATCCATTAACTATGATAATAATATAGGTTTATTTACTTATATTGCTCCATTAATTCTACAATGCTTTGCATACTCAGCAACACTGTCCCTATTGGGGCTCATAATCTAAGGTCCTTAAGGTCTTTAGAGTTTGGGAGAAAACCCACACAACCTCCTTGGAGATGTTGTCCTTGGTGGAATTGAACCCATGACCAGTGCTTTTATGCATGTTTATAAAAAAAACGGACAATGCTGGATAATAGGCCAAAGAGAGTCCAAAACTACTCCTTCTGCCTCATTCTAGTGAAAGTTCCATGTAAGTATTTGGCGTAGAGCACAGGATAAATGTGAACCGAGCTGTACTGCAATCTTTGGGAGGCAGAATAAACAAATCAACAGCATTTCAAGAATTGATTTTATTTATTTATTACATGATTCCTCATGTGGTATAAGTGATAAGTGATTATTCTGGTCAGTGTGCTTACAGTAATACCACATTTATATATTTTCTTTTTTTGCTGATTTTGCAAAATAAAAACAATTTTATAAAAAAAAATTGTTTTTCCATTGCTATATTCTGAGAGCTATACAGTAGCTTTTATTATTTTTACGGTGAGTTATTTCACAGGATTTTTATGTGGGATGACTCAACATCTTTGTCCAAATAACATTTGGCCACATAACATTTTTTGATTACTTTCTATTCCAATTTTTGAGACAGAATGAACAAATGAACAAAAAACAGTAATTAAGGAGTTGTCTTTTTCTTTTTGGTGGGTTATGCCTTTTGCCATATGGTAAAATAGATAATACACCTTTATTCTTTGTTTCAATACAATTAGAGTGATGCCATGTTTATATACTGTAATTTCTTTTATATTTTTCTGTTTTTACACAAAAATAATTTTAAAGAAAAAATAATTGTCCTTGCTTTGCAAATATTTTGAGCCGTATAGATTTCTTTATTTTTCCGCTAACAGAGCTGAGTAGCAACTTGTTTTTGCAGGAAATGATTTCATTTTTAGAGTCACCATCTTCATTTACATATGATTTTTTGGCTAGATTTTATTCCACTCTATTTTGGGCCATATGATGAAAAAGCAATGCTTTTGTCTTTTTTGTTTGTTTACTTGTTCACTGAAGGGGGTTAAATAGTGTTCCAGATGTGATGATGCCAAATATGTGTACTTTTTTGTTTATTTTTGCTTTTACAAAAATATATGTATTTATTAGAGATGAGCGAGTACTAAAATACTCGGGTGCTTGATGCTCGGGCCGAGCATCCTAGGACACTCGTGTACTCGGCCCGAGCACCGAGCCCAATGCAATTCAGTTAGTGACAGGCTCTGCCCACAGACTTCCAGCTATAAAACAAATGTTTCTGGGAAAGGGCGGGAGGGTGGGCTTTTTCAAATCGTCGCAACATACAACACCTTGCTGTGCCCCCCAGAGGGACCCTAACAATCAATCTGCTCTCTGTGAGGTGCCAACTCACTGTGTGCACTGAAGGGAGCTGTGTATTTGTGTCAGATCAATAATTATTAGCGAAGAGTCCGAGCATCTCGGCGGTGCTTGCCGAGCATCCCGAGTACCGGGATACTCGTGCAAGTAACGAGTAGCGACGAGCATGCTCGCTCATCATTAGTATTTATTAGTATATTTTTTCTTTTGTATTATCATTTGGGGATTTTTTTTAATATCTCTTCATTTTGTCCCTCTATGGGACTTTAACTGTTATTAGTCTGATCGCTTGTATAATGTATTGTAAAGCACATACAAAGCAAAACATTACACTTATCAGGGTTACACTGACAGAAGCCTTTTAGACCATTCTCCTGGCATGATCTAATAGGCTGCCATAACTGACAGACCCCTCTCACATCCTTCTAAATGCTGCAATCTATATTAATCATTTAAGGGGTTAAATAGCCAGGGGCCCAGCACATCTATCATTTACACCAAGCTCCCGCTGGCAATCACTTGGCACAGCCTTTGTGCTCGCATGATCCTCATGATGTAAATTTATGTCATAGGTGGTGAACCCCTTTCCAACCATGATTGAAACTTACGTCAAAGGTCGCAAAGAGGTTAAGAAAAGCAAAATCCAGCAAGAGAAAACAATATGAACCAATGAATTTGCATTTATAGAGACTATACCCATGGATAAGACTTCTAGAGTGAATGTACATTTCAGTAGTGCTATGGTTATACAGGCCTAATCTATATAATTTACTTCTCTGCCTTTTTATAGTGCAGCAGATATCTCTTGTTTGTGTTTAACTAATTAAATGATATTTATCAATGTTGTTTAAGTCATGCAGTTATATACAATTTCTTATCCCATCTAGGAGGTCCACATTAACCTATTTACTGCAGTGTAATCTATAGAATTACTTCTATTATCAATGTTTGTTTAAATCAATGAGCCATATTATATTAAAGCTTCTTTGATAAATATGACTAATTTCAATTCAATTATGAATGTACAAAATAGCATTCACATTTAGCTTGTCCTGGATTTATTTCTATTAATCAAACTGAGGCCTATAAAGTGGTAATCAGGCATGGAAAATGTTGCTAGAATAGAGGGGCATAACAGGAGATATTAAACCTATAATAATCAATAAGATATTATCTCTTAAAATGTCTCTGCAGAGGCCAAAGATGATGTCAGAGAACAAAAATACCCCCAGGCGTAAAGAATATCAGCAGGACATGCACAAGTGCTTTCCTCATTTGATAGTCTCATAAGAGTTGTATGTGAAAGGTGAAAAGGTTTTTTATTCATAATGCAATCAAAGGCTCAGAATATGTGCTGTGCATAATCAGATTATAGGGATTCAGTACTAAAATGTAATGTGTGAGGATTTATATTTAAAAAAGATATTTTCAAGTAAACACATTATTACATTCTTCTCTCTTTCACTTAATCTCTTAAAAAAAATAATCTCCTGTAGTGAATCCCAGGCTGCTCCAGTGCTGCAACTTCCATTATCTCACTGATTTTTTCTTGCTGTCCTTCAGTGTTGACGTTCAGGCTACCCACATATGACCGCTGCATCCAATCACCAACATCAGCAGTCAATCACTGGTGAGAAGTGAAACATTGTAACCAGAGAACAGCTAACAAGAAACAGAAGCATCATAGCAGCAGCACTGGATCATCAAGGTATTCACCGGACAATGTTTTGTTCTATTACAAATCTAGTAAAGGTTACCCTGACTCAGGTCACACAGCACTGGGGTATCCCAGCACTAAAAAGTGTAATTCAACACCTAACTTGATATCACTTAATGGCTTGTGCAATGTTAGGCTATGTACACACGGGGCGTTTTTATAGCGTTTTTAGGGTTTTTTTGTGAAGCATTTTTGGTATGGTTTTTATGCAAATTTATGAAGCTCTAGAGCTGCATTTTTGATTGCATGTAAAACCAATGTGAAACAGGAAGTGCTGTCCAAACACATTGGTTTACATTGGTGTAGTGAAAGTGAAAGTAACAGAGGTTCTCCCGCAAAGAAAAGTTGAAAAGAATGAGCATGTCAATTCTTTTCAAAACACAGAGCTGTGTTTTCCCATAGGGTTAGTATTGTCTATGGGAGAATGTAGTATACTCGGAAGGAGAGAGGCGGATCTGCCTGCAGTAAGAACTATGTGAAATTGCACCAAACTCGTTGTAAATGATGGAAACTGCCATAGAATTTACTGATAAACATCATTTCCTTCATTTTTACTCAAGCAAAAATGCAAAAAAAAAACGCCCTGGGTGATAATAACCTTAAAGGGACTCTGTCAGGTCATTTTTCAGTATGAAACTAATAGTACCCTTGAATAGTGTATGTGCAGATCTTTAAAACCATGTAAGAATCATTGTTGTACACTTTGTAGTTTTCTTGCTATAAGTGTAAGAGTGTGTAGAAATTTACTTCTTGAATAAAAAGGTGGGGGCAGTCAGCTGAGGGGGTTGTCATGAAGACAGGGAGAGATTTTATGACAGAGTGTGCTGAGGTAAACAAGTCTCCTGAGGGCTGTGAGAAGAAGAGCGGCTGTGGAGAAGTCTGTGCTAGATAAAGCTGAGACTGGTCGCTGATTAACTTGACAGCCGGGCCCCTGGAGGGAACCAAATCGACTTATCCCCCAATAGAAAGCAAGTATACTACTGCCAGGGGGGGAGTGCTTTAGAGGAGATGGGTCGGCAATACTGTGAGAGAAAAAGACTGAATCTCTGCTGTGAGACTGCATGCCTTGGTGTGATGTCTCCAGGTGAACACACTTTGCCTCCCCAAAAGCTGCAGAGACTTAGGACCCCCTTCAGACAAGACAGCACAATATCCCTGTTTACTACGTTTGTGTTTTGTTTCTTTTCGGCACCGAAGACCATTGGATCTGACAGCAATCGGTACTTCCCCAGGCCTGGTACAGATATGTACACTGGGTTTATATGTATTGTGTGTATAGAGTTGATAAAGTTGTAAATCGGTGTGTTATTTCAGTGATCCTCACTAAACTGCGTCCATCTGATTTAAACCTGTTCTGCTGATGTGTGTAGTTAGTTATCATTTATTTTTCTGTATAGATTTTAGGTAAATGAATTCCTGGCGTTGTTTCTTCACACTAAGGAGGAACACTGAGGTAACACACTGACCACTAGCTTGATGCTGGGTGTATGTAAATAATTTAGCTATTTTTGGTCAAATAATGTATCTGCATTTTTTCTAAATAAAAATCCCTCACATGCCCTATAAGCGCTGCAACAATGTTAATACTATAGTTTGCTTATTTTAGAATTAGCATTAACATGTGTAATTACTCTCGAGTGATCCTCGTTCCTAAGAACACATTCATAAGCAAGTGGATGTCACATGACAAGGTGCCTACACTTAAAAGGTAACTGCTGTTTACATTTTTATTTAATAATAATGTAGAGCAAGTGATTTTAATAAACTTTTAAAAATATTTCATAAGAAACATCTGGTTGAAAACCATTCATAAAACTTCCACAAGGTGTCCCCACTATACTATGTGTGAAGTAGACATATGTTTATTATCAGTCAGAGCCGTCTTCACACTGAAAACGAGCATGTAACCATATAAGGGAAGGGGTGGTGCCTACACTGCTGACTGCAGCTGGTAAGGAAACAATGTATCAGATTGCTTCAGGCTACAGCACAGTGCTGAGCAATGTCAGAATGTCAGAATCATTTCAAACTCCTCTGCCCTTTCCTTGACACATGGATGATATGTCCTCTAGCTGCTAGCTCCCCACACAGTTTATAATCTCTGATCTTGCCTTTTCTCTGCTGTCACATTGCACTGCTCCCTATCAGCTGCTGGCCACACTCACACAGACATAGAATGCAGTTTTTAAAAGAGCATCATTAACAACCAGTGCAGTATTTCTTTTTTTTTTTTCAATGAAATGACATATACACTTTAAAGGAGTATTCCCATTTTCAAGATACTCTCCCAATGCATAGTAAGAGTAACATTAATAATAATATTAGCAAGTACCTGCAGTTATAAATGTAGTATAGTTCTCTTGATTAGCTATGTCTCTTACCACATGTGTAGGGTACTGTAGCTTAGGTATCCATGATTACGACCACTCACAAAGTGACAGTAAGTTTGCCAGCTCCTCTAGTCGTAATCATGGGTATCTAATCTACAATGCTCTACACATGAGGTAAGAGACATAGCTAATCAAGAGAACTATACTACATTAATAATTGGAGGTATAAACTAATATTATTATTATTATTCCACCTACTAAATAATGGGATAGGATTTTGGAAATAGGAATATCCCTTTAAGTATTAGCCTTATATACTGACTACATATTTTCTGCAGCAGCTAGATCATGACATATCTCTCCTCTAAATATAAAACTATTATCTCATGAACTATATACTTGCCACATTTTGGACTATATAATAAACGTAAAGGATTTGTCACCTACTAAATGCTAATTAAACCATTCATACAGATGAAGCTATGATCTTAGCACCTTTACAATTTATATTTGTAATTACATTTTAGTGGTTTAGTTACAGAAAAAAGCTACCGTATATACTCATGTATAAGCCGACCCGTGTATAAGCCGACCCCCCTACTTTTGCCCCCAAAACCTGAGAAAACCTATTGACTCGTGTATAAGCCAAGGGTGAACTCCAGCACAGGTATACAGTCCCCCCCAGTGGTATATAGCAGCCTCCCCAGTGGTAGTATACAGCAGCCACAGAGGTATATACAGCAGCCCCAGTAGTAGTATACAGCAGCCTCCCCAGTGGTAGTATACAGCAGCCTCCCCAGTGGTAGTATACAGCAGTCTCCCCCTGTGGTAGTATACAGCTGTCTCCCCCTGTGGTAGTATACCGCAGTCTCCCCCTGTGGTAGTGTACACCAGCCTCCCCCTGTGGTAGTATACAGCAGCCTCCCCCTGTGGTAGTATACAGCAGCCACAGAGGTATATACAGCAGCCCCTCCCCTGTGGTAGTATACAGCAGCCCCCCCTGTGGGTATACAGCAGTGCCTCCCCCTGTGGTATATACTGCAGCCCCTCCCCTGTGGTAGTATACAGCAGCCCCCCCTGTGGTATATACAGCAGCCCCTCCCCTGTGGTAGTATACAGCAGCCCCCCGTGGTAGTATACAGCAGCCCCCCCTGTGGGTATATACAGCCCCCCCCCGTTGCTGCCGCACACCTGTAAAAAGAAGATCTTTCATACTTATCCTCCTGCTGTCACTGCGCGCATCCTCCGCTCTCCTTCTTGCTTGCACCCGGGCCCCGGCGTCCATCCATATGACCGCGCACAAATAATGACGTCATTATTTGTGCGCGGTCACGTGGATGGACGCCGGGTGCAAGCAAGAAGGAGAGCGGAGGATGCGCGCGGTGACAGCAGGAGGATAAGTATGAAAGATCTTCTTTTTACAGGTGTGCGGCAGCAACGGGGGGGGGGCTGTATATACCCACAGGGGGGCTGCTGTATACTACCACGGGGGGGCTGCTGTATACTACCACAGGGGAGGGGCTGCTGTATATACTATGGGGGGGCTGCTGTATACTACCACGGGGGGGCTGCTGTATACCCACAGGGGGGGGCTGCTGTATACTACCACAGGGGGGCGGGAGAGCACTGACAGTGCTATGTAATATGCACGGCTCCCCCTGCCGCTGATGGACAGGGGGATGCAGTGCATATTGCATTGCACTAATGAGCGGCCCCACGTGACCGGCTGCTCACTATACAGCCTCCCCCTGCCTCCTCCAGCCCCCGAACACCGGCCCCACACAGTCAGTCGTCACTGACTCGTGTATAAGCCGAGGGGGGCACTTTTCAGCACAATTTCTGTGCTGAAAAACTCGGCTTATACACGAGTATATACGGTATTTATTTTATATGCAAATTAGGGCGCTTTGGTGCACCCTTGTCATAGCCATGGGTGTAATGCACAGCTACAGTCCATTTGCACCCTGAACACTTTGTCAAATATGGATTGACAGTGATCAAGCTGCCTGAACTCAATCACAGCTCTAAACCCTCCCAGAGGCAGGAGTCTATGAATGATTTGTATAAGGTATAAGTCCCCTACATACTGTACCTATAAAAGTGGTTCAGTTACTGGGGGTTACTGTCTCCCTTTAATCGTACAGTACCCCACTGATTAGTAGTTTAATAGTGCTGCACTTCTCCTTTTTATTTCAATCCAAACTTGCATATGCAAATTGCCACTTCAGTAAAGAAATGGATAAAGTCTAATGCCACCTAATAAAGGTAGCAATCCTAAAAGTCATAATTGATTCTTTAACAAGTCTTTTAATATGACTTAGGATTTGTACCAGATCAGAACCCCAAACTGCACACACAGCGTTTCGGGGTGACTGCCCCTCATCAGTGCTGTGTTTAAGAATTCTGATCTGGCTGTATGAGTGGCTAAGATGAAGTATGGGGGAACAGCTATTCTGCTTGTGGAGAGTACTCTGCCAGCTGGCAGTGAGGGGACTTAAAGCCGCAATGCTACTCTGGGAAATTGCATATGCAAATTGTCACTTCAGTGAGGAAGAGGATCCAAACTTGATGATCTCCTTAAGTTGACTTAGGGGCCTTTCACACTTGCATTTGTTTCCTGATCTGGAAGATCAGGAAAAAACCTGAGTATTACAGGATTCATTTTTTTGCCCATTCACTTTAATGTTGTCAGGTAGAATCTTGTTGCTTCAGGTTTTTTCCTGAAATCATTAAAGTGAATGGGCAAAAAAAATGAATCCTGTAAGAATCAGGTTTTTTCCTGATCTGGAAGATCAGGAAAAAAATGCAAGCGTGAAAGGCCCCTTACTGAGGTGTATGCAAACTTTAGGCATTTATTTGTAGTCTAATATATAAAGAACTGTATTTTCCATAATTCAATGTGTCAGGATATTTATTTTTTTCATGATAGCATCCAAAGTGATCTGAAAGCGATGTGCTCTGGTGGTTTCCAGTTGGACAATTTGAATCTCATTGTACTATAAGAAATTACTGACCTCATGATCAGGACTATCAAACATTTTAGGAGCATAGGTCAGGAGATATTAGCCATTAACCCCTTAACCCCCGGGTCTATTTTGACCCTAATGACCAGGCCATTTTTGTCAATTCTGACCAGTGTCCCTTTATGAGGTAATATCTCTGGAACGCTTCATTGGATCCGAGCGATTCTGAGATTTTTTTTACGTGACATATTGGGCTTCATGTTAGTATTAAATTTAGGTCGATAATTTTTGCGATTATTTGTGAAAAAATCTAAAATTTGGCAAAAACTTTGAAAATTTCGCAATTTTCAAATTATGAATTTTTATTCTGCTAAACCAGAGAGGTATGTGACACAAAATAGTTAATAAATAACATTTCCCACATGTCTACTTTACATCAGCACAATTTTGGAAAAAAAAAATTTTTTTCTTCGGAAGTTATAAGGGTTCAAAGTTCATCAGCAATTTTAATTTTTTACAGCAAAATTTACCGTATATACTCGCGTATAAGCCGAGTTTTTCAGCCCAAAAATTGGGCTGAAAAGTTACCCCCTCAGCTTATACGCGAGTCACTATACGGGCGCCCCCCCCTCCGAGGTATACAGGCCCCCCATCAGTATACAGGCCCCCCCCTTGGTCCGTAAACCTGTAAAGGAAGATGATTATACTTATCACACTGTCCGAGTGCCGTCCCCGCTCTGCATCGCGATCCTCCATCTGCATCGCGCTCCTCCATCTTCCGGCTTCCTGTCGGCACCGACAATGACATCATTCGGCGCAGAACACAGGAAGTCGGAAGCCGGTGAATGACGATGGAGGATCGCGATGCAGATGGAGGATCGCGATGCAGAGCGGGGACGGCAGCGGGACAGTGATAAGTATAATCATCTTCCTTTACAGGTTTACGGACCTCGGGCTGCTGTATATACCCTGGGGCTGCTGCTGTATGTACCCTGGGGCTGCTGCTGTATGTACCCTGGGGCTGCAGCTGTATGTACCATGGGGCTGCTGCTGTATATACCCTGGGGCTGCTGCTGTATATACCATGGGGCTGCTGCTGTATATACCCTGGGGCTGCTGCTGTATATACCATGGGGCTGCTGCTGTATATACCATGGGGCTGCTGCTGTATATACCATGGGGCTGCTGCTGTATATACCCTGGGGCTGCTGCTGTATATACCATGGGGCTGCTGCTGTATATACCATGGGGCTGCTGCTGTATATACCCTGGGGCTGCTGCTGTATATACCCTGGGGCTGCTGTTGTATATACCCTGGGGCTGCTGCTGTATATACCCTGGGAAGGCTGCTGTAACACTGCTGGGGCCTGTATATACCACTGGGGAGGCTGCTGTATACCACACTGCTGGGGGCTGTATACTACCACTGGGAGGCCTGTATACCATCGGGGTGGCCTGTATACCACACTGCTGGGGGCTGTATACCTGTGCTGGGGTCCACCCTCGGCTTATACACGAGTCAATAGTTTTTCCCAGATTTTGGGGGCAAAAGTAGGGGGGTCGGCTTATACACGGGTCGGCTTATACACGAGTATATACGGTACAAAGCCATTTTTTTTAGTGACCACATCACATTTGAAGTCTTTTTGAGGGGTGTACATGACAGAAAACACCCAAAAGTGACACCATTCCAAAAACTGCACCCCTCAAGCTACTCAAAACTACATTCAAGAAGATTATTAACCCTTCAGCTGCTTCACGGGAACTAAAGCAAAGTGGAAGGAAAAAATGGTCATTTTAATTTTTCCAAGAAAAATGTTCTTTTAGCCTCAATTCTTTCATTTTCACATAGGCAACAGGATAAAATGGATTCTAAAAATTGTTGGGCAATTTCTCCTGAGTACATCAATATCTCATATGTGGTCATAAACCACTGTTTGGGCGCACGGCAGGGCTCAGAAGGGAAGGAGCGCAATTTGACTTTTGGAGCTAATTTTCCATTCAAAAAGTCAAATGGCGCTCCTTCACTTCTGAGCCCTGCTGTGTGCCCAAACAGTGGTTTATGACCACATATGAGGTATTGGTGTACTCAGGAGAAATTGCCCAACAATTTTTAGGATCCATTTTATCCTGTTCCCCATGTGAAAATGAAAAAATTTAAGCTAAAAGAAAATTTTTGTGGAAAAAAAAGTACTTTTTCATTTTTACAGATGAATTTGTGAAGCACCTGGGGGTTCAAAATGCTCACCTCCCATCTAGATAAGTTCCCTGGGGGCTCTAGTTTCCAAAATGGGGTCACTTGTGGGGGAGCTCTAATGTGTAGGCACACAGGGGCTCTCCTAATGCGACATGGTGTCGCTAAAAATTTGAGCTGATTTTTCAGTCAAATTGTTAGCGGACACCATGTTGCATTTGGAGAGCCCCTGTGTGCCTAAACATTGGAGTTCCCCCACAAGTGACCCCATTTTTTAAACTAGACCCCCCAGGGAACTTTTCTAGATGGGTGGTGAGCATTTTGAACGCCCCAGTGCTTCACAAATTAAACTGTAAAAATGAAAAAAGAAAATGTTTATGGAAAAAAAAGTACGTTTTCATTTTTACGGATGAATTTCTGAAGCACCTGGGGTTCAAAATGCTCACCACCCATCTAGATAGGTTCCCTGGGGGGTCTAGTTTCCAAAATGGGGTCACTTGTGGGGAAGCTCCAATGTGTAGGCACACAGGGGCTCTCCAAATGCGACATGGTGTCCGCTAACAATTTGAGCTGATTTTTCAGTCAAATTGTTAGCGGATACCATGTTGCATTTGGAGAGCCCCTGGGTGCCTAAACATTGGAGCTCCCCCACAAGTGACACCATTTTGTAAACTAGACCCCCCAAGGAACTTATCTAGATGGGTGGTGATCATTTTGAACGCCCCAGTGCTTCACAAATGAATCTGTAAAAATGAAAAAAGAATTTTCTTATGAAAAAAAAAAAGTACTTTTTCATTTTTACAGATGAATTTGTGAAGCACCTGGGGGTTCAAAATGCTCATCACCCATTTAGGTAAGTTCCGTGGGGGGTCTAGTTTCCAAAATGGGGTCATTTGTGGGGGAGCTCCAATTTGTAGGCACACAGGGGCTCTCCAAACGCGACATGGTGTCCGCTAACAATTTGAGCTGATTTTTCAGTCAAATTGTTAGCGGACACCATGTTGAATTTGGAGAGCCCCTGTGTGCCTAAACACTGGAGCTCCCCCACAAGTGACCCCATTTTGGAAACTAGACCCCCCAGGGAACTTATCTAGATGGGTGGTGAGCATTTTGAACACCCCGGTGCTTCACAAATTAATCTGTAAAAATGAAAAAAGAAAATTTTTACGGAACAAACAGGGGCTCTCCAAACGCGACATGGTGTCCGCTAACAATTTGACTGAAAAATTAGCTCCAATTGTTAGCGGACACCATGTCGCGTTTGGAGAGCCCCTGTGTGCCTAAACATTGGAGCTCCCCCACAAGTGACCCCATTTTGGAAACTAGACCCCCCAGGGAACTTATCTAGATGGGTGGTTAGCATTTTGAACACCCCGGTGCTTCACAAAATAATCTGTAACAATGAAAAAAGAAAATTTTTGTGGAAGAAAAAGTACTTATTCAATTTTGCAGATGAATTTGTGAAGCACCTGGGGGTTCAAAATGCTAACAATTCATCGAGAAGTTCCCTGGGAGGTCTAGTTTCCAAAATGGGGTCATTGTGGGGGAGCTCCAATGTTTAGGCACACAGGGGCTCTCCATACGCGACATGGTGTCCGCTATTGAAATTGTTAGCGGACACCATGTCGCATATGAAGAGCCCATGTGTGCCTAAACATTGGAGCTCCCCCACAAGTGACCTCATTTTGGAAACTAGACCCCCAAGGAATGCATCTAGATGCATAGTGAGCACTTTGAACCCCTAGGTGCTTCACAAATTGATCCGTAAGAAGGAAAAAGTACTTTTTTTTCACACAAATTTTCTTTTTTCATTTTTACGGATCAATTTGTGAAGCACCTGAGGGTTCAAAGTGCTCACTATGCATCTAGATATGTTCCTTGGGGGTCTAGTTTCCAAAACGGGGTCACTTGTGGGGGAGCTCCAATGTTTAGGCACACAGGGGCTCTCCATACGCGACATTGTGTCCGCTAACTATTGGAATTGTTAGCAGACACCATGTGCGTATGGAGAGCCCATGTGTGCCTAAACCTTGGAGCTCCCCCACAAGTGACCTCATTTTGGAAACTAGACCCCCCAAGGAATGCATCTAGATGCATAGTGAGCACTTTGAACCCTCAGTTGCTTCACAAATTGATCCGTAAAATGAAAAAAGAAAATTTGTGTGAAAAAAAAAGTACTTTTTCCTTCTTATGGATCAATTTGTGAAGCACCTGGGGGTTCAAAGTGCTCACTATGCATCTAGATGCATTCCTTGGGGGGTCTAGTTTCCAAAATGGGGTCACTTGTGGGGGAGCTTCAATGTTTAGGCACACAGGGGCTCTCCATACATGACATGGTGTCCGCTAACTATTGGAATTGTTAGCGGACACCATGTCGCATATGGAGAGCCCATGTGTGCCTAAACATTGGAGCTCCCCCACAAGTGACCCCATTTTGGAAACGAGATCCCCCGAGGAATGCATCTAGATGCATAGTGAGCACTTTGAGCAAACAGGGGCTTCACAAATTGATCCGTAATAAGGAAAAAGTACTTTTTTTTTTTCACACAAATTTTCTTTTTTCATTTTTACGGATCAATTGGTGAAGCACCTGGGGGTTCAAAGTGTTCACTATGCATCTAAATACAGCGAAGCCCTTTTTTATTTTTTTTCTAGGACTAATTCTAGAAAAAAAATGGCGTGGGGCTCCGCCATATTTTTGGTCCAGCCAGGTACAACTTGGCAGCTACGGACTGCCAGCAACCCCCAGCTGCCTCATTGTACCTGGCTGGCAACCAAAAATACAGCGAAGCCCATTTTTATTTTTTTTCTAGGACTAATTCTAGAAAAAAAATGGCGTGGTGCTCCGCCATATTTTTGGTCCAGCCAGGTACAACTTGGCAGCTACGGATTGCCACCAACCCCCAGCTGCCTTGTTGTACCTGGCTGGCAACCAAAAATACAGCAAAGCCCTTTGTTTTCTTCTAGAACTAACTCTAGAAAAGAAATGACGTGGGGCTCCGCCATATTTTTGGTCCAGCCAGGTACAACTAGGCAGCTGGGGGCTGGAATCCGCAGCATGGAGAGGCCCAAGCATTCTGGGCCCCCCATGCTGCGAATTGCAGCCCGCAGCCGCCCCAGAAAATGGCGCATTCATTGAAGCGCCATTTTCTGGCGCTGTACCCAGACTCTTCCAGTTGCCCTGGTGGCGGTGGCAAACTGGGTAATATAGGGGTTAATGCCAGCTTTTTATTGGCAGCTGGCACTAAGCCCGGGATTCATAATATAGGGCCAATGTTAGACCCGCCATTAGGAATCTCTGGTAAATAGTCAGAAAATACACACAGAGAAAAATCTTTTTATTTGAAAAAAAAACACAAACAAAATTCGGACTCCATCTTTATTATAAAGATCCGACGTAGTCCACAACGAAGGTCCCACAACGCTCGATCGCCTCCGACGTAGTCCACAAGGAAGGTCCCACGACGCTCGATCGCCTCTGCTCAATCCAGAGACTGCAGCAAGGGATCAAGTGTCCTCTTCCTACAGCCTCTGGGGTCAGAGTTATGGTGCACTGTATGAAAATGATCTGTCATACAGTGCACCATGACTATGATCTCAGAGACTACAACAAGAGGACACTTGATCCCTTGTTGCACCCATCCATCCACTTATGCACCCATCATCCATGAACGCACATCCACGCACGCACGCTGACATCCACGCACGCACATCCACACACATCCACACACATCCACGCACGCACATCCACGCACGCACACAACCACGCACGCTGACATTCACGCACGCTGACATACACGCATGCACACATCCACGCACGCTGACATCCACGCATGCACGCTGACATCCACGCACACACGCTGACATCCACGTACGCATGCTGACATCCACGCACGCACGCTGACATCCACGCACGGACATATCCACGCACGCTGACATCCACGCACATCCACACATGCTGACATCCACGCACGCACGCTGACATTCACGCACGCTGACATCCACGCACGTAGACATCCACGCACGCACGCTGACATCCATGCACGCTGACATCTACGCACGCTGACATCCACGCACGCTGATATCCATGCACGCACGCTGACATTCATGCAAGCTGACATCCACGCACGCACGCTGATGTCCACGCATGCACACATCCACGCACGCATGCTGACATCCACGCACGCACGCTGACATCCATGCACACATCCACACACGCACGCACGTCCACACACACGTCCACACACACATCCATCTATGCACACATCCACGCACGCACATGTCTATGCACACACACGTCTATGCACGCACACATCTATGCACGCACACGTCTATGCTCACTCACGTCCACGCACACTCATGTACGCTCACGTCCACGCATGCACACGTCCACGCATGCACCCCCCATCCATCCATCCATCAATTCATTAATTAATTCATTCATTCATTCATACATACATGCATACTTACATACATATTTACATACATACATGCATACTTACCCTCTGGATCCACCGATGAGCAGGAGGCCGGAAGAGGAGGCGGGGCCACCGACCGGCGGGCACAGAAGGCACACAGCCGGAGGCAGGGCCGGAGCGGCTGCAGCGGCGGGTGCACCGAGATGTGCAGCCCGCCGCAGGAGGTGAGTGGGGGGCAGCACACAGGGCAGAGGTGGGGGCTGCCTGGGGGGAAATCCTTTGGAGGGGACCGGACAGTGTTGCCGGCGGGCACACCCGCGGGTGCAGCCCGCCGGCATATACATAATAATAGAGGGGGGCGGGCGGTTTGGGGGGACGGGGGGCCCCCTGTGAGTCATGGAGCGGGAGGGGGGTGAGGAGGGGTGGACACATGCCGATCCGCCCCTCCAGATCTGATTGGAGAGCTCCAATCAGATCTGGAGGGGTGAATCCCTATGATTCCCTCCGATCGACAGTTTCACTTTTAAACTGCTGATCGGAGGGGTCCTGGGCACGGGGGGGTTAATCCACCCCCTGTGGGGTCATCTACAGGTTGTCACAGAGCAGCAGCATCTGTGACACCTGAGCGACCCCACTCACAGGAGCTGCAGCAGCTCAAATCTGCCAGGACGTTGTGCAACGTCCTGTGTCGGGAACAGGCAGAAACACAGGACGTTGCACAACGTCCTATGTCGGGAAGGGGTTAAACAGTAAAATATTTTGTCTTTCAATGCATATATCACTTAGTATGTATTATATTCAGGGGTCTACATATTATTTGTGCAACCTTTGCAGTCGCACAGGGGCCCAAAAGGTAAAGGGACCCATTTCCACCTCCAAAGTAAATGGAATGGTGCATTATTTTGAGCTAATACTGAAAAGAAGGAATTTTAAAGTGGTTGTCCACCTGTAGGACAGTCTCTTCTGATTCCACCTGTGTCTCACAGGTAAGATAAAAGAGCACTTAAAATCACCTCCTATGCTGGTGCAATGCAATGGTGTTGGTAATCTTGGTTTGGGGCTCTCGTGACATTTGGCATCAGGGAGCCGTGCGTCCAATCACTGTTGGCTTCTCTCTTCCCACCTTCATACCAAATGAGCAGCAGCTGCATCATCACTTCCTCTTGAATAACTACTTTGGTCTGAAGCTAGGGATTTAGAAGCCTGCAGTGATTGGACAAGGGGGTTCCGGTGATGCCCAATGTCATGTGAGCCCCGACTCTGGATTATTGACAAAAGCACTGGAATGGCACCATGACAGGAGAAGAAAACAAACACATACATTTTGCCTGGGAGAGACATGTGGAATCAGAAGTAACTGCCCTAGTAGTGGATAACCCCTTTAAGGCTACGTTTCCACAAAGAGCTCTTTTGTTAAAGTATTGATTTTCTGCACCTGTACAGTAAATTAGGTTTTTGGCGAGTTTTTTTTTTTTTTACAAACGTTTTGTCACATTTTTGATGCTTCCATTTTATCTCTTTTTGATATTGTCATGTTTTAAATAAAGCTGCTTTATTTTTTATTCTTTCTGCTATTTGACTTTGACAAAACTTTATTCATGTAGTCATGTGGGGATTTCCTGTGTTTTTTATGCATTTCTGCCACAAAAACATACAGGTGCATGGCAATGAATTAGAATATCATCAAAAAATTTATTTATTTCAGTAATTCAATACAAAAAGTGAAATGCATATATTATATAGAGTCTTTACAGAGTGATCTATTTCAAGTGTTTATTTCTGTTAATGTTGATGATTATGGCTTACAGTCAAAGGTCATTATCTCAGAAAATTAAAGTAGGGAGGATGAAGGGTCTGAGATAAAATATTACCTAAATAGATATCAGAGGCTTCACCTTGTGTGGTTGTGAGAGTCACCATTACTATAAAAGCATATCACGGCTGCTGCAGTCCCCAGCGTGGTGCATATAGAGTAGGGAGGATGAAGGGTTAAAAACTGCGCTGCCGTATTCCACAAGACATCAAAGGCTCAATATACCGTATATACTCGTGTATAAGCCGAGTTTTTCAGCCCAAAATTTGGGCTGAAAAGTCTCCCCCTCGGCTTATACACGAGTCAATACGGGGGGGGCTGTGTCCGGGGCTGTGTCCGGGGGCTGTGGAGGCTTCAGGAGGCGGGGGGGGGGAGGCTGCTGTATGAGCGGCCCCGTCGCGTGGGGCCGCTCATTAAATATGCACTGCTTTCCCCTGTCTATCACCGGCAGGGGAAAGCAGTGCATAACTAATTAAATCCACCCCCAAGTGCTGGCACCTGCCCCCCCTTGTAAGGGCCCCCCCCGATGGTTATATTACCATTCCGGACTTCTGATCCGCGCCGCTCCTCGCTCCTCCTCGCTGCTCCGTCCGTCTTCTACATCTCGGATCTCCGGCCGTCGCAGGCATGTGACGTCATCGCGCGGCCGGGGATCCCGGATGTAGAAGACGGACGGAGCAGCGCGGAGGAGCGAGGAGCGGCGCGGATCAGAAGTCCGGAATGGTAAGAGAAGCGGGGGGGGGGGGCCCTTGCAAGGGGGGGCGAGGGCCGCTGTGTACCCCCAGGGGCTGCTGGGGACCCCCAGGGGGATGCTGGGTACCCCCTGGGGGCTGCTGGGGCACCTGCTGGGGACCCCCTGGGGGCTGTTTGTACCCCCAGGGGGCTGTTGGTACACCCTGGGGGCTATTGGTACCCCCAGGGGGCTGTTGGTACCCCCTGGGGGCTGTTGGTACCCCCAGGGGGCTGTTGGTACCCCCTGGGGGCTGCTGGGGTACCTGCTGGGGACCCCCAGGGGGCTGTTGGTACCCCCAGGGGGCTGTTGGTACCCCCAGGGGGCTGTTGGTACCCCCTGGGGGCTGTTGGTACCCCCAGGGGGCTGTTGGTACCCCCTGGGGGCTGCTGGTACCCCCTGGGGGCTGTTGGTACCCCCAGGGGGCTGTTGGTACCCCCAGGGGGCTGTTGGTACCCCCAGGGGGCTGCTGGTACCCCCAGGGGGCTGTTGGTACCCCCAGGGGGCTGTTGGTACCCCCAGGGGGCTGCTGGGTACCCCCAGGGGGCTGCTGGGTACCCCCTGGGGGCTGCTATATGTACCCCTGGGGGCCTGCTGTATACCACTGGGGCTGCTGTATACTACCACTGGGGCTGCTGGGGCTCCTGTATACTACCACTGGGGCTGCTGGGGAATCTGTATACTACCACTGGGGCTCCTGTATACTACCACTGGGGCTGCTGGGGCTCCTGTATACTACCACTGGGGCTGCTGGGGCTCCTGTATACTACCACTGGGGCTGCTGGGGCTCCTGTATACTACCACTGGGGCTGCTGGGAATCTGTATACTACCACTGGGGCTCCTGTATACTACCACTGGGGCTGCTGGGGCTCCTGTATACTACCACTGGGGCTGCTGGGGCTCCTGTATACTACCACTGGGGCTGCTGGGGCTCCTGTATACTACCACTGGGGCTGCTGGGGAATCTGTATACTACCACTGGGGCTGCTGGGGAATCTGTATACTACCACTGGGGCTCCTGTATACTACCACTGGGGCTGCTGGGGCTCCTGTATACTACCACTGGGGCTGCTGGGGCTCCTGTATACTACCACTGGGGCTGCTGGGGCTCCTGTATACTACCACTGGGGCTGCTGGGGCTCCTGTATACTACCACTGGGGCTGCTGGGGCTCCTGTATACTACCACTGGGGCTGCTGGGGAATCTGTATACTACCACTGGGGCTGCTGGGGAATCTGTATACTACCACTGGGGCTGCTGTATACTACCACTGGGGAGGCCTGTATACCACACTGCTGGGGTCTGTATACCTGTGCTGGGGTCCACCCTCGGCTTATACACGAGTCAATAGGTTTTTCCAGATTTTTGGGGCAAAAGTAGGGGGGTCGGCTTATACACGGGTCGGCTTATACACGAGTATATACGGTAATATTGATTTATTAGTCAACGTGGTTCAGGCCTCTTCTTCAGGACAAATCAATCTCAGTTACTCACTTGCGGATTTTCTGCATCTTATGCAAGTCTATGGGTAAAATGAAATGAGGAAATTTTATCTGAAAAGTTCTGTGAAGATATAGAAAAAAAACTTGTCTACCTTTTGACCTCAGTATACACTATACTTTTATGTTGAGGTGTACACTGCAGTCAGTAAATTAGTAATCACAGTAATGTTCTATGTTTTGTTCTTCACAGACAGACCTGATAAATAAACCACAATGCAGGTGCACATGAAGAGCCGGAGCTCTGCAATGTATTCAATAAACTGGCAGTGTGGGTACATTGTGCTAATGGTCATTTATTTGAACTTTCTGGAACAAGAAAACATGGTTATATTTTATTAATTCACTTAAACCTCTCTGCATAGTGTCTACGATAGAAAATCTAGTATAAATAGTAGCAGGTGTATTAATATCAGTGATCTATACAAAACCGTAGGATGGAATATTAACTGCATGAGGGTGCGCAGAAAATTATTTATTTAGAGCTTTTGCCTAATCCAGCAACAAGACTCAGAAATAATTTAAAGGGGAAAATATTTCCAAACTGTTAACCTCGGCAAAACATTATTAAATACGCTATGAATTAGCAAAATGTCTCGGTGCTGCTCAGTATTTCAAAGTAAGGCTTATTTATTATATATCTGTACTGCTGCGCTGTAACGAGATGAACTACGATGGACCGAGCGTGTATAGCGGCTCTTATCAGCACTACTATCATAAGAAAAGAAGAAAATATTGACTTTGTTGAAGAGTTGGGGTGTTTAAATCTAAAGACGTTACAGGAAATGCATATAAGGCCCCTTTCACATCAGCGGTAATCGCTGATCGCGACAGTTGCGGTGAAAAATCCACAACTGCCGCAATTACCGCATAACGGCCGTGATCGCGGCACACTTGTGGCAAGCCCCATACAATGTCTATGGGACTTGCAAAAAGTGTGCAGCAGGTGCGGCAAGTGCAGTTTCGGCACTTGCGGCAGGTGCGGCCGTGAAAAAAAAACGCAAGAGCCGAAACTGCATCTGCCGCACACTTGCTGCAAGCCCCATAAAAATTGTATGGGGCTTACCGCAAGTGTGCCGCGATTGCGGCCATTATGCGGTAATCATGGCAGTTGCGTTTTTTTTCACCGCAACTGCCGCGATCAGCGATTACCGCTGATGTGAAAGCAGCCTAAGCCCCCCCCCAATGGCCATAACTTTTTTATTTTTCCATCAATATAGACATATAAAGGCTTGATTTTTGCAGGACAAGTTATACTTTTAAATAAAATAATTTATTTTACCATATAGTGTGCAAGAAAGTGGGAAAAAATTCCAACTGTGGTAAAATTGGAAAAAAAAAGTGCAATTACATATTGTTTTTTTGTTTTTTTATTCACTATGTTCACTATTTGGGAAAACTGACATGTTGGCATGATGCCACAGGGGAGTATGAGTTCGTAATACCAAACATGTATACTTTTACTTTTATATAAGTGGTGATAAAAAATTAAAGAAAAAAATGTCAATTTTGTGCCATTTCTAAGACCTGTAGCGTCCTCATTTTCGGATCTGACGCTGTGTGTTGACTTATTTTTTGCACATTGCGGTGATGTTTCTAATGATACTATTTTTGGGTAGATGTGATGATTTCATCACCTGTTATTGCATTTTATTGCAATGTTGCGAGGACCGAAAAAAAGCATGATTTCGGCATTTGGAATTTTCCATTACACAGTTTATTGATCTGGTTAATTGTTTTTATATTTGATAGATCGGGCATTTCTGAACACGGCGACACAAAATATATATGTAAAATACAACAAAAGCACAATTCTTTTTTTTTTTTTTTTTTTTTTTAAAGGATCCTGTCACCCCCAAAACACCTATAACCTATTAAAACCTGTCCCTACAGCATATTAACACTTTCCCTACACTCCTTTTACCTCCTAAATGCCCTTAGTCAAAGTGAAGAAAAACGTTATAATAGTACCTGCTTAGTGATGATAATGAGTGACTATGCTATTCATAGTCACTCATCAAGGCAGCCCCTCTTCTTCAGATCACGCCTGAATAGGCGTGATCTCCTCATGGATTCAAATGTGCGCTCCTGCGCGCCTCCCCGCGCTCCCATTACGTCCGTGCTTCAGGCTGGGGGCAGTATGACGCGATTCGCGTCATTTCCTGTCGCCGGGACGTCTCTACAACGGCGCAGCTTTCAGCTTCAAGTGCCGCACTGCGCATGCCTGCGGAGCGCACTGCGCATGCGTGCGGGAGCCTACACGGCCGCTTTGTGTAGGCTCCCGCACGCATGCGCAGTGCGCTCCCGCAGGCATGCGCAGTGCGCACTTGAAGCTGAAAGCTGCGCCGTTGTAGAGACGTCACCCGCGACAGGAAATGACGCGAATCGCGTCATACTGCCCCCAGCCTGAAGCACGGACGTAATGGGAGCGCGGGGAGGCGCGCAGGGAGCGCACATTTGAATCCATGAGGAAGATCACGCCTATTCAGGCGTGATCTGAAGAAGAGGGGCTGCCTTGATGAGTGACTATGAATAGCATAGTCACTCATTATCATCACTAAGCAGGTACTATTATAACGTTTTTCTTCACTTTGACTAAGGCATTTAGGAGGTAAAAGGAGTGTAGGGAAAGTGTTAATATGCTGTAGGACAGGTTTTAATAGGTTTATAGGTGTTTTGGGGTGACAGGATCCCTTTAAACTTCTGAATTTTTACACCACTTACAGGTGCATCTCAATGACTTAGGATATCATAAAAAAAGTTAATTTATTTCAGTAATTCAATGCAAAAAGGGAAAGTCCTATATTATCTAGAGTCATTACAAACAGAGTGATGTATTTCAGGTGTTTATTTCTGTTAATGTTGATGTTTATGGCTTACTGCAAATGACAACCCAAAGGTCATTATCTCAGAAAATGAAAGTAGGGAGGATGATGGGTCTGAGAGATAAAATATTACCTAAATAGGTATCAGAGGCTTCACCTTGTGTGGTTGTGAGAGTCACAACCACTATAAAAGCATATCATAGCTGCTGCAGTCCCTAACGCGGTGCATATAGAGTAGGGAGGATGAAGGCTAAAAAACTAAACTGCCATATTCCTCGAGACATCAGAGGGTGAGTATAATATTGATTTATTAGTAATCGCGTTTCAGGGCTCCCTGGCACCTTCAGGATAAATCAATGTCATATTGTCATGTTTCAGGGCATTTCAGGGAGACCTGAAACGCGTTGACTAATAAATCAATATTATAGTCACCCTTTGATGTATCATGGAATACGGCAGTGCGGTTTTTAAACCTTCATCCTCCCTGCTTTCATTTTCTGAGATAATGACCTTTGGGTTTTCATTGTCTGTAAGTAACAATCATCAACAATAACAGATATAAACACTTGAAATAGATCACTCTGTTTGTAATGACTCTATATAATATATGTGCTTCACTTTATGTATTGAATTACTGAATAAAATGTACTTTTTGATGATATTTTAATTCATTGTGATGCACCTGTACATACGGTAATAGTAAAAGTATACATGTTTGGTATCTATGAATTATAATTTCCTTTCTAGACTACTACATTATTTATCTCTATGGCCATGAGCTTTCATTTTGACCCTTCCCAATCTAACTTCATATCTGTTGCAAACCTAATCCACCTCTACCCTTAAATACTCTCCTGTCTCTCATCTCTGATAATTCCTTCAGTAGGTACCCATTACCTAAAGATTTTAGATCAAAATGCTGACAAAAATGGTCAAGCCTGTTTATAACCTGTCCATTTATGCTTCTTACTAAAGTAGAGCACTATTGAGGTGCATTATTAATGCCTGGGGCACTTTGGATAACTTTGACGCTCTGTGCTTTGTGCAGCGGTGGGAAAAAGTGACTGTATACAGGAAAGCTAATACCCCATGAATGTATGTGTATTATTCTGTAGAAAAGAAATGGGGATGGAAAAAAGTCATTAAAGAGGATATCCGGGATTTTATTAAAAAAAAAATGTGCCCAAGCACTAAAAGGCAGGAAGCTGCCACCTACCTGCCTGTTGTTGCCGGCACCAGTCACCTCCATTCACCCACGGCACAGAGCGGTCACAGATTGCTCCTGCCGGGGACAGCATGGCACGATACACAGAGCAGAGGCAGCTTTTCCGCTCTACCCTGTGGAAGGCGCTGGACAGCTGGTCTCCTCGCAAACTGATTGGGGGAGCCAGATGTCAATCAACGTGACGTCGGCTCTGACACTCATTGACAAAGGGGAGAAGCCGCAGCTCTTTTGACGTCATATCAGAGGAAGAGGCAAAATAGCTGACAGGAGTGGTCTGAGACTGCTTTGTGTCGGTGGTGAATGGTACCGAGCACAAAAGGCAAGTAAATGCGGCTATCTGCCTGTTAATGCTTAAGCACTTTTTTTTTGGTTTTGAAACATCCTGGATAACCTCTTTAAAACAATCTGGCTTGCATGGAGAAGAAAAGGAAACATGAATAACTAGAATAAGAGACAATGTCACTTGTGAGTCACTGGTTTATCAGCACTTTATACACTTTTTAAGTTCTATAGAGTGACTGAAAACTGAAATGAACTATAAGGTCACTGATATAATTGGTGTCTGTGAATATTAATTTTTCGATGTATAAGTGTGTTATTTGCAATATTGGTCTTGGAATACATACTACTGTACATTACAAAAGTGAGTACACCTCTCATATGTTTAGGAATATTTTATTATATCTTTTAATGGGGAAAAGCTGAAGGTATGACACTTTTATATAATGTAAAGTAGTAAGTGTACAGCTTATAAAACAGTGTAAAACACACAGCTATTAATATCTAAACCACTGGAAACAAAAGTGAGTACACCTCTAAGGCCGGATTCATGCCACAGTTTTGAGCATTTATGGTGCCGGCTTAGTCCTATTTAGGCATCCGGTTTAATGCTTTTTCTCCCTGATCCGAATTTGTCCAGTTTTGCATTGTACACAAAATTGTATTCAGCATCATTTTTGCCTCCGGTGCAAAAATCAGACAAAATCGGAACCTCCCAGATTCGGGGTGATTCGGCGCCCAAAACATGGGAGTCTATGGGCAACAGATCGCCCCAGATCCGTGGAAAAATTGGATCGTTTCCCAGATGCCATGCACTCATTCAGCACCATGGCCAGCAGCATTTCAGAGCCACGGCTGAACGTTCAGCACCATGGAGAGCAGCACTGCACAGACGGCTGAAAATTCAGCACCATGGACAGTTGCACAGCACCCGCAGGCTGAGATTTCAGCACCGCGGACAGCGGCAGGAACAAACAGAAACAAATCCTGCAAAAAACAGGATCAGAGGGCATATTTGCCAACAGTTTATGGTCATCCTGTGCTTTCAAGTTCTGTCCAGTGGATCCTGCAAAACACCTGACAGCTCAAAACCGTGGTGTGAAGCCGTCCTAATGGAAAATGGCCAAATTGTGCCCAATTAGCCATTTTCTCTCCCTGGTGTCATGTGACTCATTAGTGTTACAAGGTCTCGTGTGTAAATAGGGAGCAGGTGTGTTAAATTTGGTGTTATCATGCACACACTCTAATACTGGTCACTGGAAGTTTAACATGGCACTTCCTGGCAAAGGATCTGAAAAAAGAATTGTTGCTTTACATCAGGGGTGGGGAACCATTTTCCTGTTGAGGGCCATTTGGAAATTTCTACCAACCTCAAGGGCCGCACAAAGCTATCACATTAAAAATTACCCGACTATGTCAAACAATTCATTAACTCACCCCTACTGTTGTGTCTGAAGCTGCTGCTCTTTGGTTAGGTTGTGATATTGGGTGATACTGATTTTGTTGCTGCTCACAATTGCCTTTCCAGGTTTATGTTGGCCTGGAGCGCAGTCAACTGTTTGTGATAATAATTTTTTTAATCATATACAGTACATCATATAGAAGACACTGGGACTGCTGTCTATACATCATTGGAGACATGGGGCATATACACCATATTCCAAATTATTATGCAAATGTTCTTTTCCTGCTATCACCTTCACAATTCTTGCAATCATTGAACTTGTGAGTTTCTGGAGAGTTTCTGCTTGTATTTCTTTGCATGATGTCAGAATAGCCTCCTAGAGCTGTTGTTTTGATGTGAACTGCCTCCCACCATCATTGATGTTTTGCTTGATTATACTCCAAAGGTTCTCTATAGAGTTGAGGTCAGGGTAAGATGGTGGACACACCATGGGTTTGTGGCGCCCCGCACCGAGTGCGTCACAAGAGGGTATTGCAGCCAAAACAGCAGCAGCAATATTCTTTGTCTCAGCGGTCACACAGTTAACTCAGAGATCCATACCCTACATGCATCACCTAGCATAGAGGGCCAATCAGGTCCTGGTGGGCGGAGTGTAAGGGTAGTGTGTAGTGGAAAGTTTAGAACAAGCAGTTAGTCTGGAAAAGAGAACTCTCCGAACAACGTAGGAGAAGGAGCTAAACCAACGAGCTCTGCAACCTAGGAGAGGGGCTGCACAGTTCCGTGCGGCCCCCTGGCCGTTTCCCTGGCCATCACCCCGGTTGAGCGCAATTATTCCCGGTGCTTCTACAACCAATCTACGGGCATCCACATGCGGGTCCAAAATCATC
Organism: Allobates femoralis; assembly: GCA_033576535.1. Lineage (NCBI taxonomy): Eukaryota > Metazoa > Chordata > Amphibia > Anura > Aromobatidae > Allobates > Allobates femoralis. The sequence continues at coordinate 579,332,342 of JARQOC010000002.1, forward strand.
CTGTGCCCATCTACAGCCGGTTTGCTGGTACCGAAGCTAGAAGTAGTTCAGCACTTCTACATGAACCAGAGGAGTGGAGGGACCGCTTTACAGGAGCACCCCACCACTGCCAAATCCAGTCGTCTAACCAGCGGTGTACCCACCAAGGGACTCAAAACACCCATACCGTATACTCTGGGTAGGGCATTGAAGCAGCCTCCCTGTACCCGATCTGGTATTCCTGGGTGACAACGGCAACACAACTTAGCTAGAATGGAGGAACACCGCGGAGCTCTGAGGGACACTGATTACTGCTGAGTCCACCCGGTCTACTACCCGTTAACTGTATGCCATGTACTGCCTGCTGGTTACAGTAAAGAACCCGTTACAGAGACTTACAGTGTCCGTGCTTCCTTATGAACTGTTTATCCGCATACTAAGGTAACCACAGCTGCCTCAGAACATCTTGTGCAGCTTCTGGCTCCGGGGATCACCGCTCAGCCTGTGGGGAGCGTTCCATCTTGCTGCATTCCATCCCCCGGAGGCCCCGCAGCGCCGGTATAGTTATCGGAACTCTCATAGGTGGCGTCACGACAAATTAACCCCTAATCTGTTCCACTAACAACGTCTCTCTTTTTGATCTGTACCACCGGGCCCCACTACCGGCAGGCGCGGTACCCCATGACAAGGAGGAAGACGAAACGCCCGTCCACCGGAGTCCAAGCCACGGTGAGTCAGGTTTATCTCCTTTTATGCCCATAGCAGCCAATGACACAGAGGTATTCTTTGCAGGATGAAATGGTGCATTGTTATGCATGAAGATGATTTTTCTTCTGAAGACATGTTTTTGCATTTTGTACCATGCAAGAAAGATCTCAGTCAGAAACTCTCTATACTTTGCAGAGGTCATTTTCACATCTTCAGGAACCTTAAAGGGGCCTACCAGCTGTTTCCCAATGATTCCGGACCAAAACATGACTCCTCCACCTCCATGGTGATGTCGCAGCCTTGTTGGGACATGGTGGCTGGTCATCCACCAATCATCCACTACTCCATCCATCTGGATCATCCAGAGTTGCTCGGCACTTATCAGTAAGCAAGACCGTTTGAAAATTAGTCTTCATGTATGTCTGAGCCCACTGCAACCATTTCTGCTTGTGAGCACTGTATAGGGGTGGCCGAATAGTAGGTTTAAGCACTATAGCAAGCATTTGAAGGATCCTACACCTTGAGGTTCGATGGACTCCAGACGCACCAGCAGCTTAAAATATCTGTTTGCTGGTTTGTAAGGCCTTTTTAGCAGCTGCTCTCTTAATCCGATGAACTTGCTTGGCAGAAACCTTCCTCATTTTGCCTTTATCTGCACGAACTTGTTTGTGGTCAGAATCAGCCACAAATCTCTTCACAGAACGAAAATCACGCTTAAGATTTCATGCAATATCTAATGTTTTTACACTTGTCCATGGTATTGCACTATTTGTTGCTTTTTGGCAGCAGAGAGATCCTTTTTCTTTCCCATGTTAGGGCGGCTTAACACTGCGGTCAGGTTCGGGTTCATCCCTGACAGCCCCGGACCAGACCTGACCGCAGTGTGAAGCCGCCCTTGAAAACTGTGCCCTGCTCAATATTCTGGAACATCCAGTTTTCCTTTTATTGGGCTCAACTGCCAAACTAATTATCACAGGTTTCTGAGATTGATTTCAGTGATGCAAAGAACCCTGAGACACAATACCATCAATGGGTTACATTGAAAAAAAAAAACCTATGACACTTAAAACCAATTTGCATAATAATTTGGAACATGGTTTACATCACAGGAGACTCTGGGGCATATGAATCACAGGAGATGCTGGGGCATATACATCACAGGAGATGCTGGGGCATATACATCACAGGAGATGCTGAGGCATATACTTCACAGGAGACACTGGGGCATACACATCACAGGAGATGCTGGGGCATATATATAACAGGAGATGCTGGGGCATATATATCACATGAGATGCTGGGGCATATACATCACAGGAGAAGCTGAGGCATATACTTCACAGTAGACACTGGGGCATACACATCACAGTAGATGCTAGGGCATATATATCACAGGAGACGCTGGGACATATACATCACAGGAGATGCTGGGGCATATACATTACAGGACATGCTGGTCGTATATACAACACTAGGGGGCAGAGACAGTACTGGGGAGAAAAGGCAGTACTGGAGGGTAAATACATCATTAGTGGGCACATACAGTATTGGAGGAAATATACATTACTGGAGCACAGGCATCACTGAGGAGCACATACAATACTTTGGATGCTGTGGCAGCTGCTCCTCCTTTGTGGGATGGGGGCGCATTATTGCACTGACCCCAACTGCAAAGTGTGTCTTCATCTCATGCTGGTAAGCACACAGCATTTAGCAACAAACATATAGCCTGAAATATACAGCACATGGGTGGTACACGGTCTGAGGTAAACAGTATATGGGTGGTACACGGTCTGAGGTATACAGCACATGGGTGATACACTAGCCTGAGTTATACAGCACATGAGTACACAGAGCCTGAGACATAGAGCACATGGGTACATGGAGCCAGAGGTATAGAGCACATGGGTACACTGAGCCTTAGGTATACAGCGCATGAATACATGGAGCTAGAGGAATACAGCACATGACTACACGGAGCCTGAGGCATACAGCAGATGGGTACACGGGCCTGAGGAATACAGTTCATGGGTACATGGAGCCTGAGGCATACAGCGCATGGGTAAATGGAGCCTGAGGCATACAGTACATGGGTACATGGAGCTTGAGGAATACAGTGCATGAGTACATGGAGCCTGAGGCATACAGCGCATGAGTAGACGCAGCTTGAGGCATACAACACATGAGTATGAACAGCCTGAGGTATACAATGCATGAGTATGCGGAGCCTGAGGCATACAGCACACGAGTACACGGAGCCAGAGGAATACATCGCATGAGCACAGGGAGCCAGAGGAATACAGTGCATTAGTACACAGAGCCTGAGGAATACAGTGGATGAGTACACGGAGCCAGAGGCATACAGCGCATGAGTGCACAGAGCCTGAGACATACAGAGCATGAGTACGTGGAGTCTGAGGCATAGAACACATGAGTACACAGAGCCTGAGGAATACAGTATGAGTGGTTCACAGGGCCAGAGAAAAAAGGAGATTCATCCAGCAACACATCCAAAGGAAGGTAGATAAAAATCAATGTAGTCATATATGATTTTAACATGGCTTAACATGATTTGTATCTCCCTCCATTGGCTGTGCGGCTGGATGCATCTCATTTTTGCTACTAACACTTCTTGGCCCTGCAGGGCCTGGAGATCTTCATTTAGCACAGAACACAAAGCTTTATTTATTTAATTTGTCACCTAAATGATTACTGACCTAGGAGGAGGTGAAAGGACTTGTAACCTTAAAATGGATGTCGGCAGGAGTTGATTGAAGTTGCACACTTCAGTGGCTTTAGTAGGAGCTTGAGAGAGCAGGAACTCCTCCAACACAGAACTCTCACACGCTGGTAATGTTGCACATCGGACATAATTCCAGCGTGCACCTCTGAGGAATTGAAGAGCCCGTTGTCAGTAAATGGGCAGAGTGGCCGCAGGCCGGATCAGATTAAATTGCGTGTGTCGGATCCGGCCCGCGGGCCGGACATTCCCACCCCTGCTCTACATAATGATGGGCTAGACTATAAGAAGATTGCCAAAATCCTTAAACTGAGCTTCAGCACGGTGGCCAAAACCATACAGTGGTATAATAAGACAGGTTCCACTCAGAACAGGCCTCTCTATGGTCGACCAAAGAAGTTGAATGCTTAGTGCTCAGCAATATATACAGAAGTTCCATTTTCTAAATAGACGTATGAGTGGTGCCAGCATTGCTGCAGAGGTTAAAGGGATGGGAGGGAGTCAGCCAGTCAGTGGTGAGACCATATGCTGCACACTGCATCAAATTGATGTGTCCCAGAAAGAAGCCTCTTCTAAAGATTATGCTCAATAAATTCTGCAAATAGTTTGCTGAAAAGAAGACTAATGTAATCGTTACTATTCGCTATTCACATGGATAGTACTCGACGAACATCGCTGGTGCTTGTGAGTGATGTGTCTATCTTGAGAAATCCAAGACAAATTGCCAGCTCCCTTTAGTACACAAAGGGAGTCAGCACCCCAGTGTGGGTAGCTTGAATGTTAGGCTTTTTCTGGGGGTCACAGCCAGGTGTTTTATGCAGTGAAAATGTAAAAAAGACCACCCTCTTGTCCTGCCCCGGAAAGACTCATTTTAAGGCAGGATGTGTGTGGGTGGAACCTAGCACTAATTGACTAACACTGGACTCGCTATTCATACGAGTATGCGAGCATTACAAAGTACTCAATACAAGTGTAGCGATTACAAATATTTTGCTACCTGCTCATCTCCACTACTACGCCTTTCATATTGGTTAATATTACCTTTATTTTGTGCATGAACACATTGCTGGCCAAGTCTTTCAGTTGATGTGTACTGCATATTATTCAAAACATTAGAGTAAGGATAAAGAATGAAAGTGCAAAAAGGTGGCAGAGTTTGAAGGAAAAAAAATGCAGTATTACATTGATGAATTATAGTGTAGATCTGATGTAGTCTTGGATGAGCAGTTGGCGCCCTGAAACAGTATTGCGATATATGAGGTATACTTGTGCGATCCATAAAATGTTGGGCAGCAGAAGAATGTAGCCAAAGAATAATCCAAAAACAGTCACAGGAAAGGCACAGGTCAAGATTAGAGGAATATAACAGAGCCATATCAAGTATCCATTGTAACAGGCAGGTGCTTAATGTTTCAGTGAGAAGTTTAGGGATTTGTCTAAGGTCAGAAGGATAACACATTACACCTTCTCTTTGCAAAGGTTATTTCTCTAGTCACTTTTAAAAACTGCCAAAGGCATATAATTTGTGTGAGTGAGTGAGCTACTTTATCCACTCTGCAAGCAAAAATCTATACATTTCTTAACTTTGCACACCTAGTTCTATTACTAAATAATTAAACAGGCAGAATGCTTAAAAACACTGTATTATATATATGAATGCTAAGAGCTAGTATAGCCTTAACCAGTTTAAGACCAGGTTATTTTCCCTCATATCTGACCAGGCACATGTTGCCATCTTCCTACATGTGATTAAAAGAGCTTTACTTTTTTTTGCTTTCAGATATTCAAATAATTTTAACTTTTATTTTCATTATAGTGGGGTTTATGTTATTTTCATATACTTTCATTTTTGTCAATATTGCCAATTATATTAGGTAAAATACGAAATAAATGTCTGCTTTTCACATTTTTTTTATTTTATGATCACTAAAATACATTTAAAATTTTAATAAGGAAGAGTAATTTACATTGGCAGGTTCTAATGAGGGCAATATAGGATACCGTCCGGGGCCAAAACTCCAAGGGGGGTCGCACAATATTTCGCCCACGGGGCTGTTGATGAGACACCGACTCCCTTTGTCTAATATTCATATGTATTTGTGTCTTTTAGATTTGAAGACATATGAACACTTCAGAATCGGGAAAGGGCAGAACAGAGGAGCTCCTGTCAGCTACGCTCCAATGTGAAGCAGCGTGATGAGGTTAATACGCTCATAACATTAGCACACTGCTATAGTAAAAGCTCTATGCAGGAGCTGAAGATTTCTTGTACTGCCATTTTGGATCAGGGGAAAGGGGGATAATGTTACTGTGAGAGTATAGTATAACAGTATGGAAAGGAGTACTTTATGGAGATGGACAGTGTGTGGGAGGGGGAGATATTATGGAAAGGGGCAGTATATGTGGGATGAGGAGATATTATGAAGAAGGGCAGTGTATGTGGGAAGGGGAGATTTTTGGAGAGGGGCTGTGTGGGCGAGATATTTTTTGCAAGAAGCAAAGCAATTATTTAATAACCCTGCTGTTCTGTTTGGGTCTACTATACATTTATAATGTTCCATTCATTTTTGACCAGACCTATTAAATTCTTGGTTTTTATCTAATTTAAGTGTTTTATTTGAATACCTGATGCATTATTATACTGTATGTGAACATGGTTGTTCATAAACAAACGAAAAATGAAATCGAAAATTTCAAATTTGGTCATTTTTGACCAAACAGAATAGCAGAGTTAAGGGTCACCACATGGGAGATATTTTTATTTCTGGAGCAGTATACTTTTATTTTCAAGGACACTATGTCTGGAATTGGTGCTAGAGATAAGAAGACGAAAGCCTGCAGAGATATGAGCTCTGGGCATAAAATATCATCATAATGTTTGTACTAGATGGAGACATAAAGGGATGGGAATGACTCATACCAGAGATAACATCATCTATAAGGTACCTGGATGCAAATGTTTATTTGTGATGCTATGTCTCACCAGTCTATGGTTCCTGTATGGTTCACAGTCTGATGAAGACTGATAACAACAACTCCTAGTGTCCTTAACATTTATTAGGACTTACTGGGAGTTGTAGGTTCATGCAATACAATTATTTATGAGGCTCACAATAAAGAAAAAGGCTTTTCCAGTTCACCACTGAAGTGTAGATTCCCATTCTAGGACGGGGCACGGTCACTCGTTGTTGCAAAGCATGCAGTAAACCTGAAGAAAAATAGATACACAATCTGGTTAATTTAGAAAAATATTAAAAAAAACATGTGGAAACATGATAGGACACTCCAGGGAACATAAAAATAGAAATGTATATTATGAGGGGGGTAATGAGCCCTACAAATGTGTTTTGAGCAAAAAATTTCAGACCTGGAGTGTCCTATTATATTTCCACATGGTTTTTAATATTTCACTAAATAAAACCAGACTTTTAATCTATTTTTCTGGACTGGACAGCTAGCTCAATTTCTTTCTTCATTTATATGAGGCTCACCTGACATTACAGTGATCACTGTATTAAGCTTGGTACTACATGTACTGATGGTGGTTCTGGTGCTGCATTCATATACTGATGATGATTATGGTGATGCATTCATGTGTTGACAGTAGTTCTGGTGCTACATTTATGTGCTAATGGTGGTACTGATCTTGTACACTTGTAGTAATCCAAAACTTGCTTCTTTGCGATGTTAAAACTTTAAAAATCCTTATAGGATTTGGTGAGTTTCTGCTCCAAAAACTCTGTATAAGTAGCGAAAGTTCACACATTTTTTGGAGCACAAACTAAGTAGAATCTCTCCAAATTCTCCTCAAATACTAAAATGTTGCTCATGCTAATGTAATAATGTACTGCTGGTGGTTCTGGTAATGTATTCAATTACCCCTTTCAATTTTTTGCACCCATTGGGAATAGTACAGTGTGGCAATGCTAACCAAAGAAACAAAAAATGTTGTGCATCCTTGTTATAATAAATCCAAAAGGAGAACCAGCTCTTTCAATGAAAGCAAAGAATATATTCATCCATGTTAGAAGTGTAAGGTCAGTTGACACACTGGTACAAGCATAAGATAGAGAGAACTCACAGGTAACACATTTCTGGCCTCCCTGGCCCTTAGTCTCAACCTGAATCTTCAATGAAGTCAACAAAAATATATATATAATACTCCATCCCAAAATTAGCAAACATGCACATGTGTACAATAATAATACAATTATTTATATAGCACCAAACATATTATAGCAAAATGGAAGCCAAATAGCACTACAATATGCAAATCTTTTCAAGCTTGAAGGTGACTTTTTATCCTCTTGTCCTATCAGGCCTCTGGCCTACTACCGTTATATCGATGACATTTTAATCATCTGGACAGAGTCTGAGCAACAGCTGAAGACGTTCCATGAACACTTTAATCAGTTTCATCCCACCTTCAACTTAACACTCAACTACTCCTGCACTGAAATCAGCTTTCTGGACACCATCATTAAGCTACAGAACAATGAAATAGAGACATCCCTGAACCGGAAACCAATTGACTGTACAACATATCTCCGATGGGACAGTTTTCAACCAAAACACATAAAAAACTCTATTGTGTATAGCCAGGCCATCAGATACAATCAGATATGTTCCAACCCTACAGATAGAGACAATCACCTTGAGGATCTCAGAAAGACCTTTTTGAACCAGAGCTACCATCCAAGAGCAATCGAGAACCAGATTACAAGAGCAACCAGAATATCAAGGAATCATCTCCTACATTACAAAACTAGAGAAAAAAAAACAACAGAGTTCCTCTCGTAGTCACCTGCAATACAAGTCTAGAGGTGCTAAGAGGAGCTGCATGGAAACTGCAACCACTCCTACAAAAAGATGTCCGAAAAAAAAAATATTTCTGGATCCCCCACTCTTGTGTTTTAGGCAACCTCTGAATCTAAACAACATCCTTGTCAGAAGCACCCTGTCCTCTCCAGCAGCAACAGCAACCTTTCCTTGCAATCAGAACAGGTGCAAAACCTGTCCATCTATAATGACAGTGGACAAGATAAAGATTCCTTGGACAGATCAGGACTACAAGATCCCAGGTAACTTCAGTTGCACCACAAGCAATGTAATGTATTTAATTATATGTACCAAATGTCCAACAGGTGGCATGTAAGTGGGGGCATCACAGATTCATGCGTCGTTATATAAAATGAAAGGACACTTGGGGATATCACATCTCCAAGAGACTCCATTTTGAGGAGAATTAACTTTTGACACTTCTTCTGTGAACTCTCTCTTCCACAGGCTACTAATCATTTAACAATAATACAATTTGTTCCGCTTATCTTAGCATTTTGGTTTTACTTTCCCAGGTCCTCTACCCCTCCCTAGCCTGGCTCTGCTTTACGTCACCTGTCTTATTTACTACAGCTTCTAACACTGTTTTTTTTTTTCTTATGCTTATGTATGTGTCTTCAGAATTCATGTAATTATCAGCCTGACGAAGAGGCTACAGCGTCCCGAAAGCTTGTATGTTTGCCAACTTTTCAGTTAGCCATTAACAGGTATCAACCACTGAGGACGCTTAGATTCCAATATTTTTCAAACATATTATACTGAACTTTACAATTCAGAGGGGACATGTAAACACAATTTCAGACATTACAAAGTAACAAAAAAAATTCAACAGATACCAAAAGGATGTGAGGGCCCTGCTTGCAAGCTTACAGTCTATGAGTGGGCATAAATAAATACATAAATCAAACCAAAACACAGTAATAAGTACATATACATAAATGCTTAATAATAAATACATATTAATTTGCTGAGAATACTTCAAAAATGCAAAATAAGGTCCATTGGTCCATTATTTTGCTCAGACCTGCAGGAAATAAAGTGTTGAGCATGACAATCCAGTAATCTTCCCCTATTTAACATGGATCTCCTACAGTCGCCACCTCAATCTGACATAACCCTCTTGACCGCATCAAAGAAGTGAGGTAAAAAGTGAGTCCAAGGTCAAGCCTTAACTTTCTATCTAATTTATTCCTATAATCAAAAGACTTGCTTTAAAAATTTCCTACCATTACCTCTCTACACTCAGCTACTTTGTTTTTTCTTTTTCTTCGTCTGATGACATTTTATGAGAGTGCCCCAGTACGCAGAACATCACCAGGGGAAAAAGGCTGCAGTCATTTCCATAGCCTCTACCCTTCCCAGAAACAAAGCATCACATTAGTGATAATGATTTCAAGTGTTGGGCTGTCACTGTTGTGTACATGAGTGTCTCCAGCCCCCCTTCTCCCCCTACTCCCCTCCACCAGAGCACTGTCTTAGCCCCTATGCAGCATCTCGTGCTCTGTGCGATGAGCACACTATCCAAGACAGATGTCAGTTTATGACTATTGATAAACCAACATCAGAGAAGTTTCAGTATACCGGCTGTGCATAAGATCAGCGCCGCCCCATTCATGCATTTACTGCATGAGTTTAAAAAATGCTGTCATCTTATGTGTGAAGAAGCTGCTGCAGAGAGGTCCCTCCATGATCCAGGATGTTGTTGCACTGTGAATGTACAGGACGCTTTGACTAGAAGCATCGCCTGCATAGAAGACGTGGGATGAAGTGAACATGCTGGCATCTGACATCACTCTGAAGCTCTGATGCTAGAGTGGCCCAGTGCAGGTGCAAATCCAATGCATTTTGCAGGTAAAGAACCCAACTTCCTCAAGGTGTGTGTAGCACTGTAAATGAAGTCCTAAAATTAGTCCCTGTAGTTGTAGGGGGTGCGAAGCTTTCCTAATAAACGGTCATAGGGTTGCATGACATTTATAAAATTAAAAATTTCCGCTTTTTTATTCTGTTAAAATTACTATATTTTCACAAAGAATTCCTCCACAGTGCCCTAGTCATGCACAGGGTGTTGAACCTACAGTATTCCCCCCAACAAAGTTTGATACCTCACAGTGACCAGAGTGACACAGTATGATGGCCCCACAATGATCCCAACACAGTGTAATGGCACATGCATTCCCTCAAACACAGACTGAGGCCCTCCGTACAGCCTATCACAAAATACATGACTCCCACACAACCCTCCATACAGTATAACAGCTCTCCATACAGTATAATAGATTCCCCACCATCCAGACAGTGTAATTGACCCATATTCCTTAAAACAGTATGGAGGCCCCAACACAACAGTTCCAAAGTATAATGGACCCAAACAACCGTGCACACTGAATAAAGGTATCTACAAACTATAAATTCCTCCCACATAGCCGTCCAAACAGTATAAATGCCCCCACATTGCCCTTCAAACAATATAATGACCCACACACAGGCCTTCAAACAGTATATAGGCCACTACAGAGCCCAACACAAAATATGAAGGTTCCCCCACATACCCCTCAAGATAACATAATGGCCCCTAACAGAGCACTACAAATAGTATAATGGCTGCCAACATAGCCCTTCATTGTAATTGACCAAACAATGAACTTACCTATCCTCATTCCCTGATTGCCCTGCTCTTTACAGCATGTGGCTTGAAGCTCTGCACAGCAATCACAATGTAGGTACAACATTGTGCTTGCTGAGCAGAGATGTCAAAGCTCAGATGCACGGGAAGAATTATGGAAGCTGACAGCTCCATGTTCCATCTTTGCCTTAAACTGTATCTGCATCCAGGATGTTCTAGAACATCATTGTAAAATAATATGTGAACTGACCTAAAGTTTTAGGTCTGTGAGCAGTACCCAACTAGTTACAGTCCTGCTCATTGTATTTGCATCTATGACGTTTACATAATCTACTATATAATCACCAATAATATGTGTCACAGACTTCCGGCGCTTATGTCGCTATCTCACAATACATTGCGGCACCATTGTGCGATAGCGACACAGGCGCCAGACGTCTAAGTGACAAAGACGCCACCGCTACCGTCAGGAGATCAGCGGTGCTAGCCGCTGATCTCCTGACAGTAGCCGCTGCTCATCTCCCTCCACACGGAGGTCAGCAGCGATGCAGCCGGGAGATGGGTGGTGCCTGCGCAACCGGAAGTACGTTGGCCGCCATATTGGAACACCCAAGTTATGGGTATACCCATATGGCGGCCAGTAGCAGTGCTGCCGCCCGCTCTCCCCGCTGCTCACTCTCCCTCCTCCCCCCGGCTGCTCCGTCCTCCCCCCTCGCCACTCAGCCTGCAATGGTAATGCCGGTGGAAGGGAGAGAACAGAGGCAGGGGGGCACAGGACGGGCACACAAAACAGGGGCACACAGGAGAAGGGCACACAGGACAGGGGCGCACAGGATAGGCACATAGAACAGGGGCACACAGGAGAGGCACACAGGACAGGGGCACACAGGACAGGGGCATACAGGACAGGGCCACACAGGACTGGGGCACACAGGATTGGCACACAGGACAGGGGCACACAGGACAGGGGGACATAGGGCAGGGGCACACAGGACAGGCACATAGGACAGGGGCACACAGGACAGGGGCACACAGGACAGGGGGACACCAAGGCACACAGGACAGAGGCTCACAGAACAAGGGCACACAGTATGGGCACACAGGACAGGGGCACACAGGACAGGGGGACACAGGACAGGGGCACACAGGACAGGGACACACAGGATGGGGGCACACAGGACAGGGGCACACAGGACAGGGCCAGAGGACAGAGGGACACAGGAGCACACAGGACAGAGGGATACAGGGTAGAGGACAGGGGGATACATGGCAGAGGACAGAGTGACACAGGGCCAAAGGACAGGGCTACACAGGGTCAGAGGATAGGGGGACACAGGGGCAAAGGACAGGGGGACACAGGGGCAGAGGACAGCGGCAGTGGGCAGTGGCAGAGGAAAGCAGGACACAGTGGCAGAGTACAGTGGGACACAGGGGCAGAGAACAAAGGGACACAAGGGCAGAGAACACTGGGACACAGGGGCAGAGAAGAGGGGGAGATGGGCAGAGAACAGGGGAAGAAGGGGGCAGAGAACAGGGGGAGACAGGTAACCACTGAACCACCATATACAGTGCTAACCCCTGAGCCACTGTATACAGTCCTAACCACTGACCCACCATATACAGTGCCATCCACTGAGCAACCATATACTGTGTTAACCACTGACCCACCATACAGTGCTAACCACTGTCCCACCATATACTGTCCTAAGCACTGAGCCACCATATACTGTGCTAACCACTTAGCCACCATATACCGTGCTAACCACTGAGCCACAGTATACAGTGCTAACCACTGAGCCACCATATACAGTGCTAACCACTGAGCCACTGTATACTGTGCTAACTACTGACCCACCATATACTGTCCTAACCACTGGGCCACCATATACTGTGGTAACCACTGAGCCACCATATATTGTGCTAACTACTGAGCCACTACTGAGTCTATAAAAGCCCTGTTGCCGCCATTTTCTGTACATTGCATCCAGAACCAGCATTTTAGAAGCCTAGGGAGAGATCGCTCAACAGCTAGGGAGAGTGTTTACGCCGAATATATTGTGGCACCCCAAGGGTTAAAGTCCCACAGAAACATCAACACAGGTTTAATCCCCACACAACACTACACTAGAAAGTGGGAGGAGTTTGGGTGGCACCTGCACTAGTGGAGGAGCTAAGTTGTTTACCACAGAGCAGGAGTGACAGTTAGTTCAGAGGAGAGTTTAGTCTAGTCTGAAGCAGGAGCAAAGCCTAGTAGAAGTGGAGGTCCTGAGAGGTCTAAGGAGAGGAGACAGAGGAACAGAGGAACATACCCGGGATAAAGAGTTACCCCAAAAACTTGACCCCGGGGAGGCGCTTAAGACAGATACCGGATCCGAGGCTGTGCCTGAGACAGACAGGACAGTAAACACCGGCATAGTGCAGGTCCACCATCTTCACAGCACCATAGCAAAGCAACACGGAGGGGTCAGTGACACAGAGGACTCAAGTTGCCCAGCATATTGGTACCCGTGAGCAGAGACAGGGCCAGCAGTACAGCTACAAGCAGCAGTAGGGCCACACACAGCACTTAAGTAGGAAGCCAAGGACCCGGTCAGGGTGGGAGTAACCTGGTACAGACTCCGTGGACAATATTGTCATATATCATCTGCAAGTAAAGACTTGGAAAACAACAGAAACCGTGAGTGTGTGTGATCCTTATGCTGAAGCCCCACTTGCCCTCATATACTGCGATTACCTCTACTCTCATCATCTCTACTGCTACCCCTACTCTCCTACAGCATCAATAACTATCCTCACAGACTTTAACTACTACTACCACTGCCCCGGGGAACCCAGTTCTGCCCACATGAACTATTCTATCCAAGCTGCTATCCCATCATCCCCGGAGGTTCTCCAGCAGCGGCGGCCCCATTACTGGCCGCATATAGTGGGTGGCGTCACGAGTGACAAATCCCCTGTAAATAACCCCCCATTTTATTGTGCGGGCCCGGGACACGGTCCGTACCAGGTCCGCCGTGACATCCCCCAGCAGTACCCCGGTCCGGCACCGAGTACCCCGTCCCAGTGGGCTCCACAACCTATCACAAAAGCCCTTTTACAGGGCTACTTGCACTGTATACAGAGTCAGTGTAGTGCAGTGAGGGAGAGGTTTTCGAGCAGGGAGAGACATTAAAGGAGCCTGTAACTACATCAATAATACCAGAATAACATAGCTCTTTTCAGAGCTAAAACCACTTAACAAGGTCACAGTACAGGGAGGGAGAGATTCCGGATTAGGTAGGGAGAGTTAAACTGTTCTTCCAGTGTCCATATAATAACAGCTTTTGTCAGAGGCAGAGCTGTTTTTTTTCCAGCACACTGAGTAGTAGCATTTTGTGCTGCCTCTTACACTAAATGCACTAGTCCTTTTTCCCCGCTATTTTTGGGGTCACAGCTTGGCTTTTGACATCCACATCAGCCACATTAATACAGTGCTAGTGCCCTTGCCAAATACAAAGCAGTACTGCTAGCATTTTGTGCTGCCTGGTACACTAAACGCACTGGTCCTTTTTCCCCAATATTTTGGGGGTCACAGCTAGTCTTGTGCAATCTACATCAGCCGCATTAATATGGTGCTAGTTGCCTTACCAAATACAAAACAGTACTACTAGCCTTTTTGTGCTGCCTGGTACACTAAACGCACTGGTCCTTTTTCCCCAATATGTTGGGGGTCACAGCTTGTCTTGTGCCATCCACATCAGCCATTTTAATATGGTGCTAGTGCCCTTGCCATATACAAAACAGTACTACTACCATTTTGTGCTCCCTGGTACACTAAATGCACTGGTCCTTCTTCCCTAATATCAATCTCAATCGTGCCCTCACTAGGAAGGTCCACCTAACAACAGACACCTGGACAGGTTGTTGTGGTCAGGGATGATACAGGGGTGATACATTTCTGTCATGGCACACTCTGTGAACCTGGTGGAGGGTGGGACAAAGTCGCAAACTGGAAAATCACACATCCTACCCACTCAAAGAATAGCGGGCCCAACGTTTATCAGGGTTTTCACCTCATCATATATGCCACTTTCTTTCTCCCCTCTTCCTTCTGCTTCTCATGCTCTGCTGAATTACCCTTTCCATCACTGTCAAGCTGGGAGCTCTGCAGCAGCGCATCGGCAATGCGGCAACACGCTCTGCTAAAGCTGATCTTTATTGGTTTAGGTCAGAAACCACACACTGCAGCAGAGCTCTGGTAAGGTATAAAAGAACAGACCGATCAGTGGCTCTCCCCACTGTACCTCCAACCCCGTCTGGTTGTCTGTGATAGTGGTCGTAACCTGTTGGCAGTTTTATAGGTCGGAAAGCTGGTACACGTGCCATGCATGGCTCACATACTGAACCTAGAGGTTCAAAAATTTGTCAAAATATACCCTGATTTGCCATACCTACTTGAGAAGGTGTGCCATATTAGAGCCCATTTCCGCCATTCCTATACTACTTTTGCTGGTCTGACATCGCTGCAAAAGCACTTGGATTTGCCAAGTCACTGACTCATTTGTGACCTGCCCACATGGTGGAACTCAACATATCATTTGTTGGTGAGGATTAGTGAGCAACAGGGGGCAGTTGCTGAATACCAGCTTCAATATGCCCGTCAGACTGAGAGTCAGCCACCACACCTAACAACTGTCGAGTGTGTGTATCCCTGACATTTGTGAGGTTCTTTAGAACTTTGAGTATTGCATCAAGCTCTTGAGCAATGACCAGGCTATTATCAGCATAACCATCCTGCTGCTGTGTCTGTTCAAACAATCACTGCATAATCTCAAAGAGGAAGCTTTTAGTGCCAAACATGTGATTATGGAGCCAGATTTCCCAATGGGTGATACTACGCAGTCCAGCCAATTTTCTGCAGCAACATTGGTTGATGAAGAGGAAGATGAGGAGGATGAGGAGGGACCGAGGGGACTCCCAATGCTACATACAGGACTCCAACCCCAGCCTCATGTCTGTCCAGCATGGATGGGCTGAAGAGGAGGAGGTAGAGGAGGAGGAGAGTCAGCGAGAGGGGAGGATGGGTATTATTCCTCCTGGTAGGGACATAGAACTTTTGCCTGTTTGCAGCTTGGTCCACATAGCACAGTTGATGTATAAGTGTCTGTAGCAAGATCCTCATGTGATACATATTTTAGCCAACAACCTATTCTGGTTGGCCACCATTCTCGACCCATGATATAAAGAGAAATTTCCATCTCTCCTTTTGGAGTCACCAAAGAGTTGCACAATGGAATCCTTCAAGAGGGCCATTGTAGATCAGTTGCCGAAAACATCAGTTTCAGACAATGCTGGCAGAAGAGGTACCGACTCTTTTCAACACCATGGATTAAAGGGGAAAGACTCTAACACCAGCTCCAACAGAGGTGGGTGAAAAATGTGCACAAAGTGGGCAATTTTCAATAAAAAAAGCACATCAGCAAGGGCTATCTGTGCCTGTAACAATGCCAAGGAGGGAGACGTTACACAACATGGTCAAGGGGTACTTAAGTGGCCATACCTGCCACCTTTTTCATGCTTCAGTTGCCTTTAACTATTGGGTTTCCAAGCTAAACACTTGGCCCAACCTCTGCTCATACGTCTTGGAGGTGCTTGCCTTCCCAGCTGCTAGTGTGATGACAGAGCGTGTTTTTAATTCCACTCGGGTAATCATCACTGATAGATACATGCACTTCTCCACAGACAGACTTACTCTAATTAACCCCTTCCCAACCCTAGATGTAATACAATCTCAATGGTTGGGTCCCGGTGTTTGATGTAAGCTCCGGTGCGGCGCTCACATCAAACACCCGACATCTCAGCTGATCTCGTCAGCTGAGATGTCAGGCTTTCAGCACCAATCGGATCCGGGATCTGATCGGTGCTATTAACCCCTTGGATCCCGCTGTCATTCACTGACAGCGGGTTCCAAAGTCACCATGGCGTGGAATGCGCTTTTACCCGCCTGCATCGGAGATCCTACAATAATATCACGAGATCTCCAGCGCTCACGTGATAGCCCGGGGTCCTGACGAATCCCCGGAAGCAATCACGGACCGCTTCCTATGAGTGGTTGGCAAGTGCTGAGATAGTGGATACATATTGTGACTGAGATATTGGATACATATTCGATAGAAATTTACATTGACTGTAAAAATTTACACTGACTGTTGATGATTAACTGATGGCCCTCTGAAAATTTGAATTGAGGACCACAACTACTACAGTAGTCCTATGTAGATAATGTTTGGCATGGGTGGCCCTTGTCATCGTGTCTTCCTACTTCTATCACACAGCCCCCAGGAATAATTATTGGAAATCCAATGAAAATTCTGCACTGGACCAAGTACTAGAGTAACAAAAGTCTTCTATTCCTATATAATCTGGGGAATATTGCCAATGAAAATCTCTGAGCCATTTTGAGAAGCTTCTCCAACCCATCCTGGTGGGGGAGGCACCATATGTCCTTTGTCCATTTACTTGCACAAGTGATACAGTGCCTTGTGAAAGTATTTGGCCTCTTTGAACTTTTCAACCTTTTGTCACATTTCAGGCTTCAGATATAAATTCTAATTTTTTTGTGAAGAATCAACAAGTGGGTCACAATCGTGAAGTGGAACAAAATGTATAGCATATTTTAAACTTTTTTAACAAATAAAAAACTGAAAAGTGATGCGTGTAATATTATTAAGCCCCTTTACTTTCATTATTCGTCCCCTTTACTTTCAGTAAACTCACTCCAGAAGTTCAGTGAGGATCTCTGAATGATCCAATGTTGTTCTAAATGACGGTAATGATAAATAGAATCCACCTGTGTGTAATCAAGTCTCCGTATAAATGCACCTGTTCTATGATAGTCTCAGGGTTCTGTTTCAAATGCAGAGAGCATCATGAAGACCAAGGAACACACCAGGCAGGTCCAAGATACTGTTGTGGCGAAGTTTAAAGCTAGATTTGGATACAAAAAGATTTCCCAAGTTTTAAGCTCATCACCCTCAAAACAGCATCCCCACGGTCAAACATGGTGGTGGCAGCATCATGGTTTGGGCCTGCTTTTCTTCATCAGGGACAGGGAAGATAGTAAAAATTGATGGGAAGATGGACGGAGCCAAATACAGGACCATTCTGGATGAAAACCTGTTGGAGTCTGCAAAAGACATGAGACTGGGATGGAGATTTACCTTCCAACAAGACAATGATCCCAAACATAAAGCAAAATCTACAATGGAATGGTTATAATAATAAACGTATCCAGGTGTTAGAATGGCCAAGTCATGACCTGAATCCAATCGAGAATCTGTGGAAAGAGCTGAAAACTACTGTTCACAAACCCTCTCTATCCAACCTCACTGAGACAGAAGGACCTACAGAATGTATAAGTCAGGGCCCTTCCAATTGTAAAAGGCAAAAAAAAGCCAAAACACTACATGTGAATAAATGCTAAAAGGGATATTTTTTTCCTCTGATTTATTTAACCTCATACAAATGATTATGCAGGAAAAACTGTTTCTTAAAGTTTTTGGCCAGTAAAATGCAATTTAAGTTAGGTTTGGTAGGTGTTCTCGTGTATTTGTAAAAATGGTGTAATATTGCAACAATCTTATTCCCACAAACCATATGTGAATCACAAATGCATGCAGGCATATTCTCCAGGCTCATCCCATTCTGTTTCATCACTCTCCCATCCGTTTCAACCTTTTCCTCAGCCTAACAGACCTCTTCATCAGGTCCAGCAGAAAAATACTCACATTTACCTTTGGCTTGAATTGTACTCGCTATTTGGAACGAATACACGATTATTACAAAGTACTCGCTACGAGTATAGCGATTACAAATAATTTGGTACTCGCTCATCCCTAATGGAAATACATTTTGACTAGCCTATCAACCACAAATGAGAATCACCTGTGATAAATTGTTGGTGCCCATGTGACATGAATTAGCCAATGAATGATTATTTCAGTATTTTAAAAAAGCCATATGTTAGGCCCTGTTCCTTAGTCCCATTGGTGAAGAAATAGGAGCTTTAAACTGCTTTTATTGCAAACACAAAGCTTTCAAGGGAATAAAGTAATCTCTAAAGATCTTGGTATCTCAGTTTCACTAGTGCACAATGTTATTAAGAATAGAGATAAGTGAACACCTGAGCGAATTCGGATTTGTTGGTCGAATGTGGAGTGCTTGACGAATTGTTCGACGAACGTTCAACAAATTTTCTGAACACCATTGAAATCAGTGGCAGGCAACTTTAAATGCATTGAAAACACCTTCAAAGATGTCCGAAAGCTGCCAAACACATACACACACAGATCACCTTACAGTGTCTTCACTTCTTGATTGCTCAGGCCTATATTCCCTTGCTCCCTCTCACTTCTGCATCCAGCTGATCACCATAGCAAACCCCCTACATGACCAGATCGTGTCAGCTGATCTGATCATCCGACTTGATTACTATGGTGGCCAGATTAGATGCCATGCACGTAATTCACCGTCAGCTCTGCTCCAGGTGTGTGGTATCAGGAAAGGATAGAGCCGGGTTTCCAACACCGTGCTGACCAAGGAAGGAAAAGTTTTAAGCAGACTCTTTTATAATCCACTTCATTTAAGCTTAAATAAAGTGGATTATAAAAGAGTCTGCTTGAAACTTTTCCTGCCTTGGTCAGCATGGTGTTGGAAACCCAGCTCTATCCTTTCCTGATATCATCTAATTTTCAGCGGGGGACCTGCGACGGCTTTTCTGTGAGTTGCGGTTGTTGTGCCATACACAACCTGGTCAGGTGAGTCTGACTGAGTAGAAACTGGTTACGATATTGGTAACTTGACTATATCACCCTATGTGCGCTTTTTTGATTTTATGTTTGCCAGGTGTGTGGTGACTCACTGAGGTCACTGTTCAGGTAGCCATGGTGGCTGCTAATCATAACAGGTACCATGGTTACCTGAGCTGTTCCAGGATGACTTCAGTGAGTCAACGCTTACGTATGGAGCTCGCAGCTTATTCATTCACTGCCTGGAGGCTGTGGTGACAGAATGCTGTATTTGTCACAATAGCCTCCAATGAAAAAGACGTCGCAGCTTCCAGTCACTGAATGAATGAGCTGCGAGCTCTGTCTGTAAGTGGTGACTTGCTGAGGTTACCTAAGGGCAGCTCAGGTAACTATTGTACCTGCTATGATTAACGGCCACCGGGGTTACCTGAACGTTCACCACAGTGAGTAACTGTACACCTGGAGAAGAGGTGGCAGTGAGTGACGTGCGCGGCAGCTCTTCTGGTAACCATAGTAATCAAGTCAGGTGACCAGAACAGCTGACACGATCAGGTCACATGATGCGATTGCTATGGTGATCAGATCAGCTGACCACGCCTGTCACTCACTGCCAGCTCAGTTGCAGAAGTAAGAGGGAATATGGGAAAGCAGACTGAGAGCAATCAAGCAGCGTGTCCCGGTAAGGTGATCAGTGTGTGTCTGTGTGTTTAGGATAGCGTAGAACAAAAGCGTTGGTGCATTTGCACACATGCTTCTGTCTTACGTTAAGCTACACACACATCTGAAAGTTGTTTTGCTGCATCCAGTACTGGAGGCCTTGCATGTATCACAGAAATTGTGAAATCAGAAAATTATCAAGAGATTTTAGAGCAAAATGTCCTACCCAGGTAAGAAAACTTGGTTTTAGTCAAAGATCATGGGTCCTCCAGCAAGATAATTACCCAATGCATACATCCAAAAGTACACAGGAATGGTTGACAAAGAAAAAATGGAATGTATTAAAATGGCCAGCAATAAGTCCTAACCTCAATCCCATTGAAAAACTTTGGGGTGTGCTGAAATCTGCCATTAGAAAAAAGAACCCTAAAAACATTTAGGGCATGTGCTCACTATCCGGAAGCGCTGCAACTTGGAAGCAGTCGTTCCAGACCTGAGGGAACCCACGGGTTCCCGCAGGGAGAACACAGCCGTCCTGTACTCACCATCTAAGGTGGGTGCAGGGCAGCTTCTCCCTGCTTGCAGCCAATGGGGACCGCTTCAGACTCCGCAGCATGATATGATTCATAGTGAGCATGGGATTTCTACAAATCCCATCCACTATGCTTGTACTGTACCACACAGAGTTTAGGACACACGAGTAATACTCTGCGTCCAACACACTGCAAGTATGGATCGTGAGTATGCACCCTATAGAGCTTGAACAAACAAACTGCAAAGAAAGCGTGGGAGAAAATACCAGCTGAGAAGTGCAAAAAGCTTATAGATGACTACTAAAAATGTTCGGAGGCTGTCATCAATGCCAAAGGGTGTATAACCAAGTATTAAGTAGGGGGAACCTTATTGCAGCATATGATGTTTATTCTGTTTCTTCTTTGAAATCGCAACATGTAAGTTGAGAAATAATGTTTTATTATTGTAATACTTTGGAACACCATTTAAAAAATCCTGGGGATATAACTTAGGTACATTTCTATTTATTTCTGAAGTTATTGTACAGTCTTAAAAAAAATGGCCAATAATGGTGAGCAGCACTGTAAGGCTGCCTTCACACTTGCGGTTCCCTCCGCAGCGTCCTGCAGAGGGGAACCGCAAGCTGAGCGCAGGCACCACAAATACCTATGTTTAACATGGGGATGCGGGTGCCTGTGCTTTGGTGCAGATTGGCGTGCGCACCCTGTGTGCATCCATTCGCTGCAGTTTATGGTTTATACACATTCTCGTCCGTACAAGGAACGCGACATGATGCCATGGCTTAAAGATGCCACAAAAAAGTGCACTAGGTTGAAGTCAATCATAGCCCTCTTCAAGAGGATAAAGTCCCCAATAACAACAACCTTTCCCTTTGAGTCAGAAGGCCACAGTGAGGGTCAGAGACTAGTGGTCTCCACTAGCCAAAGCCAACAGAGACACAACCTTTCTCTCAGCATTTGCCTGGGCTCCCACCCAAGAAAAGCTAGAAGCCATCTATGTTCACTCCCCTCCTGAGGTGGGAAAGCCAGGGTTTTTTTAGCCACACATCCCCCTAGCAAGGCTTTTTAAGAGGGAATCCATGAGGGAACAACACCACAAGAAGTCCTAGACACAGACACACAGTGATGGGGTGACAGAAATGT
The DNA here is from genome assembly GCA_033576535.1 of Allobates femoralis. Classification (NCBI taxonomy): domain Eukaryota; kingdom Metazoa; phylum Chordata; class Amphibia; order Anura; family Aromobatidae; genus Allobates; species Allobates femoralis. The sequence goes on from JARQOC010000002.1 coordinate 579,354,350, forward strand.
GTAATGCATTGTCATATATTAGAGTTCAAAATTTGTCCCACTTCCTGCAAGATACATCATTGTGTCCACACCCAGCCACTAATCAACACCTGAAACCTTTTAGCCGCAGATATATTCTGAACCACAAGGCTGATCCAGACTTAGTCTGATCCATGTATCTTTCAAACTACATCTTTCAAAGTACATTTTCTAAGTACAATACTTAGAAATAGACTAGACATCTATGATACATTATTCCACTCATCACCATTTGTAACTGCTGAATCATCAACGTTTTCATCATCATCATCATCATCTAATCGGGCTGTTTCCTCTTCCCACAGGTACGCATTGTGATCGTCCACTCATCTACCCAGCTTTGCTAAACTCACTGCTTATGTACTGTGCTTATAATGTGTGTTAGGTACGCATTGTGATCATCCACTCATCTACCCAGCTTTGCTAAACTCACTGCTTATGTACTGTGCTTATAATGTGTGTTAGGTACGCATTGTGATTGTCCACTCATCTACCCAGCTTTGCTAAACTCACTGCTTATGTACTGTGCTTATAATATCTATATATGTTTATATTTTCTTACCTACCATGTCTCTGCTTTTCAACATTCCTCATGATCAGTCTTCCATGACCTAGAGTTAGTTCTCCAGCCCCTTCCCATGTTTTATTACCTTTGTCTAACCCCCATCATCTGGTCACTTCATCCACACCCAGCCACTAATCAACACCTGAAACCTTTTAGCCGCATATATATTCTGAACCACAAGGCTGATCCAGACTTAGTCTGATCCATGTATCTTTCAAACTACATCTTTCAAAGTACATTTTCTAAGTACAATACTTAGAAATAGACTAGAAATGGACTGGTAATGACTGGCAGGTAAAGGAAAATAAAGCCACCACAATGTTTCCCATCTAATCTCTACCACCCTTACTACTTCATTTCATATTAACTCCTTCAATCCCTTCCACAAGTAAGGAACTAGTCATCAGTCCTCCCCAGCCATCTTACCTCCTCTTGACTACTATTTCTCCCCATACTGGCTGCATCACCTTGTCCTCGGCTCCACCATCCTGTCCTGGACTGCTAGATCTCGTCCCCAGCCACATCTCCACTGGATTGTAGCTCATACCTTGATGGCATTCCACCCCGGACTGAACCCTGGATGCCTCACCTGTGCCACGGCTGCTCCATCAGCCAACCCCGCAATCGCACTCTGCTTCTGACCCCTGCTGCCACACTCACTCCCTGTTCTCCGTATGCAATGTTCCCGCTCCTCCTCACTCTCACTCCCATCCTTCTCCACTTCCTACTACCCCCACTTATACCCCCTCATAGCAACAAAATACTGCTCTCACCCTCCATCCTGCCGAACCACCTCACCCACTTCACCAACCTTTTCATTCACTTTCAATCCTCAATCACCAAACAAGCACGCCCGCCTCGCAAGCTCTCATGCTCCCACCTGCTAACCCTCTGCCTACTCCTCCTCCTTGCCGGTGACATCTCCCCCAATCCTGGCCCCCCCACAACATCCCCACAACAACCCTCGCAACCTCACCACCACTAGCCCTCGCAACCCCACCAACATCAGACCCATTCCCCCAACCCATGCCCCACCTACCGCTCTACCCGGTGCACTCTGGAATGCCCGCTCAGTGTGCAACAAACTCCCTGACATCCATGATCTCTTTATCTCCAGGAAACTGTCATTACTTGGCCTCACCGAGACCTGGCTCACCCCCTCCGACACGGCCTCCCCTGCTGCACTATCCTACGGCGGCCTCATCCTGTCCCACACACCCCCGTCCCTCTGGCAAACACGGCGGTGGAGTCAGCATACTGCTGTCCAACTCCTGCACCTTCAGCCCTATCCCCCCACCCCCATCCGTCACTGTCCCCTCCTTCGAAGCCCACTCGGTCCGAATCTACTCCCCCTGCAACCTCCAAATAGCCATCATCTACCGCCCCCCCGGACCCACTGCCTCCTTCCTTGACCACTTCACCACCTGGCTACTTCACTTCCTCTCCACTGACATCCCCTCCATCATCATGGGTGACTTCAATATCCCCGTTGACACTCCCTCCTCAGCCACCTCCAACCTTCTTTCCTTGACCACTTCCCTGGGGTTCTCCCAATGGTCCTCCTCTCCCACCCACGAACAAGGCCACACGCTTGACCTCATCTTTACCCGCATTTTCTCCCTCTTTAACCTCACAACCTCGGAATTCACACTGTCCGAACACCATCTCTTGACCTTCTCCGCCCTCTCCTCCCCTGCCACACTACCCCCTCTCCGCAAACTTGATCACCCTCGCCGAAACCTAAAAGATCTTGATCTTCCTTTATTCTCTGAATCACTCCTCCCTCTCACCGACATACCCTCCGCTGATGACATTGACATTGCCACCACCCTATACAACACCACCATAACGAACGCTCTCGACCTAGCCGCCCCCCTCACTCTCCATGCTCCACGCATTAACAGGCAACCCTGGCACACCACCCTCACTAAAAACCTGAGACGGGCGTGCAGGGTCGCCGAGAGGAGATGGAAAAAGTCCCACACCCCCGAGCACTTTGCTCTGTTCAAGCAATCCATCACTGACTTAAAGACGGCACTTGCTACCGCCAAGCAAGTGTTCTTCTCATCCCTTATAACCTCTCTGTCCCGCAACCCCAAACAGCTCTTCAAATCTTTCAACTCCTTACTTCGCCCGCCTGCTCCTCCCCCTTCTCCCCTCATCTCTGCTGAAGACTTTGCGACCTTCTTCAAGGAGAAGATTGACAAGATCAGAAGCAGCTTCGGTCCACTATCCCCACAACTCCCCTTCCCACCTACACTGCCCTCCTCCTCCATCAGCCACTTCCCCCCATAACTGAAGACCAACTCTCCTCCCTCCTGTCAAAGTCACACCTCACCACTAGCGCCCACGACCCACTCCCATCCCACCTCATTCCGAACCACACCTCCATTTTCATTCCAGCCCTCACCCACTTCTTTAACCTTTCACTTAGCACTGGTGCCTTCCCCTCGGCCTTCAAACACGCCCTAATCACGCCCATCCTAAAAAAAACTCACTTGACCCTACCTCTGTCTCTAACTATCGCCCCATATCTCTTCTCCCATTCGCCTCTAAGCTACTTGAACAGCACGTGCACTCCAAACTGTCCTCTCACCTCTCCTCGTGCTCCCACTTCGACTGCCTACAGTCCGGCTTCCGACCCCTCCATTCCACTGAAACAGCCCTGACCAAAGTCACCAACGACCTACTGACCGCCAAGAACAAACACCACTACTCCATCCTCCTCCTCCTTGACCTGTCTGCCGCCTTCGACACGGTTGACCACTCCCTTCTTTTCCGGATCCTGGAATCCGTTGGCATCACCCACCTTGCCCTCTCCTGGATCTCCTCTTACCTAGCAGACCGGACCTTCAGCGTCTCGCACTCCCACACCTCCTCCTCATCCTACCCCCTTTCTGTCTGAGTCCCCCAAGGTTCGGTCCTGGGACCCCTACTTTTCTCCATTTACACTCTCGGCCTAGGGCAACTCATCGAGTCCCATGGCCTCCAGTACCACCTCTACGCCGATGACACCCAAACCTACCTGTCCGGCCCTGACATCACCTTCCTACTCTCCAAAATCCCACATTCCGCCATCTCATCCTTCTTCTCTGCTCGCTTCCTTAAACTCAACATGGACAAAACTGAATTCATAGTTTCCCCCCAAGAAATTCCACCCCACCTCCCAACCTATCCATCTGCATCAACGACTGCGCCCTCTCCCCAGTCCCCCAAGCCAAGTGCCTCGGGATAATCCTTGACTCCTCCCTATCCTTCAAGCCCACATCGAGGCCCTCACCACATCCCTCCAGCTCCAGCACAAGAACATCTCACGGATCCGCTCCTTCCTCACCCACGACACCGCTAAAACACTCATCCGTGCTCTTATCATCTCCCGCCTTGACTACTGCAACCTCCTTCTCAATGGCCTCCCGGCTAACTCCCTCACACCTCTCCAGTCTATCCTCAACTCCGCTGCCCGACTAATCTACCTGTCTTCCCGCTAATCCCCTGTCTCCCCCCTCTGCCAAGCCCTTCACTGGCTCCCCGTCTCCAAGAGATCCCAATTCAAAACACTAACCATGTCGTACAAAGCAATACACAACCTGGCCCCACCATACATCTCCGACCTGGTCTCCCGATACCTACCCTCACGCAACCTCCGCTCCTCCCAAGAACTCCTCCTCTGCTCCCCCCTCATCACCTCTTCGCACAACCGAGTCCAGGACTTCTCCCGGGCATCTGCCTTACTCTGGAACTCCCTGCCCGAACATGTCAGACACTCTCCTACCCTGAGTAGCTTCAAGTGTCACCTGAAGACTCACCTGTTCCGTCAAGCCTACAACCTGCCATGAGACCCAGGAGACCGCCCTGACATTCCCCCATCCTACTGTATCCTAACCCGCTCCTCATAGACTGTGAGCCCTCGTGGACAGGGTCCCTGCCCCTCCTGTACCTGTACGTCCTGATCACCTAGATTTAGTGTACTTGTTCTTGTCTCCCTTATCCTCATGTAAAGCGCCATGAAACCTAATGGCGCTATATAAATAAATAATAATAATAATAATAGTGTCTGTCGATTTTAAACATAAGCAAAAACCTTTTTCCATATAGATTTCATAGATACTCTAGAATTCTGGAGCCACAACTGTATTGAAAACCGTCATTTAAAAAATACTGCATGTTTTTAAGTGCCAGTTAATAACAAACTATAAGCCTAAACTTCAAATATGGTGGGAATTTATCTATTCTTTTGCAACTGTTTACCGCATCTGCCCGATCTGCCGCCTAACGGCCGCACTTGCAGTTCCGATCCGGCAAGCCCCATGCATTCTTAATGGGACTTGCGGTCTGGTGTGGCAAGTGCGGTTATGCCAGGCACTTGCAGCTGAGAAAAAAAAGCTGCAAGCAGCGGGTCCTGTGCGTCAGGCAGAACCGCACTTGCCGCATCGGACAGCTAGGCCCATAGAGAATGCCTGGGGCTTTCTGGATACTGGCCACAAGTCGGCCATCAGGCAGAGGATACGACAGATGCGGCGCCACCTGCCGGATCGTCCGCTAACATCAGCAAAACGCTGATGTAAAAGGGGCCTCCGATTAGAGCAAAAACCTAATGGTACCGTTACACACTTCAATGTTGGAACGATATCACTAACGATCTCGGGGGCGCGCGGTCGCTAGGACATCGTTTTGACATCATTGGTGAGATGTCACACGTCTAGATATCGTGGACGAAGCAACAACGTTGTAGTGAGCAGGTATCTTTCGCACAACCCTGTGAACGATACTTGTTCACTGATGTTAATGGGCGAAGTCGTGAAGGACATCGTTATCGCGGTGTCACACAGAGCGATGCAGCAGGTTGGCTGATCGTGGATCTTATGATTTGAGAACATGTTCTCAAATCTGGAATTAGTGATCCAACGATTTATCGTATCCATATCTCACACTCAATGAGGTAGTAACCATGTCGCTTGAACAACTCCAAACCCGTGACGTTTAGGCGATATCGTTAATGATCTCATACCGTGTAACGGTACCTTTAGAAAACCTGATATACATTAATAAAGATTATATAAAGTTTTTACCACTACAGACATATATATCGGTATATTGAATTGGATTATACTGAATAAAATTATCCTGGCATATATACTTTTCTACCTCATTTAATCTTTCCAAATTACTTCAATTTTCATGTTGACCAAGCAAAGAACGATTTAACCCAGGTGCTTCTTCTGCCAATTTCAAGGTCTTTAGTTTACAAATAAGAATTTTCTAACAAGGCGCTTCACATTTACTCAGTATCACCCTTTGCGTCATTAATTGTTAATTAGAGGTGTCTAATGAATAGGGGAATACAATAGATAAGTGTTAATTAAGTGAAGTTAGCAAGAGCTTTGGCATCTACTATTTACCCAGACAATCATATTTCTACAAATAGCTATTATTTTTATTGACATAGTCCAAGGAAAGAATATATACATATAGGTAAATGGAAGCAACATATCTTCAAAGACAACACACTACAATACAAGGCTCTAATAAACCTGTCATATTGAAAGTAAATGGGTTTCTGAGCACAGAGGATTTCATGAAAATTGTGTTATTTTATGTCTGATAGAAAAGATGTAGCAGAGGAGGGACCCAATCAATTTTTTTGTTCTATATTGTTTCAAAATTGCTTGTCCCACAGGTTCTCAATTGAAGGCAAAATCTAGGTTATATGGGTCACAGGAGAGATATTGAGGATATATAAGTTAGAGAAACCTGTACACACAGAAGAAAATGAAAACACTGAAGTACGTAATTGACTTAATAATCATTTTTTATCTTCTTTTGGTTATGTTCCATTTATAATAGCTCTGCTGAGAATACACTGACTGAAGACGTCTGTAGAATTTATATCACTCTCCTTCAGTTTTAGATTAACTCAGAATTACTGTGGTATTATTTTTGCTAATACTTTTTCCGACATTAGCATCAGGAAACAAAGCAAAACAAAGCAACAAATACACAACAAATGTTTGTCTGTCTGAGCACGGCCACTCCACAACTGTGTATAGATCCAAACTTTATTACGGTAATTGAAATCCACTAGGTTTTTCCAATCTATTACACAACATACTGAGCCATGGAAAACTAGACAAAAAAATACAGGACATATTCCTGGCCACAATTTTCCATTTAGTAGCACAGCACTTTTTTTTTTTTTTGGCTATCCATAAATTAGGTTGCACTATA
>JARQOC010000002.1:579361257-579465212 GCA_033576535.1 Allobates femoralis
AGGATCAGAGAGGGACGAGGTTCGTGGTCGGCGACAGTTGAGGAGACTGTATAGGGACGTTAGGGCAGACAGGGTCAGCTCTAGGAAGTCTAGGGGTCACCGTCTCCTTCTTGTGCCCTTAGCATTAGGGACTCCTGATTCCCCCCCCGTCGTTATCCTACGCTGGGTGTCTTCCCCACTCCCAGCGTGACATTATCACCTGCCATAACTGTAAGTGAAGGAAGGGGAGGATTTGATTTTCCTTCCTTTCCTTATGGATCCTGTGTCTGCTTTGGCCCAGCAGCTGCAGACCTTGTCTTTGGAGGTTGCGGACCTTCGGTCGGCTCTACTGGGACCACAACCGCAAAATGGTGTCTTGGGGAATCAAGCAGTGGGTCCGGCCAGACCGGAACCTAAGGTTGCCCTCCCTGACAGGTTTTCAGGAGGCAGAGACAAATTTACTGTGTTCAAAGAGGCCTGTAAATTATACTTTAGGCTTAAGCCGTATTCCACTGGTGATGAGCAGCAGCGGGTAGGAATTATTATATCATTGCTGCAGGGGGATCCCCAATCCTGGGCTTTCTCTCTGCCACAGGACTCTACTTGTCTCCAGTCTGTGGATGGATTTTTTGACGCCTTAGGCCTCATATATGATGACCCTGACCGTGTCTCTTTGGCTGAATCCAAATTGCGCCATCTCCACCAGGGGACTCGGTCAGCGGAATCATATTGTTCTGAGTTCCGCAGGTGGGCTATGGACACCAAGTGGAACGATCCGGCTCTCAGGAGTCATTTTTGCCAGGGTCTTTCAGAAAGACTGAAGGATGCCCTGGCAGTGTATGAGACCCCCCCGTCCCTGGAGGCAGCTATGTCGTTGGCTATTCGCATGGATAGACGCCTCCAGGAGCGGAGGGGTAGACCTCCTGCAACTGGGAGCCCTTCTCATGGTGGTTCCTTGTTGCCGGGTGGTCACTCGGAGGGCGAGTCATTTCTCCCGAGGGGGGAGGAACCTATGCAGCTTGGAGGAGCGGCGGCCTCGAGGCTCTCCTCCGGTGCCTCCCGGGGCAGGGGGAAGGGGGTCTGTTTTTTCTGTGGGAAAGGAGACCATTTTATCGGGGCCTGTCCCTACGCTCCTAAACGGACTAGGGTGCCGGGACCTCATGTGACTATGGGGGGTGTGGAGGTGGTCGAGCGGGAGGTGTGTGTATCCTCCGTTTGTACTTCCCATTTTCTCCTGAGTGCAGAGGTGGCGCTAGAGAGCAAAACGGAAGGCATTTCTGTGTTTGTGGATAGTGGTGCGGGGATCTGCATGGTGGATGCTCGTTTTGTACACGCTCATGGGCTTAACCGCTGTTTATTGTCTCGCCCCATCCGTATCTATGCCATCGACTCAGCCCCTCTTGCTCAGGGTAGTCTCACACATATCGTACATAACATTAAGTTAACGGTTGGATCCCAACATCAGGAGACGTTATCTTGCTATGTCTTAGACGGTCTCCCCGCTCCCATTGTCCTGGGCTTGCCATGGTTGATTAAACATAATCCCGTAGTGGATTGGCAGTCCAGGGACATTGTGGAATGGAGTGATTTTTGTTCGGAGAATTGTTTGGCTACATCCCTTTCGGTGGTATCTGCTGAATCTCTGCCCCCATTCCTATCGGAGTATGAGGATGTGTTCTCAGAGAAGGGGTGCCGAGACTTGCCCCCTCATCGGGCATATGATTGCCCTATCAACCTCGTTCCCGGAGCTAAACTGCCCAAAGCTAGGATGTTTACTATATCTGGTCCCGAAAGACAAGCAATGAAGGATTTCATTTCTGAAAGTCTGGAGACGGGACACATTAGGCCCTCCACGTCGCCGGTTGCGGCTGGTTTCTTTTTTGTGAAAAAAAAAGATGGGGGCCTCCGTCCTTGTTTGGATTTTCGGGAATTGAATCGGATTACTGTCCGTGATCCATACCCCCTCCCTCTGATCCCTGATTTATTTAGTCAGGTTGTGGGTGCCAAATGGTTCTCCAAGTTGGATTTGAGGGGGCCTACAACCTGATTAGGGTCAGAGAGGGGGATGAATGGAAAACTGCGTTTAATACCCCGGACGGCCATTTTGAAAGTCTCGTAATGCCGTTCGGGCTCACTAACGCCCCGGCGGTTTTCCAACATTTTGTCAATGATATTTTCCATCATTTGGTGGGTAGATTTGTAGTTGTTTACTTGGACGATATCTTGATCTATTCTCCCGATATGGAGACGCATCAGTCCCATGTCAAACAGGTGTTGCAGGTCTTACGGGACAACAAACTGTATGCTAAACTCGAGAAATGTGTTTTCGCCGTTCAGGAGGTTCGTTTTTTGGGGTACCTCTTGTCGCCGTTGGGTTTCCGGATGGATCCGGAAAAGGTCCGGGCGGTGCTAGATTGGGAACAGCCGGACAATCTACGGGCATTGCAACGCTTTTTGGGGTTTACCAATTTTTACCGTAAATTTATTAAGAACTATTCGGTACTGGTGACGCCTCTTACGGACATGACTAGGAGGGGGACGGATTTTTCTGAGTGGTCTGATTCTGCTCGCCAGGCTTTTTCCTCCCTGAAGCGTTGTTTTGCTTCCGCGCCTGTTCTTTGTCAGCCCGATCTTTCTCAGCCCTTCATTGTGGAAGTGGATGCGTCTGAGGTGGGGGTGGGGGCTGTGTTGTCGCAGGGCCCTTCGCCTGGGAGATGGGTGCCCTGTGCGTTCTTCTCCAAGAAGTTGTCTTCGGCCGAGAGGAATTATGATGTGGGTAATAGGGAGCTGTTGGCTATTAAGTTGGCTTTTGAGGAATGGCGGCACTGGCTGGAGGGGGCTGTCCATCCCGTCACGGTTATTACCGACCATAAGAACCTGTCTTACCTTGAGTCCGCCAGGCGTCTCAATCCCCGGCAGGCCAGGTGGTCTTTGTTTTTCACGAGATTTAATTTTACCGTCACCTACCGTCCGGGGGTTCAGAATGTGAAGGCGGATGCATTATCGCGTAGTTTTCCGGGTGGTAGTACTCATGAGAGTCCCGTCCCCATCTTGCAGGAGGGGGTGGTTGTTTCTGCTCTTTGCCCTGATCTGGAGGGGGAGGTGTTGAAGGTTCAGGGGGGCGCCCCTGCCTCCTGCCCTTCTGGGAGGCTTTTTGTGCCGTTCTCTTTGCGCCTCAGGGTGCTGTCAGAGCATCACGACTCTGTACTGGCGGGGCATCCGGGCGGTAGGGCCACTTTCGATCTCTTGTCTCGTCGCTTTTGGTGGCCGGGGTTGAGGAAGGACGTAGCGGAATTCGTATCCGCCTGTGGGGTGTGTGCACGTGCTAAGGTTCCGCATACCCGTCCGTCTGGGTCTCTCGTGCCATTGTCTATTCCTGAGAGGCCATGGACACATTTGTCCATGGATTTTATCACCGATCTTCCGGCGTCTGCGGGCAAGACGGTGGTACTGGTAGTAGTAGATAGATTCAGTAAGATGGTTCGCTTTGTGGCACTGCCCGCACTTCCTAATGCTCGGACTCTGGCACAGGTGTTCGTAAGTGAGATTGTGAAGCTTCATGGGGTTCCCTCCGATGTGGTTTCTGATCGCGGTACTCAGTTCGTCTCCAAATTTTGGAAGGCTTTTTGCACACGTTTGGGGATAACGTTGTCCTTTTCTTCTGCTTTTCATCCTCAGTCTAATGGTCAAACCGAACGTGTGAATCAAAATTTGGAGACTTACCTGAGGTGTTTTGTCTCTGACCATCAGGAGACTTGGGCAAATTATTTGCCCTTGGCCGAATTCGCCCTTAATAATCGTCTTCAGGAGTCCACTGGCAAGTCACCGTTCTTCGGTGCATATGGGTTTCATCCTCAGTTTGGTACTTTTAGCGGTACGAGTCCTTCCGGAGTTCCGGAGGAGGACCGTTTTACCTCGTCCCTCTCCTCGGTTTGGCGGGGTGTACAGCGTAGCTTGAAGCTCTTAGGTGACAGGTACAAACGTATGGCTGACAGGAAGCGTGCGCCAGGTCCGGACCTATGTGTGAATGACTACGTGTGGTTGTCTACCAAGAATGTGAAGTTGAAGGTGCCCTCTTGGAAGTTGGGGCCCAGGTTTATTGGCCCCTATAGGATAACCGCCGTTATCAATCCCGTGGCGTTTCGTCTTGCGTTGCCTCCTGCGCTTAAGATTCACGACGTGTTTCACAGGTCGCTCCTCAAGCCGTATGTGCCGTCGTCTAACCCATCTCCTTTGCCTCCTGAGCCCATCTGTGTGGCGGGGAATCTGGAATTCGAGATCTCGAGGGTGGTTGATTCTCGCATGTTGCGCCGTTCTCTTCAGTATTTGGTGCACTGGAGGGGGTACGGTCCTGAGGAGCGGATGTGGGTGCCGGCGTCGGAGGTGTCCGCCGCAAGGCTGGTCCGCGCTTTTCACCGTTCCCATCCGGATAAGCCTGGTCCTGAGTGTTCGGGGGCCACTCGTAGGAGGGGGGGTACTGTCACGGGTGGCACGGATGACAGGGTGGAGGCCACGCGCAGACGATCCCAGCGTTTGGCCCACCAGCCATAATGGTGGAGGATGGTCCGTCTCTTTTAGGGGCATTTACCTTCTGTGTTGATGGAGAGAAGGTGTGATGAGATCTCTCTATTATGGGGAGACGGCTGTGGAGGTCTTGCGCTCGGTCTGGTTTTATCCACCAATGTTGTAGGTCACTAGGACCCAGCAGACTCCTTCCACCTTTATAAGGAGGTTCATTACCCTTCCTCGGTACAGGTGATAGTTCCTTGTGCACATTTTATCCTTGCTCCAGCAGACGCTGAGATTGTGGAGGTTGCTGTGTTCTGCTGTCAGATAAGTGTTTCCTTTTCCCAAATGTCTGTCTTCCCTGGTGTTTGTCTTTAGTTGATAGTGGAGGGGTCTAGTGAACCTCTCCATCTGATCCTTAGATAAGATAGATCTAGGATCAGAGAGGGACGAGGTTCGTGGTCGGCGACAGTTGAGGAGACTGTATAGGGACGTTAGGGCAGACAGGGTCAGCTCTAGGAAGTCTAGGGGTCACCGTCTCCTTCTTGTGCCCTTAGCATTAGGGACTCCTGATTCCCCCCCCCGTCGTTATCCTACGCTGGGTGTCTTCCCCACTCCCAGCGTGACAAAAATACCCGATGCATTAGAATCGGGCCATCATCTAGTATATATATATATATATATATATATATATATATATATATACATATACATACATATACATATACATTTCACATACTTTATATTATTTATATTCAGTCAGTATGTGTGGAGCCCCTATGGGAAGTTGCCACAGGGAGGTACTGCACCCCAATCAGAAGGTGTAGTGCCTCCGTAGCGATGGATACAGGGTTTCATGCAGAGTCTGTCATAAGCACCCATACACTAGGCCACCTTAGCATAGGGATCGTATATTCAGTAGGTCCAGGGGTGGAGCCTAGAGTACAGCGGGAGACTTGAGTTACAGGTGAGTGAGTTCCAGTTAGACAGTGCTGGGAAGGCAGCCAGAGAGGACGTGCCTGACAGCGTTCATGACAGGAGGGCACCTCCTTGGAGAGAGGTGACCCAGAAACTGGAGGGGACAATCCAGGACCGGTTGGAGCCGGCTGGGGAGTCCAGGGTCGTTACCAGAGTGGTGAATGAGAGTAAAGAGGAACACAGACCCCGAAAGTTATAAGAGGGTACTACCAACACACTCTGCAAAGTTACCTCAAAATCATCTGCCGGTACCAGTAAAGAAACATTTGAGTTGAAGCGGTGTCTGTGCTCCTTTCCTCCGGCGCCCAGAGGGCCTCAGTATCAAAGAGGTGAGGACTACTACTCCCCTCATCTACCCTCGCTGCCCTAAGGTAAAGCTCCACCTGTGGGGAGCTGTACTACTCTGAGCTGCACCTCCATCACCTCAGTGGCCGGCCACAGCGCTGGTATCCACGTTACCAGGTACCACAGGTGGCATCACGTTACCATTCCCCCATCCATCATCATCATCCCCCACCATCCACGTCATAGAGGGTCCAGGGCACGGAACCAGGAACCGACCAGCCGTGATTCCCCATCGAAGTGACCATCTGTCCTGGTATCTAAGTACACCCCCTACCCTGTCGACCAACTCATTTTGTGTTAAAGGGGCCCACTGACACTCATTCGCCCGGGGCCCACAAAAACCTTGAGCCGGTGTGGTGCCCCACTGGTCAGGATGCCACAGAAGGGTACTGCACCCATAAAAGAGTGTGTAGTATTCCTGTGGCTGAGGAATTGGGATGCTGCATAAAGGACCCTCATGATACACATCCACACACACCCAAGGTAGGGAACCGTGGGTGGACTCGCTGTAGGGAGGACCCAGTCCCATGGGAGGAGTAAAAGGGTAGAAAATTGTGTGGGTGGGAGGAGAGTTAGGCAAGGGCCACACTTAACAGTGCACTTAAATTTAGCGGGTCCAGTTACAGCAGAGCCCAGCCTGCTGTAATGCACACCGTTAATGTCGGGTGCTGTGTGGAAATGCTGCTCCATGGTAACCCAATGTTTACCATGGATGCAGCCACACAGGAAGCCCCAGGAACTGCACTTTTGCAGGGCGCATAGGAAAATGTTGACAGAGCTCCATTGGGGAGTGAGGAGTAGAGCAGCTTTGTACATAGCCAGCCATGCATTCACTAGCTAATATGCTTTCCCATTTTCTAGTATTAGTGTTGCCGTCGATATAATTTTTTGTTGATGTACAGCTCGACCACTGATCCGCTCATTCCCTCAGTGGCTGTGAGCGCTGAGTTTGGCTTCTTCTGGAGCTCCAATAATGATGAATGTAGCTGTGGTCACATCATTATGGCCACTGCATTTTATAATAGGGAAAAATGTGCCACATTCTTCTGACGATGTGGTTTCCACTGGTCGGATTCCACCAATAAATAAGTGATCACCTACCTAACCTGACGATTGCTGGTAACTTGTTTTCACCAAAGAATCCCTTTAATGTAAACTAAAGTAGCTGTACATAGCAGTTATGGTGAGCGCACAGTGATGTGCCAGAGCCGCCACTATAATGGGTATAACGGCTAACAGGTATTTGTATATAGCTGAAGGGTGGGTCGGTGGACCCCCGGAGTCAATTTCCCTGGTGGGCCCCAGACACCCCAGTCTGACCCTGACTTTCAAGGTCACAGTAATGAATAATCAAAGTATATAATATGTACTATTATTTTATTTTAAGGACAACATGCTCATTGCCAATGATTTCTTATTAGACTGTCTCAGTTCTTTTCTGTTTAAAACTCCTAACCAATTTCTGTTAAAGTTATGACAAAGTAAATAAACCATAAATACTTTTTCTTTAGAAATATTTTCCACAACTTAAAATCCCTATTTTCTATTATTCATCACGAGTGTAATCCTTGATATGCATAGATGGCTGAAACTCTTTTTTATTTTGTGCTGATATTAATTAGGAAGTATGTTGTGTCAGAGGCATGTGCTGCATGATCACAAGTATGCAGCTATTTTTTTTTCTTACATTAAAGCAACATAAATGTGAGCATTTATCTATGTGTTCATTGTTATATGTCGTCTTTGATTTAAATCAATTGAATGTGGGTGCTTTCATTCTAATTACTATATTCGGTATTATGATAAAATTAATTGAAGTAAAAAATGTAATGTTCTGGCTTAATAGTTTAAATGGATGGCACAGAAAATACCGAAGCTTATAAATTATTGGTAACAAACCACTGTCCTTAAAATTCTGAAAAAAAAACTGTTTTTGGATCAATACTTTAATGCAAACCCTACAGAGACGAGTCTCTCATTGTTTTCCTCCTTATTCAAGAAAATTTAAAATAAGTGGTGTGGGATAACCTGCTTTGAGAAAGAAAAAAGCATATTTTTTGTGAAACTCTGGGGTTGTTTTTGGTATATTTGTCTACACATTGCTGTCTCTATATGTAAGTAGGCACTTCCTTTACAGAACAAGAAGGATTAGACTTAGGCCATGTTCACACATCTCCTCTGCTAGTATTTAGCGGGTCTCCGCTAAATACTTAGCTTTTTTCAGTGAAGCGGAGATGCCGCTTCCTGGTGACGCATCTCCTGGTTACCCGATGTTGATCGTGGTAACCACTTCACACACAAGGCTGCCTAGTGTCCACTTAGGCCAAGCGGACAGGGAAACACTGATATCAGCGTTTCCCTGTCCGCTCTGGGAAAGGGGACACTAGGCAGCCTTGTGTGTGAAGTGGTTACCACGATCAACATCGGGTAACCAGGGGCTGCATCACCAGGAAGCGGCGGTGCTCACGCATCTCCGCTTCACTGAAAAAAACTAAGTATTTAGCGGAGACCCGCTAAATACTAGCAGAGGAGATGTGTGATTGTGGCCTCACTGAAAAAAACTAAGTATTTAGCGGAGACCCGCTAAATACTAGCAGAGGAGATGTGTGATTATGGCCTCACTGAAAAAAAACTAAGTATTTAGCGGAGACTCGCTAAATACTAGCAGAGGAGATGTGTGATTATGGCCTTACCATGAGACTCTGTGACCAGTGAAAGCTGCACGATTTCACTGTATTGTATTTTTCTTAAAAGGGAGTTCTCCAGAAAACTGGAAACAAAAAAGTACAAAAATTCTTTAAAAAAAACCATGCTTGCAATAAAAATCTCAATTTACCAAAATCCTTTTGTGATGGTGCATTAATTTGAAAGACCTTTCAGCAGGATTTTTGAGTTATGAGTGTAAAACCACTTTAATGCTTATTACATGAATTAATTTCCAGAACAATTTTCTTGAGGCATTTTAAAGAAATCTTTTTTAGAAGTTTTATTCTCAAGCACCTCGGGGCTGACTGGCACCTCACTCACTAGCTCTATGGTGCTTTGCTGCCCATCACCGGCCTCCAGTCATTGATTGACAGGTCATTCATCTCTTAGGGTACCTTTACACGCCGCTACTGGCGGGTGGATACAACCAGCTACATGCTACAAATGTAGCTTGCATCGGCAATGTACCCCGTAGTAGCGGCGTGTGAAGACGGTAGGAGGCACCCGGCAGTAGATGCATCTGTTTCCGAGCACTGCCCTGAAACAGGTGGCTACACAGCCGATTGTTGCGACCTGTATCGGCGTTTAAAGAAGGAACAGAAGGGTTGTTTCTACACCATGCTATGTACCTGGTATGTAGCTGGGGCGTGACACAGGCTCCGGGTTACCGCGCCCCATCAGCGATCATTGGAGGAAGCTCCTGCATTACGATTGGTAGTCGCTGCATAGGGAGGCATATTTAAGGAGCTGACCAGTCACACTACACAATTGCTCGAGCGTCATGTATTAAACAGCCTCCTGCGCTGGCTGGTGTGAGGTAGCGAGCCGGGGACTCGCTTGCTGCGTAATGACGCCAACACATGTGTATAATTTTTCACGTTACTACCCGTTTATTTCTCAACAGCATCATTATTTAACACATACACGTCACATAATACATTGATATTACATATAACATTGCACATATACCATTATTGTAACCCGGGACCGGTAACCACCTCTCTCCCCATTGGAGCTCTAACACTTGCTCCCGTGGTAGCTACGGCCTCCAGCCTATATACACTTTACACATATATACATAAGTTACATTTCAACAATGACCCCTCTGGGTTCATAACAGGGATGTACCAATGGCGGTACCTGCCGCCTGGCTTTTGTCACCCAGCCTGATGACTCCATATATATATCCCGTAGTCAGGATTCCTGCCTGACCGGGACCTTACATACCACATGTGATCCATCATACACTATCCATGGACCACATGCATCCACACATCCGCTCACAGCCCATCATAATACATCCATGGAATGTGGCTCCTCCATGGTGCATTACAGGGATTGGAAAACCTTAGAATCTGGGCTTACCATGCGTCACCATGGCCTACTCACCACGGTACGGGCCACCAGTCGCCACCAAACCTCCATCTCATCTCATGGCAGGTCTCCAGGTCGACGACTGTACCCTGCGTCTGAGTAGCACCCTAACGGATCAGCCATGGCTACCCTTCTAGGAGCCCTATTACCCCTGTGTCTGGCACCACAGGCACACCCACACCATTAGAGGCCGTGGTTGAGGGACGGGTACCCACTGCAAGCAGTAGGGCAAGCCTCCCTCTCGTCCCACAGGGACGGAAATCCGCCAATATCATCCACACTAGCTGGGTCACTCTCTCTCCACATCATTATACATGGCTCTTACATATAGGCCATCGTCTCTCATTCAGGGCAATTACCTAAGCCCTCATACACATAGTTAACACAGGTCCTTCACTGACGTTCTAGTCGGACCCCGGGCGGCTATGCCCGCCTGGCACATTTCACACACCAGGTGCACAGTTCACACAAGCATTTGAGAACTGCTTTCTTACCGGGCACGGATCCAGGTCTCGCTACCTGTATCACAGGATCCACCAGGCATCCCCACGGGCTCCTTTCCCGGGCGTGTTTCACCCCACGCCTGGACCAGTATCCACCAGGTTCAGCCATAGCATCCCCTTCCAGGTGCTGCCACGACCCCGGACCTAGGCACCGGCATGGAGCTAGCATGCTCCCATTATTCCAGGCACACAGAGCTCTGGACTGGACTGCTCTGCTCTCTGGCTGGTAATCATCTCTCAGCATGAGTCCCAGCTGCCATCTGAATCTCCAATCACTCAGCTGGTTGGCTATTATCATCCCTGCCACACCCACTCTGACTCAACCAGCTGGGCTGCTATTCCTCTGGACACACCCTCCTGACACACCCACCTGGGCTGTCAGCAATCACTCATTACATCCCTTTCCTCAGGGCTTCCTCGATCTCATGAGCCACTCATTAGTCACATTAAACCTCATTGTGTTCAGGATAGGTTCAAACAGCGTCATCCACTATCAAACTGGCCAGTGTGAACAGGATCATACCCTGATCCTGCATGTGATTCGCCCCGGCCATGGGGATCATGCCGGCGGTGCCTCACACTGGCCAATCATGATGCTATTGCTTTGTCCTATCAGCGTACGAAATTCTCGTAATCCACAATTCTGGCACGCCTATGTGTTGTCCCTGCTGCTCCAGGTCCTCCCATATTACCTTGTTGTAGTGGCGTGTAAATTAGGGACGGTGCTCTACAGAAGGTAACTTTAGGCACCCGGCGGTGCATCCAGAGATAGATTCAACCTTCTGTAGTACACCTTATAGCGGCGTGTAAAGGCGATGCGGGTACCGTTTGTAACCGTTGCTGCGTGCTCGTTCACATGAAGCACCCGGTTGTTTCCACCATGTTGTAGCGGCGTGTAAAGGTACCCTAAGGGTACCTTTACAAACGGCTACATTTCTAGGGTGGCTACAGGTAACTTACTGGTTGCAGTGAAATCATGGAGACAAGGTTCTATCTTGTTGCTGTGTACAAATGGAATAATCTCTCCATGATTTCACTGCAACCAGTAAGTTACCTGTAGCCACCCAAGAAATATAGCCGTGTGTAAAGGGGCCCTTAGTGATCTGTATCTATCCACATGCGCTGTCATTGTTTTGGTTCATTTCATTAGAAGGAGCAGCACATGCGGGATGACTTGCTGATGACATGGCGGGATCAATGTACCAGTTCCCATAAAGTCATTAGGAGATCAGTGCACAGAGACAATCATTGCAACTTACACTTGCAATGACTGTATAAATGTAATCAGCATTAAAGGGGCTTTCTAATTATGACTTTAGTTTTTGGGTTGAATGTCCCACTGACAAGTACTCCTTGGCCAAAGGCATACTGAGCGAGACGCATGCGAGATACTCGCATGAGTCTCACAAGACTCACCTGGAATGGCCTCCGACTCTTTGGACAAGTGCACGTCAGCTGCTTGTGTTTCTATGCAGCTTACAAGCTCCCATCCAGAGAGGTGGCGGCCGTTCCGGGTGAGTCTTGCGAGACTCGTGAATATCTCGCATGCGTCTTGCTAAGTGTGTCTCTGGTCTTTATGTATATTCTTTCTAGTTTTGGGCCTCCTAGCAGATGTTTTGGCTGCCTTTATAATATGTAACTCCTTATTTTCACTCCAATATAGTTTCTAATATAATTTTTTTAGCAAATATATTAACTTATTAATTTGACTATTCAAAAGACAGTATATTTAAATTAATTAATATTCAGTGAATTTCATATCGTGATAGCCAGTGCAGCCCAGAACAATCTTTTCTGTATAATATTTGTTTATTTGAATAGAGAAATAGTTTGGATACATTTTAGTATAAAACACTTAAATTACAGATGGGGCAGGCAAAATAAGTTGGTGATATGGAAAATCTCTGGGAGAGCTCCTGTAATTAGACTGTTGACATTTCAATGTGCAGGGTAAATTATGACAGTAGAATACACTTATCTGCACAGTTTACCTTGATTCCTATTCCGCTATAATTGGAAATGTTAAAATGCAGATATATTACACTTTTTTCAGCTCTCTTGGCTATTTAATACGCATATGACTGTTTCTACAAACCCCAGCACTACCTGAGTTCACATTTAATAAAACATAACACTATTGAAGATAATTGCAATTTCCACATTGTCATATTACGGAAACAAATAAATTATAACTATATTGTTGTAACGACGACACTTCAATTCTTTGCTAATTGGTTATTGTTGATGAAAACCAAAATTTGAGAAGATACTAAGTGTCAGCAGCTATCACAAAAATGTACACTTGTGCAAAATATTTTAGAAAATGCTTGAAAGCCATAATTGGGTGTATGTATTAAATGATGAAAAGTCATGGGATGAAATCTGCTAAAGCTAGCAGCCAGTAATAAGCTCCATTGCAACCAGTTACAAAGAACAGGGAGTCATACACATCCAAAAGACATCAACTGTAGAAATAACAAGCAATGTAATGCAGAGAGATATTTTTATTGGCCGTTAAATCATGACATATTGGAGTCACATCTTAAAATGATGTAATATAGATTCAACACAAGCAAGGTTGAACATACTATGAATTTATGGCATTATAAAGAAGAGTTATCAGCAGCAGACACTATATGGGTAAGTTGCATGGCAGGTGGTTAACAAACCTAAGCCGCAGGACATGGGACACGCCTGGAGTCAGCAGTCGGCCACACAAAGTTCAGCTGTGAAGATAAAATTCATACAAAATATGATTGCTGCATGGATTTGAATACCTTTTGGCTTTTAGATTGGGTAATGATTCATCTCTTGTCAGGGATGAGGTGGCTGGGCATCACATACAGATAATTAGGATGAAATGTGGGTTGCTACAACACTTCTATAAAGCTATATACTGCTGGTGAATCCTGCAATGTTTCTCATTTTACAGTTCAGATCTTATAGGGAACGTTTACATTATTTAGTGAAGTTTCTATACTTTTTTTTTGTAAAAATTTTAGAAATACATATGATTATATATTTTATGATGAAGTAAAATAAAACGGTATGTATGGTCCAATGTATTTTTGGACAATAGATGTCCAAGCCAGGTTATTAGATTCAATAGGGACGGTGTGTAGTTAGTCCGCGCTGCGGTTTGTGGGTCTTCTTTTATTGGTGCAATTCAAACATTAATGCAGTTTGGTGCAGTGGGGAGAGGGAGCAGGGAATCGAAGGACGATGGCTGCCGTTTCGTGGTGTTATGCCGCTTCAAGGGGTCCAGATCCCAGTCCTGTTGAAGCGGCATAACACCACAAAATGGCAGCCGTCGTCCTTCGATTCCCTGCTCCCTCTCCCCGCTGCACCAAACTGCATTAATGTTTGATAATTCAAACCTTGACCATAGTAGTAATATTATAAGGCCCTCCAGCCAATATATAATTCAGACAAAAACCCCAGGAGTTAGGCCAAATACTTTGCAGTCAAAAACAAACTTTATTGACACAACATAAGTCAGCTCAAACCAGAGATGTTAAACAAAGCATACACACAAGCAGGAGACCCTCCAGAATATTCATATAGGTACAAAATTTAATCAGATCTATCTCTTGGCACAATAGCCCACCTTTACATAACATTGCATATACCCCTATGTATATACCAAGTGGTTATAATCATAAAGACTATCAAAGCAATGTACTGGGTCAGAATAACATATACCTGCTTGTGGCTGCCTCCCGTGATGCACGTTTCGCGTTAGCTTTCTCACAAGGGGGTAGTTCCTCTAGTAATTGCGGTCTTTTTATATCCCTCCATGTGTTACAGCGTGTGACATCACATCCTGAGATTACCTGATGTCACACTCCCCTCTGGTTCCTGTATTGTCGTGTCACCTGGCAACAGAAACACATGACTGGATGTAGCCAGTCACAAGCCGCCACGTCATCCAGCTACCCGGCCGTTTAGCACAGGGCAGGAGACGCTCGGCCCGCCTTTAGCACACGTCACAGTCAGTGACGTTGCCAGGATCCCACGCTCCGTTCTTGTTCCTATATCACCACGTCCCAGGCAACTAAACACATGACAAGACGTGGCCAGTCACAGGCCACCACGTCATCCCACTGCCCGGCCATTAAGCACAGGGCAGGAGACTGGCGGCCCGACCCCAGTCCACATCACAGCCAGTGATGCTGCCCTACGGGCAGCAGGGATGAACAAGGTATACGGTAACCGCATTGCTTAGGATTACACATCCTGAGCAATCCGGTTGCCGCATTGTGGTTGCCAGAACTGCTCCAAAAACTGCAGCTTGCATGATTTTTATCGCAGGCTGCAGATCTGGAGCTGGTAACCGGATTGCATGTTAAGCAATCCGGTTACCATAATGGGCTCCTATGGGGAGCATTTCCTGATCCGGTTTTGAGCTTTTTGAAAGCTCAAAACCAGATCAGGATTTAAATATCCTGCAACATGTGTGACCCTAGCCTTAGTGTAGGAACCCAGTAAAGAGACATGACATTGCTACTGGTCAGATATAGAGATGGCCATTTTTGTATGCTAAGTATCTACATTTTTCACATATTTCCTTAGCAGTAAATGCATGTCTATATTCCAATCATGGTTTGCATGCTTGAGCATTTCAACTGAGTGTAACTGTCTCTTTATTTGTCATAATGTGTTATGTTCAGTTTTGCATCGGTTCACACTACATGTTTAGGAGTGCATGTCAGTTTTTTTTCTTAACGTGGAAAGACCTTGCTCAACTTTATCCAGCACTACACCACCAACACTTGAAAAATTCTCTATATCCATACAGCTATTCCCAGTTCCTGCATATCCAGCATGCAAAAAACGAGCCCTGTCACATAATCATAGCCGCAACTTTCTGAAGTGAACTGGAACTGACTTTTATCTTTGGCTCTGTTACACAGTGACTACATTTGTTGGATTCTCAACTTAAGAGCCCATTTTTACCCAGACTATTGTTTAGTATTGAAAGAATTGTCTCGCCTAAATCCATAAATATCTAATCACTCTATGCACTGTGCAGTGAGGATTCACTGGTTTCAGGGTCGGGATTGGTAGTCACCTGGCCACGTGTATGCAATATGCAAACTCCTGGACACATTCCAACTAGATGGGTATGGCCTCACTCAATAAACTTGTATTGAGCAAGGCTGCTTTCATATAGTTGGATTCTGGCTAGAAGTATGCATATTACATACACATTGTCACAGGGAGTAACAGGGTTAAATACTAACTCCTGGGGATAAAATGTCTAATCTGCCCATTAACTACTAAGACCCTGTGTTATCCTTTATCTCAGATGTACACCTAAAGGTGGTGATGTCTGAGCTGCCAGCATAACCCTATCTCCTGAGAAAACCATGAAATAAGACCCCCTCTACCGACCAAAAGGAACAGGGGAAAATACAAAAGTGAAAGTACTTAGAATCTGCTGCTTTGCTCCTGATAACAGCACCAGGTTGGCTGATCTTCAAACAGCAGTGGCCCAGATACCTCCACACTCCAGGCTAATCAGGGTAAGTATGAGTTATCACCGACAACAGCTAAAGGATCACGTGACTACCTAAGGAGAGGTGGGAGTGGACACACACTGCAGCATGCCTCCATAGCAATACCAGCTAACCTTCGCAGGTACTAAAGAATTTAACATCCAAAGTAAAAACAACTTAAAAAACTGTCAAAAACTCATAACAATACCCCCTCCTCTATGAGAGGACTCTGAGCTCTCATGACTGGACTTATCTTGACAAAACCTAAAGCTGAACTGCGAACTACAGTAGTTCAAGATTAACTACAACTGACCCTCAAGTTATTTAAAAACATAGCTAGATGCTCGCAGTTAAACAGAGGGCTCACTTTCCATGGCACATTTTGTGAGCAACCACCTCTGAAATACGTTGGGAAAAACTGGAACTGGGAGTAGCTTCAACTGATATGTCATATGGTACCTTAACACGCCGCTACTGAAGGTAGCAACAGGTAGGCACCGCACGTGCACGTTTTCAACGGTTCCTAACAGTACCTGATACCACAATTACACGCCGCCACAAGATGCTCCACAGAAGGTATTTGCGTTCCCCGGAAGTGCCGACGGGTGCCGCAGGTTACCTTCTGTGGAACACCTTCCCTGATTTACACGCCGCTACCACAAGGGAATCTGGGCGTATATATTGTGCGCCGTAACTACATAGGCATGACAGAGTTGTGTATTACGCAACGCTCGTACGGTGATTGGACAATGCAGTAACATCATGATTGGCCAGCCAGCGCAGGGAGGCTGCCTAATACATGACACTATAGCAAATGTGTATTGTGACTGGTCAGATCGTTAAATATGCCGCCCTGTGCAGGGACAGCCAATGGGTACACAGTAGCCCCCACCAATGATAGCTGATGGGGCGTGGTATACATGACGCTCAAGCACGCCCCAGGGAACTCAAATACCGTACCTGTGCCCCGATTACACGCCGCTACCATAGGGTTTATACCTGCTTGTTTTTCAGCACGGCTGAAAGACAGGAATCCAAAGAGACAGGAGGGTACAACCTGAATTACACGCCGCCACTGCACGGTGTTTTGAAGGTAAAAGGTACAATTGTCTGAGACACCTGCCGGTTTCTACTTTTCGGTAGCGGCGTGTAAATGTACCAATAGAGTTAATTATGGCTCTCACCCTAAATGGACCGATAACCCTCGATCTCTGAGTCTTAGACTGACCCCTCTACTTGATGTTTTTAGTAGAGACCCAAACAAACTCATTCACACTCAGGTCTGGGCATGCACATTTATTACCATTCAAGCACTTAGAAGGCAATGTTACACACCTTAAAGGACAATTCCCACATTCAGGGACCGAAGGTTCAGAGGAGAAGCCCACCCCCCTCTATCACCACTCCTGGGCTCACCTATTAGTCTTGAAAGAATCTGTTCTGAGGAATGAATTGCGTCCCCTCTCTCTGGTTGCACCTTGTTCACATTACTCAGAGGAGAGAACAGAAGAAATGTTTACACACTGGTCATCTTCCCCACAGTAATCAGAGGGTGAATTAGGAACACATCCCTCTGAGAAAACCGGATAGGGAACCACACTTTCGGAAACTGAGAACGCAGTGTGTACTACTCCCTTCTTAATACTATTAAGGGGACTCTGAGGCCCAGCACAGTCCTGACATGAAGTAAAGGGATCCTTTTTTGTCCCGGAATAGTTCTAACTGCAACGAAAGGTAAGACGGAAGAAATATGCACACTTCCACAAGACCTGGCGGAGATGGCCTCTAAGATGTAGGTTTGGGTAAAGATGGACATACCCCAATAAAATGGCCCTTATGTCCAAAACAAAAGCATGTCCCTGTTCCATGGTAAACAACTGGAGAACGCACCCAATTGAACACCCGCCATCTGTAATGGTTCCTCAACCTGCAGCTGTGGGACTACCTCCATGGTGAGAACAACAGACGGCAGAGCTCGAGGGGGATCTTTGCCTAAAGCATCGATCTACTGTGATGGCAAGGGACATAGCGTCCTCCAGCGACTTCTGAGCAGAGTACTGAGCCATGAAATTCTGCCAGACAACCTATGACACTGTGGCGCCCCGCAACGAGTGCGTCACAGGAGGGTATTGCAGCCATAAATGCAGCTGCAATATTCTCTGACACAGCAGTGATCTGGTTAACTTTGAGATCCAACCCTGCATGCATCACCTAGAACAGAGGACCAACCCAGGGTCCTGGTGGGCGGAGTGCTAGGGAAGTGTGTAGGGAGGACAGATACTTAGTTAGTCTAGTAGGAGAAGGAGTCTAGAACTTGACCTGAGCAGTCTAGAACTTGGAGTAGGAGCGGGGGCTCCCCACCCAGTGCAGCCCCCGGGCCGTCACCGGTCGGGTGTCAGCACCTGAGGCCTCAACAACCGGGATCGGGCATCATTAACCACGGGTTCCAAAAGACTCCCGTGCCCACAACTCACAGCCGGTTCACTGGTACCGAAGCTGGCAGCAGTTCACATCTGCTACGCGAACCAGAAGCGTGGAGGAGCAGCTTCACAGGAGCACCCCACCATCAGCCATCTTCCAGTCGTCTAACCAGCGGTGTACCCACTGAGGGATCCAAGGCTCCCCAAAACATCCATAACGCACATCTTGGATAGGGCATTGAAGCAGCCTCCCCGTACCCGATCTGGTATTCCTGGGCGACAATGGAAAACACTTAGCTAGAATGGAGGAACACTTGCGGATCTCTGAGGGACACCATCACTGCTGAGTCCACCCGGTCCACTACCCGTGAACTGTATACCATGTACTGCCTGCTGGTTACAGTAAAGACCCATTGCAGAGACTTTCTGTGTCCGTGCTTCCTTATGAACTGTCCGTCTGCACTACAAGGTAACCGCAGCTGCCGCACAACATCTTAAGCAGCTCCAGCCTCCGAGGATCACCGCTCAGCCTGTGGGGAGCGTTCCATCTTGCTGCTGTCCATCCCCCGGAGGTTCCGCAGCGTCGGTAACGATTACCGAAACTACTCATAGGTGGTGTCACGAATAAATTAAACCCCTTAATCTGTTCCTACAAGACGTCTTCAACTTTTGATCTGCACTCTACCGGGCCCGGCTACCGGCAGGTGCGGCCCACCTGTGACAAGGAGGAAGGAGCTACAGCCTGTCTAAACTGGAGTCCACGGGCTGACGGTGAGTCAGAAAATGGCGTCACGAACAGGATACGAGCAGGCCCGTTCCCTAACGGGTATAATGTGCTTAATAATGACTTTATTGTCTACAATCTGGACTTTGTTCGTCCCTAAAAGAACTTTCCCGCCTTTTCACCGTTGGGCCAAGATGGCGCCCAAGATGGCGTTCCCGCCACAAGAATCCGCCACGTGCAAGCCCAGGGGTGAGCCACCGCCCCTCATCGTGGGAGGGCTAAAGGCAAAAGGCGCCAAACTCTTTGTCCGCCTGATTGCTCGAATCAACCATCAACCCCAAAGACTTTTCCCACCATTGGACTACAAAAGCCCAGAGGAAATGGGAGTGTCACAGACCTTTCTTCACCAGCCCTCTACCAGAACCGTTACCGGTTGAACGGGTGTGGTTCCCTCCAAAGAAGAGAATGGCCAGCACAAGACTCCAAGACCTAATGCGGGAGGTCGAGGCGGAGGCCAGAGCAGCCATAGGCCAACCGGGTCCGGGTCCTGCATTTACCGTAGACGGCAGCCCCGACTTTTGGCTAGAGGCTCTACAAGACCTCCGGGTGCGGTTACTTGAGACTGTGGAGTGGACGATTCGCAACTGGAGTGCGACCCTAGGCAGAAGACTCCATCAAGCAATGCAGCAGAGCCGACCGGGCACAGCTTCTCCTGGCCCAGACGACGTCGCCAGCTTCTCAACCGCCTCACCGTCGCCCACTACCTGTCCTGCTTCGTCACCGGAGCCCATAGACTGTATCATTCCTGTGGAGGCCACAGCTCAGCTCGTTCCAGCGATGGAAATCGCCGCCGACCCCGTTCCTGAGCCGGAGCTTCCAATACGCTCCACCGAAGAAGCCGACATATACCTGGTTCAATTTGCGGAACCCGCGACTAGTTTCCACACTACTGAGACTGTCGCCTGTTTCTCCCCTGAACCGGAGGCCTCCTCTGCAATTACCGAGGCCTACCTGGTGACCGGGATCGAAACACCACTTCCCGCTGCTACAGAAGAAGAGGCAGGCAGCCTGGAAGCCCTGCAGGACGACCTCGAGGAGAACTTTGCAGCACAGCCACGCATCGACCCAGAGGATTCCGTTCCATCATCTCCGTCAGCCGAGCAGCCCGACGTAGTCATCGAAGGAGAGATTGAGGATGATGACGACGAGACCTACAGCCCAGCTGAGGACCTCTACACCGGGTTCGCCTGGGGAGACACCAAGAATCCATCTGCCGGGCGATCTGCTCGGGTACACTGGTCGGGTGCCGCCGCAGCAACATCTTCTCCAGTTCCGTTTAACCGGGCTCCTCTCCAGACTGCCCACCAGACTCAAGCCGTTCAACAACCATCACGCCGTAGTGACTTTATCCACACGCCGCATCACTCCGACGAAGAGGTACGTCGCATCCGAAGGGAGGAGTGGCACGCTCAGCTGTGCGCCAATATGCAGGCCCGCGCTGAAGCCCGCCGCCAACCTCCATTGCCTGATGAGTTCCGTAAAACCGGACGGGTGAGCACCTTTAACTTATCCACCGGGTGGGGATTCGTAAGGGAGGAGGGTGTGAGTACTGAAGTGTTCGTGGGGCGCCGTGATGTGGAGTCGCACCTACCGCGAGGGCATCCTAACCGAGACTTATATAGAGGGGACATTGTAACCTATGAGCGATATGTATGCTGTGACGGGTGGTTCGCTATACGAGTCCGGAACCCTGCCCTCCATAAGTGACTTGTTATTTGAACTTTTCACCAAGAGACTTCTTCCTGTTTGCAAATAACACCGCGACTTGGCGGCCACAGCCTGAACTTTTACTTAAGGACAGCCGACCGCCCGCCGGGTCCGCGCAATGTGTTAACCTGTTTATTCTACTGTTTCACTTTTATGCAACATAATGACCTGTCATTAATAAAAGTGTATTATCTGTTATAAAATATAAAAACCTCTGTAATGTGGGTAGTGTGACGCTTGGGGACAAGCGTATTAAACCAAGGGGAGTGTGGCGCCCCGCAACGAGTGCGTCACAGGAAGGTATTGCAGCCATAAATTCAGCCGCAATATTCTCTGACACAGCAGTGATCTGGTTAACTTTGAGATCCAACCCTGCATGCATCACCTAGAACAGAGGACCAACCCAGGGTCCTGGTGGGCAGAGTGCTAGGGAAGTGTGTAGGGAGGACAGATACTTAGTTAGTCTAGTAGGAGAAGGAGTCTAGAACTTGACCTGAGCAGTCTAGAACTTGGAGTAGGAGCGGGGGCTCCCCACCCCGTGCAGCCCCCGGGCCGTCACCGGTCGGGTGTCAGCACTTGAGGCCTCAACAACCGGGATCGGGCATCATTAACCATGGATTCCAAAAGACTCCCGTGCCCACAACTCACAGCTGGTTCACTGGTACCGAAGCTGGCAGCAGTTCACCTCTGCTACGCGAGCCAGAAGCGTGGAGGAGCAGCTTCACAGGAGCACCCCACCATCAGCCAACTTCCAGTCGTCTAACCAGCGGTGTACCCACTGAGGGATCCAAGGCTCCCCAAAACATCCATAACGTACATCTTGAATAGGGCATTGAAGCAGCCTCCCCGTACCCGATCTGGTATTCCTGGGCGACAATGGCAAAACACTTAGCTAGAATGGAGGAACACTTGCGGATCTCTGAGGGACACCATCACTGCTGAGTCCACCCGGTCCACTAACCGTGAACTGTATACCATGTACTGCCTGCTGGTTACAGTAAAGACCCGTTGCAGAGACTTTCTGTGTCCGTGCTTCCTTATGAACTGTCCGTCTGCACTACAAGGTAACCGCAGCTGCCGCACAACATGTTAAGCAGCTCCAGCCTCCGGGGATCACCGCTCAGCCTGTGGGGAGCGTTCCATCTTGCTGCTGTCCATCCCCCGGAGGTTCCGCAGCGTCGGTAACGATTACCGAAACTACTCATAGGTGGCGTCACGAATAAATTAAACCCCTTAATCTGTTCCTACAAGACGTCTTCAACTTTTGATCTGCACTCTACCGGGCCCGGCTACCGGCAGGCGCGGCCCACCCGTGACAAGGAGGAAGGAGCTACAGCCTGTCTAAACCGGAGTCCACGGGCTGACGGTGAGTCAACACAACTGGGTTCTAAGAGCCAGATCATTCCACTCGGTGTCCGTGGCCCACTTCCGAAACTCTGAATAGTACACATCAGCTAGCCACATCCCTTGCTGGAGTGTACAAAATTTTGACTCTGCCAGGGAGATGTCATCAGGGTCCCTATAAATGAGGGCCAAAGCCACAAAAAACTTGTCTACTGAACATAAGGATATAGAATCGGTCAGTAGAGATTAGGCCCAGAACAGGGAATCTCCTTTAAGAAGGAAGACAACGATTCTCACACGTTGTTTCTCACTCCCTGAGGAACTAGGCTGGAGCTTAAAATACAATTTACAAGCGTCCTGAAAGACCTAAAATGTATCTTTTCCACCCTCAAACTGATCGGAGACAGATATTTGGAGTTCCAATTGCCCAAAAGCCTGAACTGAAGTACAAACCTCAAAAGTTGCTGCACTTGATGGCTCAACCGAGATAGAAGACCCGAGACCTCATCTGTGATGGTCTGGATCAAGGTCACAAATGTTGCAGCCAGAGCCATGCGGACACACAAAAGAAAATGGGTACGGTCGGTGAAAATGTCACAGGGAGTAACACGGTTAAATATTAATTCCAGGGCATACCTAATCTGTCCCTTAGCTACTGGGGTCCGGTGTGATCCCTTATCCCAGAGGTATGCCTAAAGATGGAGAGGTCTGAAGGATCATATGACTACTTAAAGGGAACCTGTCACCCCCTTTGGGAATTTTAAACTATGCCTACTTGCTTACACATAATGTAAATGGGGTTCTTGTAACCTCTCTATGTAGTCCAGACTTGCCCCTCATACCTGAGAAAATAACTTTTATTCTGTCCAACGATGGCCTCCTATTAAATCACTGGCATATGGTCCTTGTGGATTGTGTCCTGGCTGCAAAACTCACCCTGCATTTTTTAAAATTGCCGCCCCACTGTGACCAGCTCTTGAGTGACAGCCACACTCGTGCCTGCGCAGTGAAGCGGGTGTCTGTGCTCCATTGACGATAGTGCTGACATCTCACCAGATTTATGAAATCTTGTGAGATTTGTGAAGTCTCGCGAGACATCAGCACTCTGTTCAATGGAGCGCAGACACCTGCTCCACTGCGCAGGAGCGGGCGCGGCTGTCACTCAAGCTCTGGTCACAGATGGGGGCAACAATTTAAAAAAAATGCAAGGTGGGTTTTGTAGCCAGGGGGTGGCAAGGACATAATCCACCAGGACCATATACCAGCCTCTCGTACTTAATAGGAGGCCAGCGCTGGACAGAATAAGTTATTTTCTCAGGTATGAGGGGCTTGACTGGGCACATTGAGGGGTTATTAGAACCCCATTTACATTATGTGTAAGCTGGTGGGCACAGTGTAAAATGCCCAAAGGGTGTTGACAGGTTCCTTTTAAGGAGAGATGGGAGTGAACATACACTGCAGCACACTGCAGCGTGAAGGAACAACATTACTCTCACTGGTACTGAAGAGATTGACATTCACAGTAAAAATAACTCAAAATGCTGTCACAGACTCGTGACACACATAAAGTGATTTCAGAATTGTGGATTTAGACCAGATAACCCCTTTAATTCCTTATAACACTGGATCTCTATTGATCCTAGCATGCCACAAACAGACCTAGTAGAAAATTACTAAAGGCACATTCTTTTGAATTATATATGTTTACATAGTTTTCTAAATACCCTGATTTGAATATTTAGCTGTAATTCTTTCGAATTATGTCAACAGAGATCCCAATCAGACTTTGGACTCTGCAATAATTTGCTAACCTAAAGATCTCAGCTCCAGTATTTCAGAGACTAGTAATTAGGGATGAGCGAGTATGCTTGTCACTACTCGGTACTCGCACGAGTATCCCGGTACTTGGGTGGCTCTGCGAGCACTGAGTACCGCCGAGATGCTTGGACTCCTCGCTAAAAATTATCAATCTGACACAAATACACAGCTCCCTTCAGTGCACACAGTGAGCTGGCACCTCACAGAGAGCAGAATGATTGTTAGAATCCCTCTGGGGGGCACAGCAAGGTGTTGTATGCTGCGGCGATTTGAAAAAGCCCACCCTCCCGCCCTTTCCCAGAAACACTCATTTTATAGCCGGAAGTCTGTGGGCGGAGCCTGTGACTAATTGACTTACATTGGGCTCGGTGCTCTGGCCGAGTCCACGAGTATCTTGGGATGCTCGGCCAGAGCATCGAGCACCCGAGCATTTTAGTACTCGCTCATCTCTACTAGTAATTTGTCTCTACTATTTTAATTCTGCATCTTACCTAACCTGAGCTAACCTTCTGTGTGTTTACCTACTTCATAACTATACTCTGATCCTATTCCTCTCCTCTTGCAAGATGTAGTCTGAATTATGTCCTTCTCTTGAATGATTTCACCTCTAGTTGGGACATCTACCTTCATCATTTGTTTCCCCACAGGGCCATGATTTGTCAGATGTTCTCAGTGAAGTCTGCTAAAATCTAAAAAGACACCACTTAAGGGCCTTTTCACAGCAGTTGCGGTGAAAAAAACGCAACTGCAGCGATTACCGCATAACGGCCGCACTTCCGGCAAGCCCCATGCAATGTGTATGGGGCTTGCGGCAGGTGCGGCAAGTGCGGTACAGTTGCGGTTTCGGCACTTGCGGGCGTGAAAAAAACGCGGTCAGCCGCGATTTTCTCGCGGCCGCATCTGCCGCAAGTGCCGAAACCGCACTTGCCGCACACTTACCGCAAGCCCCATAGAAATTCCATAGCTGAGCTGTGTACCCGGGCGTGGGAAAGTTCTTGTGAGTACATGCAGGCAAGCATGAATTCACATGAACCCTGACAGCATCGCTACTTCACATGAACAGCTGACCAGAATTAGCTGTTCAATTGAAACTACAGGCGGGAAAGCAAGCAGTGAGAAGACTTCACCGCCGGCTTTCTCCTTTGCTTCTGTGCTCCTGGCTCCCTCCCTCCTGGGTCCTTCGCTCCCCGCTGCTCACTCCCCGCCCGCTCCTAACTCAGGAACGGGTGGGGAGGCGGCGGAGGTAGTGGAGGATCGGGCTGTCAGGCGGCAGTGAAGCGAGTAGGGGGCTTAATGATTCTTTAAAAAACCCGGCGGCTTTTTAACGCCGGCTTTTAAACAATCATGTGGGCCATTGCAGCCTTTTCCTATGCCGCCTGACCTCTTTTTAGGGTCCAGCAGCTGAGGAATTACTCAGATTACTTGCTTTCCCATTGACTTACATTGTACTTGCTATACTCATAATGAGTACCGAGTATCGGGACCTACTCGCTACAAGTATAGCGAGTCCGAATATTTCAGTACTTGCTCATCCCTAATGCTCACCTGTCCAGCAAGTCCCCCAATGTCTTCAGCAAGCTCCGGATGCTTAGAGGACCTGCAGTTATGTCAAAACCAGGCAGCATCATCGGGTCACATGACTGCAGTTACCACGGTAAGCGGTCATGTGACCCGATCAGCTGATCGGGTTGTGACATAACCGCAGGTCCTGTAAGCATCCGTAGCTTGCTGGAGGCGCCTGGGGATCGCTGGTGTGGCACCCCACTGGTCAGAGCACCACTAAGGATAAGGGGTACTGCACCCAGACCAGCATGTGTGGTATCCCTGTAAGTGAATGGGGAGGTTAATATGTGGCTTAATCCTCGCATCCACACACACCCTTAGCTCAGGGGACTACAGGGTTAAATCCTTTATTAGGAGACCCAGCCTCAGTGGTAGGAGTGCAGGGCAAACAGTGTGAGGACGGGAGGAAGTTAGAGACAGAGAATGTCTAGAGGGAGAGACAGAGAGGAGGAGAAGAAGGGGTCTTCCAGGGAAAAGAAGCTGTTTGGCAACTGAGGAGCCGATGAAGGTTCATCCCAAAACGTACACCGGACACCGGAGTCCACACCTGCTGGTGAGTTCCAGACCCAGCAGAAAATCTGGATCACCGTGGAGACTACAGGCTCCCGGGCACCTGCGCAGTCAATATCAAGGGAGCCAGGCACTGCATGACGAGAGATAGTGGCAGGCCATAGAGGGTTATCCCGCAGACAGCACAGGTGAGAGAGCACAGGAGGCCAGGCCAGGTTTCAGGCCAGCCAGGCTTCACACCAACCTGGAAGAGTAGTGAATGAGGGACATCTAACAAAGCCAAGTGGAGACACCCCGTTCATTTGCCACTACCTAGGCCAGCTGCCTATGCTTACAGACTGTGTTGTACTGTGAACTGTACTTTTTACCTGAACTGTTCCAGTAAAGTACCCGGGAGAGTGACTTTGCCTCCATGTCTTTGTGCTACCAAAAATCAACCTTTTGCTTACAGTAATGCTGCCCCGGAGGACCAGCTCCACCTGTAGGGAGCTTTGTCACCCTTGCCGCAATACCATCACCCTCGGGAGGACTGTGGCGGCGCTGGTGACCTATCACCAGGTACTACTTTTATCCCCTGTACATAGCCCCTCTTTGAAGTGTCACCCAGGCCATCGGCTCAGGCATCGCCACCCGTGACATCCCCGTGAACCCCTCTGAGCCTGATACCCGAGTACCCCCCGGGCCTGGGGCTCGACACTGGTAAGGTGAGAATATAATTTTTTATTTTTAACCCTTTATTTTACTAAATGTTACTTCTGCAATGTATGTATATACCTTGCGGAAGTGAAATTAGATGGTACGGAGCAATTTTAGTGTATTGAGCATGCTCAGTACACTAAGATCGGGTCCGAGGAACGATCAGCTGTTTCCTCGGACCCGTGCTCCATAGGTCCCCATGTTAACAGCCGCGGATCGGGTCGGATCCAATTTGGTCCGATTCGGTCCGCTGCACCCAAAATCGGAGCAGTCTCTGATTTTTGGTACAGCAAAAAATAGGACACAAATCGGATCCGACAAAATCGGATGTCAATTAAGCCAAATCCAATCCGATCCGTGGCCCGTAGGGATACATGGGGGGCCAAATCGGATCCGTCGCTGTCAGTTTTACAACGGACAACCACGTATTCTAGAAATATGCAATGTGAAAGCAGCCTAAGAGATTAGAGAGCTGATCTTTCCTACCCCATACCTCAGCCCTGGAAGACAAAAGAAAATCCAGTTACTTGTTTCTGGAGATGATACTGAAGAAATCAATTCCTTTAACAATAAATTAGAGGATTTTGAAAACTGAGGTTCCAAAAGAAATCTCCATACCAGAGTGAAATGGTCGCAAGGGCCTGGGGTACTCAACCATCCGGGGTCAGTCAGATGGATGTCACGGTGGCAGTCCCGGTGGTTGTGGCCCTGACCGAGCATGTAAAGAGGTTATTTACAGGGGATTAAAGTTTATATTGTGACACCACCTGTGGTGTCTGGTCAGGGATGACCAGCGCTGCTTGTGTAGTTTCCCAGGGAATAGATGTGGTGACAGCTTGAATGAATCACCCCCACAGGCGAAGTGGGCTGCCAGGGTTTGGTATTAGAGTCTGTGTAGATGGTGGTAGTAGTTGTGGTGCAGGAAGAAATGGACAGACACAGGGGTTGCAGTTCTTACCAGGTTCTTTACTTGTAGCTTAGTTCAGTGCAGACCCAACCAGGATACTGTGCTCTTCTAGATTGCAGATTGGCCAGCCCTCAGATAGTACAGGAACACTTTGCTGAGACACCCTTTATAAGCTTTTCTTTGCTGCCTTTTCTGCGCTGATCTTCTCCCCTTTTCCTGTCCTGCAACTTCATGCTACTAGTCCAAGGCAGGCAACTGTGGGCCCTGTCGAGCGGCAGCCTGGCATATCCTCTTGACCCTCTGTAGTTGCTGTGCCCAGGAGTGTACACGGGGTTTGCTTCTGCACGTATAGTCCAGTAGCCTCCGGTTTTCTGGCTTGAACTTACAGTCTCACACCAGCTAGTTCCACTACCAATGACCTGTGTGGCAGTTATAGATTTGGGGTCCTTTTTTCCAGGGTTCCATGGTGACCTATCCACTGGTTCCACTCTGCCCTGGCACTAGGCTCCCCTAGAACTCCATCTTGCTCTGATGTTGCTCCTCATACTTCCTCTCCTTCAGACTGACTGCTCACTAACTGTTTTCTCACCCCTAAACTACTCCTTCCTCCAGCCAGTAGATGGGGACTGCCCTCTAGAGGGATTTCTTCCACCCTGCATTTCCTGCCTGGAGTTGGGAATGGTGTTGGGTGTCAGATGTGTCTCAGGTTTGTGTCCCTGTCTCACCTGAGAGCAATGGCATCACACCAGTGCATTAGGTGCAGTATCACTGTGGCAACCAAGGTGCGGGGGCACCACAAGAGACCTTCAAGGAACTATCAAAAAGCTGCAATCAATAGTCACTGCTCTATTCTAAAGGTTCCTTCCTGGGATTTGTTTCAAATGTCGAGAGATGGTCTACATCCAATAAACCCTAAGAAAGTTTTAATCAGATGCTTTTTGCTGAAATTTTGACATTAAGTTTCACTTCAACCACACCAAAGAACAAATTTTGGAAGCAGCTTTGTCTACACATGCCACATCACTGAATCCCCCATGCACCCCACAAGCACACTCCAAAGTCAACCCAGAAATGGGATTCTCCAGAAACAAACTCTTTGCCATCAATGGACCCCTTGTCCCACTGTAATATTTCTTCAAATTCATCTGACATCATTCTATTTTCGCTCGTTGGCCACCTAATAATTTTCAAGATTTCCCAACCCTGATAGACCCTTAAGCTCCAAGTTGATCTCTTCAATTAAAAAAACATCTGGTATTTGAGTAATTTCGTATGGGTTCTAATACTGTTGTTTACCTGTATTATCCCCTATCCACAATTCGGACTTACCTTACTGTACAAACCTCTAGGGAGCTGCATATGTAGAGTACATATGTACATTGACCTGGAAAGATTTACTTGCTTTCATAATCATATTTTCTTAGATTTACTTTAGTTGTGTAGCTTTATACTTCTGTTTTGTTTTTTTTTAAAGAAAAAGATTTTTTTTTAGCTAATCTTCTGAAGACCAATCTGGTCTCTACTAGTTCAAAATATAGTTTTCCTAATGTTCTTCTAACTGGAACTTGATTTCTTTTTATAATTGTATTGTGTAATTGAGGTCCTCCACAAAGGGTAAACACCCTACAATATTATTTAGAATTATTCGAACTACTATTAGTGCTTTATCCTGACATTATGTTTGCATAAGCCTACTGTTCTTCTATACAAACCATTGTCTCCTGACACCTGACAACATGGTGCATTTATTGGTCCTACTACATGTCCCTTACTACATTTTCACTTTCAGAAAATTTTTGATTTCTTAATCATTATTGCCTTACTCAAATATCTTGTCATGCCTATTCTCCTGTAACTCAATATCTGCAACCTCTTGGGCACACTACTGATTCAAACGCCTCTCTCAAACCAAGAGACGCCTAGCCCTGTGGAGTCAGGCATCACAAATGTGTGTGAATTCTTATTATGTGAGGTACCAGCTCTTCAGCCTTTTTTACACACACAGATATACTTAGTGAAAGGGTTACTATGAAGTATGATGGGTAGCAGCC
The DNA here is from genome assembly GCA_033576535.1 of Allobates femoralis. Lineage (NCBI taxonomy): Eukaryota > Metazoa > Chordata > Amphibia > Anura > Aromobatidae > Allobates > Allobates femoralis. Next base: position 579,390,947 of record JARQOC010000002.1, read on the forward strand.
ACTACAGGAGAACTACTAAGCTCAGGAAGAGCAACAGTGCTCCCCTAGATTTGAGTGGTGCTGAAGATTAAGATGGCCAGCCAGTACCTTTGCTGTAGTTTCTATCAGATCTCCAATGAAATCTGTGCAGCCACATGGAACATAGTGTCCTGTGTGGTCCAAGAAGTGCCCAAGTGCCACACAATATCAATTAGATATCACAAGAGGGGTGTCTTGATATTACTCTTAGTTGCCAGTGGTGTGAAGAGAGCTGAGGTACTTTTCCTCTTAGCCTTAGTTCCAGGCTGAGAGAAGAAGTTTTAGTGCATAGTATATGTGATGCTGATCAGAAGAAAAGCTAGGAAGACACATAATGCAATGCTAGTCACTACTTGAACTAGGTTGTGACACCGTCACTACTTGTAAGAAATCAGGGAACATGGAGGTCAGGTAATACAGTAGAGATTGCATTATTCAAGGAGTAGATAAAGACAAAGTCATGTAACAGTCGAGAGTCTGGTTTTCCAGGAAATCATGAAGAGGATTCAGGGATTAAGCAGAGGTGTATACAGGACATGGTCCAGGGGTCAAAATACCAGAGAATATTAACAAGTACATGGAACAGGTAAAACAGTAATTAAGAAACAGTCCTTGTCAGATAACAGAGATTAGAGCAGATACAGGAATGCAGGCCATATATGATTGCCAACATTCTGGGAGAGGCTGCTCAGCTAAGTAACAGATCAATCGCTGGAAAATTGAAGCACCTGAACAACCCAATGCCTCCCAGAACCAGAATGGAAGACTGCTCTGAAGATCGGAATACTGACAGCTCAGTACACCCAGGCAGCAGTAATAGCATACTACAATAATGTCTCAGATGTACTGTGCAGAGGGATCGTAACAGTATAGCGCTATACCTAGCAAGCATAAGGACAGCTGCTACACATTGCTAGAAGAGAGCTAGGTTCATCATACCATAAGTGGCTGTCAACTCTGTGTATTGAATAACAGTGGAGAGCTGTAATCATCAGCATAAACTACTCCAGTAAAAGTTACTTTTTCTGTGGCTCCTGAGGTCTGGACATTGTTAATTGATACATGTTAATCCTGATCCCCATCCATAACTTTCACACCACCAACCGGTAAGACCACCATGACCATTGGCTGCCATAACACCCTTGCTTGCTTGAGGCCGACTCAGAGGCATTCATACCTGAATTTGCTTGATCTTCACTTAGTCTGACTCTCATCATCCGTCTTTCCCTTTTTATGCACTAATTCCCTCTATAGCACTGAAATTTGCAAGCTGAGTTTCCCTCAGTGCTTTTTACATTGCTGCTCAGTACTACTTGCCTAGCTATTTCTCTTGTCATTTACTTAGCCATTTGCTTGTTGTAAAGACTATTTCTGACACAATGTGTCATTTCTTTGTTATGCTTTTTACTTTGTTGCCTGTTGCCCCTCCTTGATCCTTCCAGTCCTTTCACCAACCCAGCAGAGAGCCCGCTTCATTCTCCTGACCAATTGTACACTCGCAGTATTATCACCTACTTACATTCCATGTTTTCTGCTGTTAGTTTTCTTGCATTCCATACTATTCTGATAAATCTAAGCACATTGTAAGATAATTGTTATCTTCCCACATGAATACACTATAGCCTTTCGATTTTACAAAAGCACTAAAGCCTTCAAATATCTTCAGGCCAATATGATGTGTCTTCTAGAAACACATTTCTTCAAGGACCTACCTGGCTAGCTCTTAACCATTAATTTTAAGTTGCAGAAAACAATAGTCATTAATTTGGACAAAGGAGTTACTATATCATCACACTATGCACCAAAATTAGGCAACAAGCCTTTCTGTCTTGATTGATTGATTCTCAACTTTTATTCTATCCACACCATGGTCAGACCACCATCCACATATGCCTACCTGCTATTCCTTATGTACTGGTCCGAGAATTTTCAACTGGCTCTTAATGACTCTGTTTTCTTGGCAAGAGTTTTCCCAATTTATGAACAACTGCCTAAAGGAAAATTTCTGGGTAAAACAACTGACTGCAGCATGACCAGTTTCTCTATGGGAGACACATAAATCAGTCCTGTAAGGCTTGTGCAATAAAAATAAGAATGATTAGCCAGACAAGCCAAGTTAGTCAACAGAGTCCTCTCCCTTGAAGCCCAGTTGAAATATTTCTCCCACCTAGTGATGGGCGAATCCTAAATTACTCGGAATCGCTTGACTCTAGCGAGTCCGAGCCCGGGACTCGCTACTCGTTGCGAGTCTAGCAAGTCCAATGTTAATGAATGGGGAAGCGAGTAATAGCGAGTAACGTGTGATTTAAAAATCGCAGATGTGTCTCGGAAAGCGCTCGCATTGCCGTGTCGGAAGCCCCACTCGCAACTGTATTTTGCTGCTGTCTCCGAGGCCAAACTCGCATGTGTTTGTCTTATTTGGCGCCGATGAGGCGAGGCAAGCGATTTTCTGCAGCAAACCCCATGCTTTTAGCAAACAGGAAATAAGGCGACTCGAGCTGCCCGGCTAGACGCGCACAAACACACAGTGCAAGCATGGCCCCTGTCAACACCCTGCAATTAATTGCTCTGGTGGAGGCTCGGCCCCTGCTTTGGCTGCCCACTGACCCTGCCTATGGGGATAACGTACAGCGAACTACAGCCTGGAGGGAGATCGCTCAGGTCATGTTCCCTACGTTTCATCGCTGTGGCCATGATGCACAGAGCAATATGGGTGAGTTAAATGTGTTCACACGTTATATTGCATTTACCGTATATAGTCGTGTATAAGCCGACCCGTGTATAAGCCGACCCCCCTACTTTACCCCCAAAAAACTGGGAAACCATATTGACCGCCATCCTTGTATACAGCGGCTATCACTGTTAGACAGCCCCCCAGCAGAGTATACAGCTCCACCTGCAGATAAAAAAGCCAAGAAGCCAGCGCTGCCTAAGGTTAGCACGCAATACAAAAAGTGCATGTGCACATAATTTCTAACTGTACTTTAAACTGAGACATTTGGCAAACAATTGATCAATTCTTTGAGCTACCCTGCCACGTCACGGCATTCTCAGATGGGGCAGTCCTACTCTAAATTTTTTAATTCGCTGTGCCATTACGGCCTCCTGAATGCATTAAAAGCAGAACCATATCAAATGCACATGTACCTGAAGCATTACTGAACTACTCCCATGGTGCCAGAAAAGCAGCGCAGATAAAGGCAGACCAGGTCCGGACATGACATCCGGACATTATTAGATCTGACCCCCACACTGCCCAACCAACAACCATGGATGAGGGTAGAACAGGCCCAAACACATGTGCAACAATCAAGCAGAGTTAAATGTGTTCACACGTTATATTGCATTTACCGTATATAGTCGTGTATAAGCCAACCCGTGTATAAGCCGACCCCCCTACTTTAGCCCCAAAAAACTGGGAAACCATATTGACCGCCATCCTTGTATACAGCGGCTATCACTGTTAGACAGCCCCCCAGCAGAGTATACAGCTCCACCTGCAGAGTATACAGGCCCCCCAGTGTGTATACATGCCCCCGATATTAGGGTATACAGCCCCCCCGTGGGTACACAGGCCCCCCAGCAGTGGGTATACAGGGCCCCCATAGTAGGGTCTACAGCCCCCCCGTGGGTATACAGGCCCCCAGCAGTGGTATACAGGGCCCCCGTGGGTATACAGGGCCCTCAATGTGTTATCATGCGCCGTCGCATGGTTGCCTATATTTGGATGGGGTCACAATAGTACACTTAGTTTAAGGGCTGGTCCTCCTGGCTCTGAAGGCCAGGGGTTGGGTGTATATAAATACCACTAATGAGCGGAGTCTGGTGCCCGCACTATTACATTCTCTATGCGTTGACATGTGCCCTGCCCCATTTGTGATTGTGGCCACGTGAGCTCAATGTCCGCAATGCTGTTGATGATGTTCCACACTGTCGTGTCACTGTGCCTTGTATACACATTACACACACAACATGAATAAAATGTTATTGTTGATTTGTACACATACTTTTAGTGTTTCAAATGTTACAGAGGTCTAAACCCGGTTTGAAATCATTTCACAGTTTACCTCATTATGAAACGGTGGAGGAGCTGCCGGGACCAACACAAGCGGCAACACCGCAAGATCATGGAGGGGGGACCAGAAGGTGATCCAGGGCCGATCTATTGCCACTACAACCGGTTGTATTTTCTTGAACCGGTGTCCCGTATGCCAAGGTATGTGTCTGCTGCACTGTTGTGTACTATTATTGTTATTATTATTTATTTATATAGCGCCATTAGGTTCCATTGCACTAAGCTCTATAATGAGTGTGGTGGTTTACATACCCACACTGGGGTTTGTTTCTGCCATGGTGCAACACAATTCTATTACCTTTGGCAATGATCCAGGACATACACATTTATAGTCACATTGTGACGTTGGGACAAATAAGCAATGTTCTGCAGGGTGGTCAGACACAATGTTCCGTGACCTCACAATTAGCTATTATTGTTGGCATGTTTGTGGAACAAAGCCATGTTCTTCCCTGCAATGGCCTCTAAGGTGTGTGGCCTTGTCTGGTTTGCCTGTCATAAGCCTCATTTGTATCAGTTCCTAATGGCCTCGACTTGCATAAGGGCGACATACATCCCTACACTTTTAGTTGTGTGTGTTTTTTTCGGCTAAATAACGTTGCAAGGATATACCCCTTTTGCACTAAACTGTTTGTACACCATCCCAGATTGTTGACACAGTCACACACATTTCAGGACATACCCTGAATCACTACAAATACGTGTGGTTCAGTTTTCCCATGGGTATATTTGGGGCTGCAAGGTGATGGTGTAGATATTAGGGCCCACATGTGAATTTAAGTTTTTTGGTCGTTAACTCATGGGCACATTACGAATCCTCCGGAAAAAATAGTGTAGTAATGCTGTATAAGATCAAACTAAAGAGGGCCATATTTTAAGTGCAACAGGCTTTTATGTCCAAGGTCCTTTAGGATACCCGAGGTTTGCCTTTGCTGCTCCCGGTTTTTTGTTCGGCCCCGTTGGAATAACTGTAAAACTGTCCATCTGTGCATATCACCTTGTTTGGCACCAACGATGTGTGACCTGCTGCTCAAAAACAACCCCATACTCTATGTCCATTACAGTCGTTTCAAAACCCAAGCCATCTGTTTGGTGTGCTTTTTTTACCAAGACATTCCTGATTAGCATACATGGCAGCAAAAAGGAGTGTAGGCCACTAACGCCGAATGCTCATGTGTCACCTATGCTGCATGACTCCATTTCCTGTCTTGCTCACCTGCCCTATAGATCTGGGTTATGTGCATTGAGACCAAGGCCGCCCACACTGTGTCTTTTTGTGTCCATCTGATGGCAAACAACCCTGAAGAATGTGTTTGCCTCACAGTGTCAGGCTATAGCTTTGTCCACATAAAGTTTCCACAAAAAGTCTAAGCAATAGTTGTGGCCACTAATATGTCTTCAAGTGACTACATAGCTGTCCTGCCTAAGGCAGGGCACAGTGTAATAGTGCAGACAAATTTTTAAATTTCTAATGTAATGGCAAAAAAATCGTGGAGCAACACTACCCACACATAGAATATTGGTTGAGGCATGAGTCAAAATGTCCTTAATGTATTTGCTGCAATTCCATCTTAAGGCCAACAATGAAAAGACACAGAATACACAGATACACTGAGTCAAAAAAGCGTGCACATGTTATGTTTGGCCTATGGTTTTGTTTCCAAACGCAACCCATTCACCAAATGTTTTTTATTTTTACCCACAGAGCTGCTCACTATCTGAGGCGGCATCGTAACCCACCAGCACAGCTGCCTGAGGAGGCGAGGGAGGCCCCTGAACCACCACCAGAGGAGGAGGGAGTACCACCACCACCACCACCTCCGACACCACCACCACCACCACCACCTTTGGGGCCACACGAAGAAGAGGAGGATGAAGGGCCACACCAGCGGTCTCCCCAACCAAACCAAGCTGTGGCCATCCAGCTTCCTCCACTGCCGACTGCCAGCAGTGTGGGGAGTCACCTGAACCCCAGCAGCCCTGCTCAGATCCCGGGGGCACCAAAAGACCACCGAGGACAATGTAATGCTGACTTTGCCCGCAGTCTCACACCATTCTTGGATGATATTCCATTCGAGAGATGACTGCGGGCTTGGTCAGCAATACACATTGTAATTGACGCCTGTCGGCCCCCAAACCACCCTGGCCAGGTCTTTTCATATTTGGAGGGGTGGCAGCAGTCTACCTCCAACAGACTGGACATGCCCACACCCCGGGAGAGCTACGTGGCGACCCAGAGGTGGTGTCCACCTAACAGGGGCCTACCAACCCAAGGCCAACCGGCCCAGATGACCCACCTTACAGGGTTACAACCATTGGGTGAGGTAATACATGGGGCCCTGGACCTCCTCCACGACCAGGGTGATGGTGTCCCGCTAGAGGCAACCCCACAGAATGCGCCAACCTACCACCAGCTGTAGGGCACATTTTTTTTTGTTTATTTGTTTGTTTGTATTGTGCATTGCACAATTTATTTTTTATTTTGTTGTGTTTTATGTCTTACTTTTTACAAAGTTAAAAAAAAAAAAAAAAAAGAAGAAAAAAAATCTGACATCTTTGCCATTAAGGCGTAATAATACACAGTTTACAAAAACTGCTTTGTGTCTGTCTTTTTTCAGGGAATGGATGTGTAGGTTTTTTTTGCGGGTGGGCTTAAAGTCATCATCATTAGCAAGTACTTTATGGCCCGCATGGCGCATGAAGGCACCTTGGTTATTATGTGTAAAATCATGACTGCACATAGAAATGTTGCTGACAAATAAATAGTGCCTGTGTTTGGGGGGGGTTACTTAATGACTCGGTATGGCAACAACACTAGGAACACAGATGCGATAGGCTGGGACGTCTACTTGCAACACAGCGCGTCTACGCGTTATCTCCGTGGCGTACAGTGGGACCCTTCGCCAGGCTCCAGCAGGATCTTAGTACAAGCCACGTCTTCGATGCAGGCATAGGCTTGTTGCCTCAAAAAATTAGCCCAAGGGGCGGGATCAACTCTTTTTAGAAATAGAGGAGGGCGCGTGGCCTATACTATATTCTTGCTTGTCCTGAGAGCATAGTACAAGCAACTAATTCGATGCAGGCATAGGCTTGTTGCCTCAAAAAATTAGCCCAAGGGGCGGGATCAACTCTTTTTAGAAATAAAGGAGGGCGCGTGGCCCATACTATATTCTTGCTTGTCCTGAAAGCATAGTACAAGCAACTAATTCGATGCAGGCATAGGCTTGTTGCCTCAAAAAATTAGCCCAAGGGGCGTGATCAACTCTTTTTAGAAATAGAGGAGGGCGCGTGGCCCATACTATATTCTTGCTTGTCCTGAGAGCATAGTACAAGCAACTAATTCGATGCAGGCATAGGCTTGTGTCCTCAAAAAATTAGCCCAAGGGGCGGGATCAACTCTTTTTAGAAATAGAGGAGGGCGCGTGGCCCATACTATATTCTTGCTTGTCCTAAGAGCATAGTACAAGCAACTAATTCGATGCAGGCATAGGCTTGTTGCCTCAAAAAATTAGCCCAAGGGGCGGGATCAACTCTTTTTAGAAATAGAGGAGGGCGCGTGGCCCATACTATATTCTTGCTTGTCCTGAGAGCATAGTACAAGCAACTAATTCGATGCAGGCATAGGCTTGTTGCCTCAAAAAATTAGCCCAAGGGGCGGGATCAACTCTCTTTAGAAATAGAGGAGGGCGCGTGGCCCATACTATATTCTTGCTTGTCCTGAGAGCATAGTACAAGCAACTAATTCGATGCAGGCATAGGCTTGTTGCCTCAAAAAATTAGCCCAAGGGGCGGGATCAACATTTTTAAAATTAATGCAAGGCACTTGAGCCAAACAATATGTTTTATTGCAGTTTGAGAAATGCCCACAATGCAGGCATAGGCTTGTTGCCTTAAAAAATTCAGCCAAGAGACTGTATTGGATTGTCTGACATAAATCAACGTTCAAAAATCATCACAAGTGCATGTATTAGTAAAGTAACATTACTGACACTGATTGTGTAGTTTTGTTGTCATGCAGCAAGTGTAGCAGGAACATTAGTTATCAAATCTTCTTAGCAAAGGCACATTGTTTATCCTTTGTGTCAGAAGAGGACATAATGTTTAAACCGCAGTCAGCCAAACATATCAAATTTGATTATGTCCCTCTAGGTTTGGGTACTGTCGTCTGGAGGGGTTAAGAACTTTGATGATATCCAGTCCTTGTTAAACTTAATGAGAGTGAGTCTGTCGCATTTTCTGTAGTCAGCCTTCTATCAGTGACAATTCCCCCAGCGGCACTAAAAACACGCTCTGATGTCACACTAGCAGCTGGGCAGGCCAGCAACTCCAAGGCATACAAAGACAGCTCAGTCCAAGCGTGAAGCTTGGAAACCCAGTAATTAAAGGGTACAGAGGGGTCGGTTAAGAAGCTGGTAGTGTCACACACATACTCGTTCAACATGTTTGACAATGTTTGTCTCCTAGACAAGGGGACCGTAGGCACAATCCGTTGCAGATTGGAAGGTCTGTTGAACATCGCCCAGTTGGTGGACATCTTACCACCACCTCTTCTTGACATTGTGGCCGTTTGTGTCCCAACCAAAGGCTGCTGTGGCAAAGAGCTGCTTGTTCGGGGTATTGCGGAGTCAGAGGGTGAAATTGACATTAAATTGTCAACAACAACACTTTTGAAATGATCCATCGTTAAGCCCCTTGGTGACTGCAACAGCAGCGATGGAAACTTGTCTTTGTAGCGTGGGTCAAGGAATGTTGACAACCAGTAGAGGTCGCTGTCATAGATGTTAATGACGCGTGGATCTTGGGACAGACATTGAGACATGAAGTCAGACATGTGTGCTAGGCTACAAAGACTCATGTCTTCTGTGTCACCTGACTGATGAACAATAGGCATCATGGTCTCAAAATCGGTCTCGCCTCCTCCTCTTCAGCCCACCCATGCTGTACCGACATAAACCTGGGGTTGGGAGTTCCATCAGGGTGCACCTCAGTACCATGGAGAAATAAATCGTCTTCATCTTCCTCATCACTGTTTTGTTCTGCAGCCAATGTTGCCGGCTGAAATTGGCTTTGCTGGCTGTGATCGTGGATGTTAAAATCTGGATCCATAGCCCTCCGCTGTGCCCTCAATGATTCTGTTTTAAGATTCAGGAGAGAATCTTTAAGCAAACAGAGCATGGGGATGGTGAGACTAATAATGGACTGATCACCGCTGACCAGTTTTGTGCAGTACTCGAAGTTCTCTAGAACCTCGCAAAGGTCAGCGATCCAGACCCACTCCATCGTACCAATGTGTCTTGTATTACTTCCTGGGTGACGGGCATGTTGCAGCTGATATTCCGCTATTGCCCTCTGCTGCTCATTGAACCTTGCCAACATATGGAATGTAGAATTCCATCGTGTGGGCATGTCGCAAATTAATCTGTGTTTGGGCAAATTAATTATTATTATTATTATATTATTATTTATTTATATAGCGCCATTGGGTTCCATGGCGCTTTACATGAGGATGAGGGAGACAAGAACAAGAGTATTAAATTGCTGTTGAAGGGCAGATAGACTTGCAAGTGCCGTGGATGAATGTCGGAAATGTCCGCAATTTCTACGCAACCTTTTCTAGTAGATCAGATAACTCTGGGTAATTTTTTCAAGAATTTCTGACACTACAAGGTTCAGCACCGTGAGCCATGCAAGACACGTGTTGAAGGTTACGAGCTTATTGCTGCAACAAGGTTTCGTCCGTTATCACAGACAACAAGACCTGTTTGTAGTTGCAGTGGGGCCAGCCACTCATCTGTCTGTTGCTTAACACCTTTCCACAGCTCGGTTGCAGTGTGAGGTGTGTCACCTAGACCAGAGGTCCCCAACTCCAGGCCTCAAGGCCGCCAAACAGTGCAGGTTTTCAGGATTTCCTTAGTATTGCATCTAAGGCCTGGAGTTGGGGACCTCTGACCTAGACAGATCAGCTTAAGAAGAGCCTGTTTGTCGCCTGGCTGATGCAGTACTGCAAAGCTCCCAACTTTGACGTGATGTTGCGGACAAATCAGCAGTGGTCAAGGAAGTAGAAGACGCACATTGTGTTGTTGAAGTATATGAGGACGCGGACACCAGGAATGATGTTGTGCCCGCTATTCGTTGGAGTTGGTAGCGATCACAGATTTCCACTATTAGACTTTGGGACACTCTCGACAAGGTTGATCCAGTGAGCCATTAGGGATATGTATCTGCCCTGTCCACAACTACTTGTCCAGGTGTCAGTTGTCAGGTGAACTTTTCCGCTCACAGCATTTGTCAGTGCAACGCTTCAAGTTGTTAACCACGTGCTGATGTAACGCGGGTACGGCAGTACGTGAAAAAAAATTGCGACTGGGACAGAGTATCGTGGTGCTGCCACAGCCAACAACTCCCGAAAAGCCTCAGTATCTACAAGCCTAAATGGCAGCATTTCTACAGCTAACAGCTTAGAAATTTGCGCTGTCATTTGTTGAGAAAAAGGGTGTGTGGATTGGTACTTCCGCTGCCTCTCATACAGCTGTGGAACAGACAACTGGACATTTGGGGCAGACTCACAAGTCACTTGACTACTGTCATATCTCTGGTCTAACGCAGCTTGTGAGGAGATCGTATGAGTAGGAGCTGCTGCATGAACAGTAGATGGTGAAGGACGAATCGGAGGTGGCCTAACGGTGTTGAGGTCAGAAGGCCCTGATGTCGAACCCTGATGGGCCAACCACTGACTTGGGTGCTTAAGAGTCATGTGCTTACGCATACTGCTGGTGCTCAAGTTTGCTTTGCCCTGGCCTCTGCTTAGCCTGGCATAGCAGATGTTACATATAACGACATTTGCTACTGATGGGCTATCTTTAAAAAATTTCCAGACAATGGATGTTCATCCTTTAGGTTGTGTTGTAGGAACTGGAAGATAAGTCTGGCCAACACAAACTGTAGACACAATTTGGCCAACTGTTGTTAAAGGTGGGGCAACAGTTGGTACAGTTTGTGCAACAGTTGACACAATTTGGGCTACTGTTGTCACAGCTTGGATTCTGGATAAAGGAGTAAGCCTGGGTGCTTTAGGCGGTGGTACATAACCACTTTCCTCCTCCTGGCTGCTCTGTTGGCTCTGCATGTCAAGTGTCCAGGTTGGATCAGTGGTCTCATCATCCACCCCCTCCTCCTCAAAGTCTTCTGGATAACGTGACTGTTCAGGCTGGCCAGATGAGATGTGTGTCTCATCATCATCATCATCCTCCACCTCCTGAGACGGTCTATGCCTTTGTTGAAAGGGACGATCTTCAGGACGAGGTAAATCCAAACTTTGTCCATGAATGGAATGTACATCTTGTTCAAGTATCTGGTCGGGCAGTGACAAAGAAAGGTCAGGTTGTATGAATGGCTGATAAGAACCAAATAAATCTTCCGAGTGTCCAAGTTCGCGGTCTAAATTTTCCTCTGTCTGGCGATGGCTTGAGGAAATAGGAAGAATTTGCGGATTAGATGACCCCGCGTTGTCAGTAGCGGCACTTGAATATGGTGTCAAGGATGATTGTGTGCTGCATGAACCAGTGGTTGTTGTTCACGACTGCTAGGGCCACGACCTCGTCCCTGTCCCTTTGCAGACTCTTTTTTGGGCATTTGGTGTTTTTGGGACATTGTTGACAAATGCACAGCCACCGAGATGGAGTTAGGTGTTGCTGTAGGCGTCACTTACTGGCGGGTTAAGTGTGTGCTACCACTTGGCAGTGAAGCAGCACACTAGTCCCTGAAAAAATTATAAAGTGCGCACAGCTACCGAGATGGAGTTAGGCGTTGCTGTAGGCGTCACTTACTGGCTGGTTAAGTGTGTGCTAGCACTTGGCAGTGAAGCAGCACTCTAATCCCTGAAAAAATTATAAAGTGCGCACAGCCACCGAGATGGAGTTAGGTGTTGCTGTAGGCGTCACTTATTGGCGGGTTAAGTGTGTGCTAGCACTTGGCAGTGAAGCAGCACACTAATCCCTGAAAAAATTATAAAGTGCGCACAGCCACCGAGATGGAGTTAGGTGTTGCTGTAGGCGTCACTTACTGGCGGGTTAAGTGTCCCAAAATCTATCAGCTGCAAAAAAATTGTAAATAGTACCTCAGCTAAGCCTCTGACTTCAGCTATTAGGACAGCTGAGTGAGTAAGCTCAGCTATGAGGTCGCTCCTGTTAGCACTGTAAGGCTGCACCTCCCTGCTTCCCTGCCTGCCTACAGTCCTCTACACAGTACTCCTCTGTCCTCCTGCTAGTTCTCACAAGAGCTGTTTGGGGTTAATATAAGGAATTTTTAAGGTTCCCTACACTGACTGACAATCTCTATGATCTGCTCCAGAATCTACCTCACCCTGCTCTAGCTCAGATCTTCAGAGAATTGTGCCCAAAATGGCGGTGGCAAGGCTTATATACACCCTTGCCTGTCATACATGACATAGGCATCACGATGGACAGCAGCCAATCATAGTCCTGCCACAACCAACATGGCTGTGGCATTACTGAATATGATTGGCTAACATGCTTGTCCATCTTCACAAGTTTTCTGACCTAACACGCTAGGCTGTCTCGGAAGCTTTGTCGGAACATAACAGATTCTGTATTCGCGAGTCCCGAATACAGAATACAGGACTCGGATTCGTAGACTTGCTCAGAATCGCTAAGACTCGCTCAGACTCGCTCAGACTCGCTGCTGACAGCGGGTATCCGTGAAGCGGTGCGATTCTTTAAACGATTTTGGGGAGATTCAAGCTACATAGCGATGTGATATAGCGAGTCTAGCGAGTGAGAAAAAGTAAACTCTGACAAAACTAGGATTGCCATTGACTTGCATTGGACTCGTTACTTTGCGAGTAATCGCTGGGAAACTCGTCGAGTACGGAGTCCTGCGAGTCCCTTACTACTCGCCGAGTAACGAGTCCTAGTGAGTAGATTCGCCCATCACTACTCCCACCCCTTCTCATACTACGATTTATCACACAAATGGGCAGCCATAGAACTAGTCTCTTGAAGAAATCAGACTACACTCTTAGCTGGTTGCAACATTTCTATACACTGAATAACAGAAACAATTCTCACCTATCTTTTGTAGAATCTAATAGGCTGTCTACCTTAGCCTCATCCTAGATCAAATGGTTAGATCAAGCCATCTCTCCACCAGAGGAGGTAGAAGCAACCATATGCCTAGGGTCACACTTGAGCCTTGGATCCGTTAAAAACATCAGTTTTTCAACTTGGGTTTTGTTGAAAAACTGATCCGTTAACGGATCCATAGGCTTCAATGCAAAAAATGCATTGTCAAAAGTGCACTGAAAAAACGCTTTGCATTTTTTGAAACTGCATCAAAAAAAAACACGTGTTTTTTTAACATGGGGCACTATGGGAAAAGCATCCGTTAACGCATGGTACATATAGGTGCCATGAGTTAACGCGTGCGTTTTTTAGATGCAAAAATGTAATTTCTCAAAAACAGAATCAGGTTTTGAAAATGGGAAAAACGGATTGCCATGTGTGATCCTAGCCTATGGCTACTTAACTGGAATAAGCAACATGGCCTTTTTTGGCCTTTAACAATAAAATAGATGTTCCGTACTTAGTTTCTATCTAACAAATTATTTGAATACAGTACATGATGGTCACTTACTTACCAATCCCACCTGCAATTTCAGCCACTCTCTCCATGATACCTAAGCCAAACACAGATCACTTGAGCTATTTTAATTACATTCCTCTTTCTCAGAGAGTATTGACTGTAAACTCTAGGCTAAAATTTAGACTCATCGCCTCAACACTAGGCTGGGCTGGAAGCCCTGATAAATATAGGCCAGGTTGAATTTATGCCACATGGACAGACCTCTGACAAATTATGCAGGGTGTCTCACCATCTGCATCATATTACACAATAGAAACTGGAAACAATATTCTTCTTGCTTGACATTGCATGGCACTATTTGTACTCGGTTTTGCATAGATGCTTATTTTCTGTCCTGGATTCTTGGCTTTTACAGTGCTCCCACAGATGTAGTTCACTACAATGGATACTCATCAGACTCATTCCCTATAAGCAGTGTAACATGAAATGGATCCCAATTGCTTTTTCTGATCACCAATTCACTTTTAGCCATTGGATCTTCACTGGGTTGCATCAGTTTCACACAAGCTTGTTATGTTCACTGGTGACATTAAGTTCTTGCCTTCCACCACATCTCTTTACTGAATCAAACTTTGTCTAGGATTGGTATGGTGTGCACACAAGTGAAAGGAAACTAGGATGTGCTTGTTTACTACGGTGGCCCCTGGATTAATGAAGAAAGTTAACTGCACACTCAAAGTTAAAAAAAGAATGCCTGATTTTTTATTCAAGCTGATCTACATGGATGCTCAGTCAACAACACTCAGTCATGCATATGGCAATATTATATTGCAATGTTTTGACCCATCCGTGGAGACACGGAGATTAGTGGGTGCTCTCTTCCACTGACCCGACCGCCTTTAGAAAGACAGTATGGACCAGGGCTCATCCCAACTGAACGCCTGAACTCCTTAACTATGGGCGGAGCAATACTCCGACAATACAGGGTGAGGAAACCACAATAGTAATACTTTATTTGCTTCCCAACAATTAATGACATATAACACATAACCAAGCAAAACACAGAATATAATAGGCAACAGAGTCTCACCCTCCGCTGGCTCACCAGGGATTAGGATATGCACTCACCGAGAAAAGAATAGCGACAAACGTACGAAACTAACCGAGGTCAGCAATGTCTGTAGCCAGGTTATCGCACTGTCCCAACCTGGGTTTCTTCCGTACTAGTCTCTTCTATCCCAGTCGAATCATGGCTTTCGATGCTGAAGTCCATGTAGTTATATAATCCAGGTTCTGATCCCCACAGCCAGTGCTGAAGAGCTGAGGCCTCGGGTTATGGCTTACCAATGATGCGCCCCCAGGCTATGGGGTATTCGAGAGCCGGGCCAGTGCTGTCTGGGATCACGGTAGTGGTGACCCGATCCCTTGGCCTGGGATCAGTCCAAAATGGGAATATATACAGGGGATTTGTCATGACGCCACCCAGGGTACGTGGTTAGTAGAACCACCACTGCTGTATTCCTGCTGGGGACGGTGACTTGGGACAGCGTGGATGGTAAGCCCTCCTCGGGTAGGGCTGAAATTCCCCAGGGCAGGTGTTGTTGTATTGAATTTGCCTGGTGAGGGATTGTGTGCAGTGCAGTTCACTTACTTCAAAGCTGCAGCTCCTCCAGCCAGTGTGCAGGGCTGACAGGCTGTGGCTCCTCAGGTGGGACTTTTTGTACGATGCTGCAAGTAAACAGTCTCATGCAAGTGTGAGCTTACTGGGTACTTTACTTGATCTTTCCACAGCAGTTTCACAGTTCACACAAGTTACACTTAAACACATTAGCACTGCTCTGGGTTACTGAAACTGTGCAGCTTAGGTGGTATTCTGTGTTGCTCCCTCAAAGTCCTTTCAGGCCCTTCTCTCAACATTAACGTAGTACCTCACCCACGGGTTCGCTCTGGTCGTCACGGACTCACGGGTGAATATACTTCCATTATAGTAAGGGTCACGAGTCCTGGTATGACGGCTGTGTTCCTAGTCCGTGGTGGAAAGTTAGGCTGCAGCACATAAAGTTTCTGCCCCACACCAGTGTATCTTGTGATTAGGGTATAGAATCCGTATATTGAAAGGTAGGGGCACCGGGCACCTTCAGGGCTATTGGTCCTTCTTATTGCTCCATAAAGACAGACCGCTGTCTTTTCCCCAGCCACCTGGTGGTGCTACGCCTACATCAGCCAATCAAGCATTTACAGTCCAAGTATAGAAAACAAATAGGCGGCACTCACCGTATGTTCGTAGGTGCTTTCTTTATTGAAGAGGTGCGGGGAGGGGGTGCATGAAGGTACAGACAACAGGTCCTGTTTCGCGGTTTATCTGCTTCTACAGGTCTCCTGTAGAAGCGGATAAACCGCGAAACAGGACCTGTTGTCTGTACCTTCATGCACCCCCTCCCCGCACCTCTTCAATAAAGAAAGCACCTACGAACATACGGTGAGTGCCGCCTATTTGTTTTCTATACTTAGGGTATAGAATCTCTGATCACCTCTTCAGAACCGGTTCTCTGGTGTCGGCCTAGCCCTCCAGTGTCCCAAGGTTCAGGTATTTGGACACACCAGGCTTCTTCTATCTGTCACTGTGCTAAGGGTTCCTCCACGCAGCATGGGTCTATCTGGCTGCCGGGCCCTTGTCCTCCCACCTTCCTTAGCTGTGGGGTCTCTTTCAGTCTTTCCCCTTCCCGTCGCTTCCAGACTGTGAAGTATGCTTTCTCTCCAGGGGTCTGTGCCTCACAGGATTCTGCATCTCCAGATATCCCGAAACTGTCTGGGAAGTCTCTCTCTGTTCTGTTCCCATTCTCTTTCTCCTCTAACTCAAACTAACTCTGTCTCCTTCTGCTCCTTCTGCCCTACCCCTGTGTGTTACTGGGTTTTGTTTAGGTCACTCCACCCACTTTGTCAGTGTCCTCCTACCTTCCACCCACTGTGCTACACCCGCCACCTCTTGCCCATCCTAGAGTTCTAGACGTAGGGACGGTGTTTGTGTGGTGTGGGTGTGTTTTGCAACCTTGCTTACCTGGCTTCACTTCCCTCTTGTGGCCACTTGGTTGCAGGGATGCCCCACCAACCAGATATACAAATCCTAGATTGGAGCCATGTAGCATGTGTACGCGATGTGAATCTTCAGTCGGGGCAGAAGTCCCTAGACTGAGGCCACAAAGAAGATGAACTCCTGGTCAATGAACAGACCTCCTTATATACTCCTGAGCACTCATTTTATGACATTGGGGACTTCACAATTGGTGGAATAAGACTGTGCTCTCATTGGCTAGATTTCAAGCCGCATACATAATATCCGTATGAGTCAAGAGTCTCTCGAAGTGGGGATGATGGGTCAAGTAAGTTACACTAAATCAGCAATACACATCTTTGGACAAAGTAAGACTCTACATACTTAATTCTGATTGTGTTATGACCTTCTTTGACAAAGGGGTGAGATAATTACATTAGTAAACACAAACTTTCGACACTGACCGACTCCTAAGAGTCTGGTAGAAACAATGAGTGGCTTATCACAAGTTAATTAACAAACAAAATACCAACATGTCTGGCTAATATAAGAAACTTAACTCATGCCATTCAATGAAATAGTCCATGTCATCACAATTCCTCTCCCTTCTTAATTAGCCAGATGGGGCAGCCAGATGTTTATCTGATCATCCTTTACCTCTCGGCGGCATTGCCCTTTCTAGTGGTGAGTTCAGCAATCAAGGTTTAAACCTATACACCTCCCACAGATTGCCTCCCCCAGGTTGGATACACATACTATGGACAAGCACTAAGATGGGATTCATGAGTTAGGCTTCCATAAACATCTTGCTATCAATTTCCTCCCCCCCCCCCAGTCAATGGGCACAGTCTGGTTAAGTTAACTCACAGTTGATAGCTCAGAGGAGAATGATGGGGTCTGGGAACCTGGAATATGCTCATAAGGCGTGGCAGCAAGATCCACATCAGGGTGCTGCTTGGCTTCTTGGATGTGGGTGATGGCTGTGATGTACTGGCTGGGTAGTCCTTGTCCTAGTTCAGTTTGCAAAATAACTGATATGGGGAGGCCATTCATGAGCCCCACTTCAACTTCCTCCAGGTCAGCCTCTGAAATAACGGTTGTGGGGAGGCTGTCCACAAACCTCATATCAACCTCTCCATGATCAGTCTCCACAATAACAGGCATGGGGAGGCAGTCCATAAGCTCCACATCGACCCCTCCCTGGTCAGTCCCCAATATATCAGGTGTGGGCTTGGGACCGGTCTGGATCCAGGATGTGGCATACGGTTTACAGAGTAAAGTAATATTATAATCTAACAATGGTGCAGCTGTCCCAATCCCAAATTGAATAGTTGAATGGGGTTATTCACTTTGCTTGTTTATGAGGTAACTACAGGAACACATTTCATTTAAAAGTCCAGATAGTTTATTTACTTTCACATAAACTCCACTCCAGGTAATAACATATGAGCCTTTCTTTGACTCTACAGGAAACATTTGGGGGTATGCTCACACAGGTTCAGATACTCTCCTTGATGGAAGCATCCAAGTAGAGGAATCTGAGTCTCCACTCACTGACCTCGGTCAACACACACAATGCCTTTCACTGAGTTTCCTTTCAGGATGCAAATTGCCTCTTCAAATTGGACTTGAACTCTAGTGTCACCTATTTGAAGTAGCAATCTTAAAATTCAATATTGACTATGAGACATGTTACAGCTTAGATCTCCTTTCAGGAGTTATGGAAGCCTCCATACACACTGATTGACTCTCGGCAGTGCATACACTCTGACCATGTGTCAACTAAACAGACACTTTTATACCATAAGAGACACACCCATGTGCATACACTCTGACCATGTGTCAACTAAACAGACACTTTTATACCATAAGAGACACACCCATGTGTGGAGGTATGTATAAAGCTAGACACATCCCTCTAGCCATCTGTATACCTGGCCTTGAATTCCTTAACAAATCTCATAGCACTACAGGTACAGGAGTGTAAACCCAGGTTTAAAAAAAAAAATCACCAAAAAATTGACAGGCACCTAGCAGCAGGCTGCCAGATCCTCTGAGAGGTAACACAGTGTTCGTATACCGGTGCGCAGTCACCCACAACCCACAGATGGGGGCGGTTGTAGCACCAGCATCCAGCCATGCTATCAGGGAGGTGACTGGTGGCATTTATAGAAACAAGGTTACCATAAGGCTCTGCCACCCAGGTACATGTGAAGCATAGAGTCAGAGCAGCCTATTGGTCACGCCCTGCTATTAGATCAGGCGGGCTGCTCCGCACTGATTACATGCCTCACAAATGACAGACGCCCCCCAGAGGGCCCAGCCTCAAACTGCAGATAAAAAAGGTGCAATAAAACACTAAGGATGAAATTGTGAGGTGTTTGTGGGTATTTTGGGCCAAAATACGTAAGCTCGTAACCCACCGTCAAGGGCCCTCACGCTTACGAGTCCTAATCATATGCTCTCTACCATATGTTTGTTTGTCATCTTGAGATTCACCGAACTAGGGCATAAAATCAGAGAAAAAAACCTCACTTTGCATCATAGAGGACAATCACATCTGAGGTACTTACCGACCATTCACAATGTACCCAATCACCATCTTACAATATATTTGTACAATAAGTTAACCAGGAGGTCAAAGGACCTCAGGATCTGCGAAACAGATGTGACTGTTTTTATTTGCCTTTATGAAAGTATTGCTCTAGCTGAAACCTAGTTATAGGACAAGCTTCCATGGGAAGTCAGGTGGCATACTTTGGAAAATATCCCAGGCTTCCAATAGCTGCTTCTTATTCATATATTAATATTTTAATTGACAGTTACCCTTTCCCTCCTATTTTGGGGATGAGTTCCCAGTCTGATCTTTTTCTGTGGGTTAATATGACTGCAGAAATAATTGGTTTAACCTGTCATTTATACTTTTAAGTGTTTTGCAACTTTAGCTTTAGGCGATAAATGCTTGATGCTATCATTTTGAGAAGGTTTCTTCTTTAATTGGTTCTACTTCAATCTAAACACTTTCTAAAGGATAATTTAAAATGTAAAATTTTTCCTGACATTTAAATTGACCAAATCGTGTCCTCACATTTGAATATGCGCACAGCAGGTTTTCACAACTGCTATGACAAAGCCCAATAATTTACGATGCTCCAACATCAACATAAGCAAGATAAATAAAATGAATCAAGCCAGTTTTGTGACAAAATTGTAATGCTTTATTGCAGTCTCATTATAAAATGGAGTACTGGATAATGCAAGACTTGAGCTATGATCTCGGGAATCACGACTTGAGTGAAGACAATTGATAGTTTGTGTGTGCTCTGCTTTATTAACATAATCAATACTTTGGACGTTTTTTCAAAAATATTGACAAAGATATAAAAGCAAATAATTATTCTTGATATAATTCTAATATTGATATGTCTGATTCAATTCATATAATTTAGAGAATTATATTCATACTTTAAAGAACTATATATGTTCCTAATTTTGTTTGGTGTTTCACTAACAATCAACGGTACTCGGAGTAGAGACTTGATAGCATGTATATGAAGAATATGACATCCTTGGGGTGGATATTTCTTCATTAAATACATAAAATATTGGCTTTTAACCCCTCACTGACTGTACAGTACAAGCAAGGGACAGGCTTATGGAGTGTGTTCCTAGAATTTGCATGTGGGTATGTCATTTTTTTTAATCATTGCTGCCTTGTGATGAGATCATGTTTATTTTTGTGGTTTACAACAATACTATAGTTTTGCTGTATATAGGACAAGCAATCCGAAGATTACAGATTGAAGTACCTTACGGGGGCTAACAAATACAGCAAACAATACAAGAAAAATTGTAAAAATATGAAACCCCTTCCCCCACAAATTTGAATCACTCTCATTTCCCCTATTAAAAATAAAGGTATTCAAAATAAACACATTGAGAATGTGGTATTGTTGTGTTCATAAACACCATACAAGTCCAATTCAGCAAGATACAAAATGAATTAAATTGGGAAACACTGCAAATATAAAAAATTGAATTCAGAAAAAATAATTTTCTGGTCACTGCAACACACAGGAAAAAAAGCTCTAAGGAGTAATCAAAATATTACAGTGGGAATGGAAAGTATTTAGACCCCTTTAAATTTTTCACTCTGTGTTTCATTGCAGGCATTTGGTAAATTCAAATGTGGCTCCCCTGCGGTCTGGTCGCCACAGAGAGGTACTGTACCCAATCCACAGGTGTAGCATTCCTTTCCTCAGTAAACGGTATGGTAAATCCAGACACCCACAAACACGCCCGGTCCCAGGTACGGCGGGTGACCAGAATAGTGGGACGGCCCAGGTAGTCAGTGGGACGGCGGGGAGAGAAAGGTGGAGGGTGGGAAGTTAGGAAGAGCAGTCAGGAAGTAGGAGAGGAGACAAAAGGGAAACACAATAGGAAGCCGGAGCGCAGTAGGAGAGAAAGCTGGTGGAGTAAGCAGGAGAGAAGGACCCGGAGGACTTGAGCAGAGATGTGGCTCATCCCGGGTCCTGGGACAACAGCCTGCAGCGATACAGAAGGATCCCTAGGGGCACAGACAGTGAGCAATCCACCTGTGCACCCAAATCTGAAGTGAAGCGGGAGGGCAGGGTGAGCACCAGGGACCCGGCCCTAAAGGCGGCGAGGAGACTCCACACTCCAACCGCAGAACCAGAGGCCACAAATTCCAAAGGAGCTGTGGCCTACTCGAGACACATCATCTGAGAAGGCAGTCATACTAGGGTCAGGGGACATGGCTGGTCGCCCGACAGGACCTGTGGCTGCTCGATTGGGACACTGTGTGCGGAGGTGCATGCAGGAGTAAGGTGAGCAGGCAGCACTGAGGAAGAGCAACCCACATAGGAAGGAACATAAAGGGGGTGTCTGGGACAAGCCATCCCGGTTGATGAGGACTATCTGGATCGCGATTTCACCAGAACTGTCTCTTGTGGTGCCACAGAGAAAAGCCAAGAAAACCGGGTTTGGAACTTAGAACTGTGTGTGAGACTGTTCATTTCGCACCTGAAGGAGCCTGCCTGTGAGATGCTCCGATCCCTCCCTGCAGAAAGGTCAGCCCTGCTAGGAAAATGAAGTTTCCATGAGAATATGGAGGGTACCGGTATTTAATAAGATTAATGTAGTTATTGGAGAATTTTTCAATAATGTGGATTTTTTGGAGCAGAACCAGATGGCATCACAAGTGCTCACAGAAATGTGTGATGATTGGTCATTGTTTGATGGAACGTAGTATGAATGAGTAGAGGCATTCTTAATTTTAATGTCTGTGTGCTTTTTAGTATGTGGATTGGGGTGGGTGTGAGTGAAACCGCTCATGACACCTATCCTCAGCTACTGCTGGTTTGCATTCTTAGGGTGGAAACACACTATCCTGCTTACATGCAAGTCTCTTGGACGAGACTCGGATCAGTGACCCTGAACAGCCTCTGGACAGGAGTGTGATGCTGCACAAAAACACAAGCAGCTGACACTCCCGTCCAGAGAAGGAGAGTCCATTCAGGGTCGTCCGAGAGACTTGCATGTAAGTAGGATAGTGTGTTTCTACCCTTAGTTTTAATGTCTGTGAGCTTTTCAGTATGTAGATTGGGGTGGGGGTGTGAGTGAAACCACTCATTACACCTATCTTCAGCTACTGCTGGTTTGCATGCTCTTGTACAATGATACTTAATCTGTACATATCGCACTTGCACTTTATTGCCTCAGTTTGAATGTGGTGAACGTTCCTACAGTGCGGGCAGATTTGCCCTTACACAAAATGGTGATTCCTACACAAAACAAAACTGTGCATGCTCAGACGCTCTGTGCTGATTGGTCGGCTGATGGTGATGTCATTGCCACGCGTGGAGTGATGAACAGAACGCCGACATAGCGTGCAAGCCGGACAAGATCTGCGGATAGTAAACTATAGTAAGCGTTTTTTTCTAATTGAGTTTAATTATGGTACCCCCATATGAGAATGGAGCATTTATTGATATCACAAAAAAACGTTTGCGCATTTATGCACTATTGCACTTTGTACTGCACTGTAAGGAGATGGATATGTATGAGCTTGTATTTTTTTATGTGTCCAAGATTTCCTCATGTAACCAGCAGTTAATGAGACACAGATGGTGTTAAGACTATTTAGCTATTCTCTTCTCACTTGTAACTTGCTTGAGAAAGGTGGAGGAATACATCGAAACTTTGCCACAACTTATGGATCAGTAATTCATTTCATTTTGGTATCTATGAGGTTTGGACATTACCTTTGTAGGTCGTTGCACCCGGTTTTGTTTGGTAGTTCTGCCAGATTAAATATATATATATATAAAATTTATTTGGGTGGAGGCGGAGCTGGGGTGGAGGTTGGTCACAGTCTGAAGGGGGGTCATTGGAATTCCTAGTGGTAGCCCTGCATTAATGTCACCCAGGGACCCGCTTCTAGGAAAACAAGTGTTTGACATCAACTTGTGGGCTTGTGCTTCAAAATGAGCCATGGCAGAATTGTAGTTCCAGTGCAGCCCTGTCACTTGGTATTAACGCCTTAACGACAGCCTTACGTCTCTAGACGTCAGGCTGTCGTTACCCGGTGTTTGAAGTGAGCTCCGGCGTGGAGCTCACTTCAAACCTTCCACATCTCAGCTGATCTCACTAGCTGAGATGTGCGAGTAACAGCACCAATCGGTCCCGCCATCCGATCGGTGCTGGTAACCCCTTAGATCCCGCCCTCAATCTCTGAGAACGGGATCTAAGGGAGCCGGAGCGGGCAGCGTGCGCTTACCGGGCTCCAGGGGAGATCTCGCGATAGTATCGCAAGATCTCCCGTGCTGACATGACAGGCCGGGGTCCAGGCTTGACCCCAGAGCCTGTCACTGAGCATTTCCGGGTTGTGGTTGGCAGGGGCTGCCAACCACAACAGGTCCACGATTCTGACAGATACAGAGGAGCTGCAGCTCCTCTGTATCTGTCAGAAGCGATCGGACTGTGCAGCTGCATGCCTCTCACAGGGGCTGTGTAAAAGTAAGAATCAATAAGCAAATAAATTTTTTACAAAGTTGAAAAACAAACCAAAAACATAAAAGTTCAAATCACCCCCCTTTTCTCCCATCCACAATAAAAGTGTTAAAAAAAAAAAAAAATACGCATATTTGGTATCGCCGCGTTCAGAATCGCCCGATCTATCAATGTAAATAATCAAATAATGAGATCCGTAAATTGTGTAGCGCAAAAAATGTTTAAAACGCCAAAATTACGTTTTTTTGGTCACTGCAAAAATGCTAAAAAAATGCAATAACGGGCGGTCAAAACAGCGCATCCCCCCAAGTATGGTATCATTAAAAACGTCAACTCGAGACGCAAAACATAAGCCATCGCTCAGCCCCAGATCCCAAAAAATGAGGACGCTACGGGTCGCAGAACATGGCGCAAAAAGTGCAATGTTTTTTTTTTCATGGTTTTGAATTTTTTTCCACCACCTAGATACCAATAAAGGTATACATGTTTGATATCTACAAACTCGTACTGACCCGAGGCATCACACGGTCACGTCGGTTTTACCATAGAGTGAATACGGCGACTACAAAAACCAAAAAACAAACGTCTTATTGCACTTTTTTTGCAATTTCACTGCATTTAGAATTTTTTTGCAATATCCCTGTACACTATATGGTAAAACTAATTATTACAACAACTCGTCCCGCAAAAAACAAGCCGTCATATGTCTGTGTCGACAGAAAAATAAAAAAGTTATGGCTCTTGGAAGCCGAGGAGCGAAAAAACTAAAATGAAAAATGACAAATTTCTTCGTCACGAAGGGGTTAATACTGTGTATACCTAATTATGTTAGAGTAGGGAAAGGGTTAATGTCTTCAGGGCTAATAAATCTCATAATATGTGGTAATTCTCATGAGAAAACACTGAAAGGTTTGTTACAAACTGGGTGATTATGGATTGTTTTTACCTATTATTTACAGTAGCTACATATTCTACTATTTGATATCCTGTGTGAATCACTTAAAGTGTAACCGCTGTTTAAATTTTTATTTAATAATAATGTAGAGCAAATGATTTTAATAAACTTTCAAATATACTTCATAAGAGAAATCTGGAAGAAAGCCTTTCAAAAGCTTTCTAGAAGATGTGCCCCCTATGGTGTTTCTAAACCTCACATATTAGAGGGGGGAGGGGCCTACTCAGCGTGACTGGGTACAGGAGATCAGTGTATAGTCAGTTACCTCAGACAAAGAGAGGCTTGCCAGGCTGTCAGCAGTGCACAGGCTCCTGTGATTTTATCTCCTACATTCAGATTACTCTGCTTGTGCTAACAGCTGATGGCCTGCACACAGCTCCTCCATGATAACACAGAGCATAGCAATGTGAATGCAGGAAATAAGATCGCAGCAGCTTTGTGAAGTCAGGCTGCAGAGTCTTTTGGAGGAGGTAATCTGAGACTCTGAGCAGCTGATAATGCTGTTTAAGACCCCCCCCCTACCCTTTATGATTATATGGCAGTATTCAGTGTGTGGAGCTTGAAGACTGATCTCACTGAAAATGAGCATATGTATGTTTCAGGAACAGTCTAGTGGGGACATCTTGTGGAAAATGTTTGAAAGGTTTTCTTCCATATTTTACTAATAAAGTATATTTGAAAGTTTATTATAATCACTTGCTCTATATTATTATTATTATTATTATTACTATTTAAAAAACATTAAATGGAGGTTACACTTTAAATTTATTTACAGAACACCCATATTTATGAAGCTTATAAATATACAGACACTACAGCACTTTAGGTGATTCTTGGAAATAATAACAAGCTGTACATTTGTTATTCTTACTAGCCATCAACTCAATCCCAGAAACTGTGCTAACAATTTTTTAGGCACTGCTGATATTACTAGGTCATGTTTAGAGATCTGAAAAGAAGACTTTTTAAAAAAGTAGAGACGCAAAATATCCAGTTTAAGTAAGTAGGTAAGTACCATAAATGAGTAAGTCTCTGCCTGCTCTCAGAACATTTTCCACTATCAGGCTTGGGAGGTATGAAGATTAAAAAAAATAAATTCTGGGATTGAGTACATGTTATATATGTGCTTTGTCTTTAAAGGGAACCTGTCAACTCATTTATACCCCCCAAGGCTATCACTATCTGTCCCTGCAGCTTCATAGTCCTATTCTAAGCATCCCTGTCTGAGCTAATAATATAGTTTTAAAGTTGAAAAAAAGCATTTATAAACTTACATGTTCGTTATCTGAATGTCAACTCCTTTGTATAAAGGACCTGTGTGATGTCCTAACCATGAGACCATAATGGGCAGAGCTAAGCAAGCAAAATCATTAAGGTCTATCTAGACTTAGCTCCGCCTATTATAGTCACATGGTCGTGACATCGCACAGGTCCTGTCAGCATTTTCTGAAATTGGCTGAACTGTTAACTATTAAACTGCCAAATAACTGCTTGACTATTGTTGCCCAGCAAGTTGTTAAATAATATTAATAACAGCAACTGTTATTGCTGTTAACACCAATATGCTAGTTGTTAAAATGCTTTCGTGGGAGCAATATAACAATTTTTTTTAAAAGGTTATTAATGAACACTACATGATCTAAATACTAATGGGGGTGGTTTAATAACAAAAAAGGACATGACAGGCTCCCTTTAAGCATTTGATTGTATAAGTGATTGAAACAAGTTGAATTCAACACCTTAATGTTGTCCTTTTGATATTGAAAATAATAAAGAATCTGGGGAATGACACAGGGCCTTCCTTTGATGGCCATGACTTTTATAGGATAAGGATGCTGATAACTGCCTGAATAAGCATTGAAAAGTGGCGGTGTGTAAAGTATCATTTCTAGCGATGGATGCCACAGTCAGCTCTCAATTAGTGATGGGCGAATCCTAAATTACTCGGAATCGCTTGACTCTAGCGAGTCCGAGCACAGGACTCGCTACTCATTGCGAGTCTAGCGAGTCCAATGTTAATGAATGGGGAAGCGAATAATAGCGAGTAGTGTGAGATTTACAAATCGCAGATGTGTCTCGGAAGCTTCAGCCTGAAGCAATCCTAGCTTTGTCATTTATTTGCATTGGACTCGTTTACTTTGCAACTGTAATCGCTGGGAAACTCGCACAGATAAGAGTCCTGTCTGCTCAGTGTGCTGGCTGCCAGCTCCAGGGTCCTAGAGCCCGCCTGCTGCCTGATGTAGCAGAGCTGAGATTGTTCTCAGTCTGCTCATTCCCTGTGTACAGACATGAATGTCTGTGCACAGAGATGATGTAGCAGAGCTGAGATTGTTCTCAGTCTGCTCATTCCCTGTGCATAGACATCTATATCTATGCACAGGGGATGTAGCAGAGAGGACATCACGTTTTGGACTGCGTTGGACGGAAGAGGATTTTTTTAATTAAAGATGGAGTCCCTAATGGCTTTTTTTTTTATTTCTAATAAAAAATTTTCTTTGTGTTGTGTTTTTTTTTAAAACAATTTAATAGAAATTCATGGCGGTCATGTCTAATATTGGCGTGACCGCCATAAATTTCGGGCTTAGGGCCAGCTGATAATACAAAGCTGGCCCTAACCTCTTTATTACCCAGCGTGCCACCGCTACCAGGGCCGCTGGAAGAGCGGGGTTCAGCGCCAGAGGATGGCGCTTCAATGAACGCGCCATCTTCTGGGGCGGCTGCGGGCTGCAATTTGCAGCGGGGGTGCCCAGAAAGCTTGGGCATCCCTGCGCTGCGGATTCCAGCCCCCAGCTGCTTAGCTGTACCTGGCTAGACATAGAAATTGCGCGGAGCCCCACGCATTTTTTTAAAATTATTTCATGAAATTCTGAGATTCTGACTCTGACTCTGACTCTGAGACTCTGACTCTGAGACTCTGACTCTGAAATTCATGAAATAATAAAAAAAAAAATGCGTGGGGCTCCGCGCAATTTCTATGTCTAGCCAGGTACAGCTAAGCAGCTGGGGGCTGGAATCCACAGCGCAGGGATGCCCAAGCTTTCTGGGCACCCCCCGCTGCAAATTGCAGCCCGCAGACGCCCCAGAAGATGGTGCGTTCATTGAAGCGCCATCCTCTGGCGCTGAACCCCGCTCTTCCAGCGGCCCTGGTGGCGGTAGCACGCTGGGTAATAAAGGGGTTAATACCAGCTTTGTTATACAAGCTGGTATTAAGCCCGAGATTCTTAATGTCAGGCCACGTTTGACCCAGCCACTAAGAATCTCCAATAAAGGGTTAAAAAAACACAACACCGAGAAAAATTTTTATTTGAAATAAAAAAAAATAATTAAAAAAATCCTCTTCCGTCCGACGTAGTCCAAAACGTGATGTCCTCTCTGCTACATCCCCTGTGCATAGATATAGATGTCTATGCACAGGGAATGAGCAGACTGAGAACAATCTCAGCACTGCTACATCATGTCTGTGAGCAGGTGGGCTCTAGGACCCTGGAGCTGCACAGAGAAGACAGCTGGACTCGGCTCGCAATGTAACAGCAGTTACTTTGCGAGTTTCCCTGCTATCACTGGCACAGTAGCCGAGTCTAATGCAAACAATGGCAATCCTAGTTTTGTCAGCGTTTCTGACAAAACTAGGATTGATATTGATTTGCATTGGACTCGTGCGAGTAATCACTGGGAAACTCGCAGAGTACCGAGTCCTGCGAGTCCCTTACTACTCGCCGAGTAACGAGTCCTAGCGAGTAGATTCGCCCATCCCTACTCTCAATGCATGTTCATCCTGAAGCCTATTATGATTAAACATATCTGCACACTGATAAAGGTCAAATCAGACCAAAATTTTTTTGCCAATTTAATCCTAGATACTTTCTGTTAAAATTTGTTAACTTTCATATGTGTGCCAAGTTCTACTTCTTACACTGCATAGAGTTGATACAGGGTAAGGGGGCTCAGTCCATCTGGGTTGATACAGATAGAGGAAGCTTAGTTGGTCGTGAATTATACAAAGAGAAATGCTCAGTCAGTCAGGGATTATACAAAGGAAGACGTCTCAGTTGATCAAGGATAATAAAGTGATAGGTGTCTTAGTGTGTCATGGCTGATACAGGGAGACGGGCTCAGTCAGGGGTGATACAGAAAGAGGGGCTCAGAGTTGAAATAACAAATTAAGTGACTGAGCGCTATCACCCTATAACCAATGAGTAACCCCCCCATTGATACTCATTGTTGGGATGGTTTTATAGATTGTTATGGTGATAACCCAGCTCATATAAGGAAAGCTAACTTTTGTTAAGGGATATAGCAGGCAGCCATCTATCTCCATATGCTTCTTAAACTAGGGTCACACAACCATACTTTCAGTCTGAGGGCAATCCGACAAAACATCAGATTACACTTGTGTGGCGCCCCACTACGTAGGTGCCACAAAAGGGGTACTGCACCCAGAAAAGCGGTGTAGTACTCCACTGCAATTGGGACAATGGTCACAAGATGGAGCCCTAGAGCTGCACTCACACACTAGGGATAGTGGTGGGAGGAACCCAGGGAGGGTCTTAGCGACCTCTAGAGGGAACCGGAGAGCTCAGTTAGATAGTCAGTAATTAGATAGTCAGTACTCAAGAGGAGTAGTGAGTCGGAGAAGGAGAAGGTGGAGGGAACAGGCAGACAGCCTGTAGGAAACCAAGAGGGCCAACTCGGCTGAGGGGCCCTGAGAAGGAACAGATCCCAAACAAGAGAAAAGAAAGCAAGAAGACTCAGGAAAGCAGAGTTAATGTGGCGCCCCTGCGATCAGGAGGCCACAAAGGGAACTGCAGCCAGAAAGGTAGGAACAACAGTTGAACCCCAACACCCTCACAGCCCACACAACCCACATACCAGTAGAGGACAGCACCCAACCCAGAGCCTGGGAACTCTAGGCAGGCAAGGGGTGGTGGGTTTACAGACAGTGGGTGGGCCAGCAAGTAGGTCAGGTGAAAGAGGGTAGATATAGAGAAGGGGGAGGAGAAAGGAGTCAGTAGGCCGAGGTAGGCTGAGATGAAAAGACAGAAACACACGTCCTGGAAGAGTGGGGTGGAAGGAACGTAGAATCTGGAGAGCCAGTGCGAGCCACAGAGAGAAAGCCTATCCGGAGCCAGCACCCCAGGAGTGTGAGGGACGAGAGGACCAGTGATACTGGGTCCTAGAACCACTGCTGAGACGGCAGACTGCAGGCGGAGTAGCCCTCCTATTGCACCCAAAGACACAGTTAGAAGGAGCCTGGTAGAGCCTCATCCCGGAGGACTATTGGAGGCTTGGCAAGCAGCAGTTTGTTGGCTCTGAAGGGGACCGTTGCGTCACCCGGTATCCCCAGACAACCGACGGGGGACTCTAGTTACATGTTAGGGTTCCCACCCCAAAGGACAGGCAGCTCAGTGACAACCCGGAGGACCCACAGGGGCCCCAGTCACTGCCATACTGTCCGGAGACGCACAACAAGTGAGAGAGAGAGAGAATCAGAGCCTGGAATAGACAGAGAACAAGTGAGGGGTCATAGGAAGGATCATCCTGGCTGCAGAGAGTAAAGAGACCCGGAGGGGAGAGTTATGCCCGTGTAAAGACTGTGAACTGTGACTGTGAATAGTAACTGAGAAGTTGAGAAGTAAACACGGTGAACCCTGACTCCGACTCCCTTGCATGTTTCAGCCTGCACATGATTCCCTCTAAACAGGTCTGCAGAAGATCACAACCTGGAGAGCTACAGCTTGTCAGCTCTGAACGCTGAAGGGGGATTTCTGCAGCATCAGGACAGTAAGTGCATTGCACCCAGCACAGGTCAGCATCACACACTATACCATAGACTTTATCATCACTGCCCCGGGGAACCTAGTTCTATCCGCGGAGAACTATTCCATCTTAGCTGCCATTACATCATCCCCGGAGGTTCTGCAGCAGCGGTGGTCCCACTACTGACCACAAACCGTGGGTGGCATCACGACTGACATTTTACCCTGTAAATATTACCCTTATTAATGCCAAGCCTGGGACACGGTCCGGACCACGACCACCCATGACACCCTCAGTAGCAGACCCGGTCTGATACCGAGTACCCCGTCCCAGTGGGCTCGACATTAACTTGTGTGGGGAAGTGAGTAACGGATAGAGTTTGCCCCATAGGAAGAAACTCGGGTACCGGAGCCCGCACCTGTGAGTACTCCAAGTCTCACAGAAAATCCGCTAAACAGGGATATTATAAATACGGCCCTGACTCCCAAAGATCCCACAAGAGGGAAGCCAGAAGCGCAGCTGCCACTGCGGCATTCACTAGAAGGTTAACCCGACGGGTACAAAAGGGAGAGGAGACAGAATAAGCAGCAGGAGGCTAGATCATCTACAGGAGATTAGGCTTCACACTGGGAAGAGAATAGAACGAAAAGAAAGGAACTTAAAGGAGGGTTCCATCTCAAGCCACAATCCCAATTGCAGCCTGAAAGCATTCGCCAGTATACCATCTAATGAACTGTTGAACGGTAAGCTGAAAGAACTGTTCAAGTAAAGTTACCCAGTGAAGTGAAGCTTTGACTCTGCTGCATCTTTTCAAATATAAACTGTTTTATTACAGCATTGCTGCCCCGGTGGTCTAGTCCCGCCTGCGGGGACTATTCCATCCAAGCCGCAATACCATCGACCACCGGAGGACTGTGGCGGCGCTGGTGAACATCACCAGACTCAGCAGGTGGCGTCACGACAAGACAACTTGTAAATAATCCGCTGTAAATACTCCTCCTTTTTCAGTTGACCCCCAGGGCCACGGCCTCGGGTTGGCCACCCGTGACTTCCCGGACTGAGAGAGAGAGAAAGCCCGAGAGCCGAGTACCCCACAGCACTGGGCGCGCCCGCGTCACTTGCACCAGCCTTATTCTATTGAGTCATGCACAAGTCTGATTATTTCCTCTGACTGAGTCAGACTTGCAAATCAATGGGTCTGTGAAAAAAACATAGAACCGACTTCAGATGACATCCTAGTGTGGTTCTATTTTTATGGACGGAAAAAAATGGAGATAAAGATGTTTCCATGTTCTTCATTTTCACGAATATCAAATCACACTCTCATCAGACTTTTCTGTGATGAGAGACTATATAGTCGTATCTGTCTAGCCTTACTGTAAGCCTGAAATAGTTCAAGGGAGGGGAAGCACACTATTATACTAATCATAGAATAGCTCATTATCTGAGCTGTGCTGTTCAGCCGCAGGGAAGAGGAAAAAATAAAAATAACATCCATAATCATGCTGTTACCTGAGAAGAATATATATGTATCAATATACACCTGTGTACTCTGAGCTCTTAAGTAAATTTTAACAGTATTCCTCATACAATGAATGAGAAATGGAAGAGTAAAAGAGCAACATGTGTGATGATGTGAAGACGTTGGATGAGGAATGTTGCCTTCAAAGATCATTGTTTGCTACGAGGATCCATTAGTCTGACTCACTGTGCCAAATAAGTTATGGTAAGTATAATTAAATCAAGATTGGCTAAATCAAGCTTCAATCCAGGAAAGACTGTCAATGTCCCACTGCCCAAGGAAGTTGTAGCTGTTTCAATTACTTTAGGTTGATTTCATATAATCAGCGGAGTACTGTAGGGCCACCTGATGCAGCAATTCAAGTCTTTCACTGGTGGCTGCATTTTGCTGCCCCCTGTAGTGTGAGCCAGCTATTCTCTGAGCTGGCTGTCAGGCTGACAGCCAGCTCAGAGAGGGTGCTGAATTATGGCTCCCTGTGATCAATTGCAGTCATGACTTTTATGTCCGGGTCAGGATGACATCAGCAGTGTGATCAGATCAGCTGATCACGCTGCTGATGTTCCTACTCAGTGCTGCAGAGACAGCAAAAAGCGCTGGTGCTGCAGTAGAGCTGAAGAAACCAAAGAGGAACATGTATGGAGTGAGGGGGGAGTGTATTTTTGAAGATAGTATGGGGAAAGGGGTAAATGTATCTAAGGAGACAGCATGAAGCAAGGGCGGAATGTACCTTTGGAGACTTTATGGGGTGACAGGGGATTGTATCTATGAAGATAGTGTGAGGTATGGGGGGAATGTATTTATGAAGCCAGTATGGGGTGTGGGCGGGAAGTATCTATGGACACGTTAATGGGAGGGAGGGTGAGGGGATAATGCATATATGACCACAGTAATGGGAGAGAGTTTGAGGGGGGAATGTATATATGAACACAAATTTGCACTTCAGTAAGTGGATGAACTCCAGCGCCACCTTTAGGTAGCTCCTCAAAGTCATAGTCGCTTTCTAACAAGCTTTTTGATATGACTAGGGATTTGTGCAAGATCAGAACCCCAAACTACAGACGCTGCGTTTCGGGGTAACTGCCCCTCATGAGTGTAGTGTGTGGGATATTCTGATCTGGCTGTGTGACTGGGCTAAGACGAGGTCAAGGGAACTTGCTGTCTACCTTATGGAGAGGGGTTTTCCTGCAGCCATAAGAAGACAGTTAAGTAGGTAAGTAGATTTAAAGCCACATCCCTCCTCTAGAAAATATGCAAATTTGCACTTCAGTAAGGAAGTGGATGAACTCCAGTGCCACCTTTAGGTAGCTCCTCAAAGTCATAATCGCTTTCTGAGGGGCAGTTACCCCGAAATTAAGCGTCTGTAGTTTGGTGTTCTGATCTGGCACAAATCCCTAGTCATATCAAAAAGCTTGTTAGAAAGCGACTATGACTTTGACGAGCAACCTAAAATTGGCACTGGAGTTCATCCACTTCCTTACTGAAGTGCAAGTTTGCATATTTCCTAGAGGGGGGATGTGGCTTTAAATCTCCTTACCTACTTAACTGTATTCTTATGGTTGCAGGAAAGCTCCTCTCCATAAGGTAGATATCAAGTTCACCAGACCTATATGAACACAGTAATTGGAGAGAGGGTGAGAGAGAAACTTACATATGGACATACAAATGGGTGAGATGGTAAGGGGGGAATGTATATATGGACACAGTAATTTGAGAGAGGGTGAGGGGGAATTTAAATATGGCCACAGTAATGGGAGAGAGGGTGATGTATATATGGACACAGTAATTTGAGAGAGGGTGAGGGGGAATTTATATATGGCCACAGTAATGGGAGAGAGGGTGAAGGGGGATGTATGTATGGACACAGTAATGAGAGAGAGGGTGAGAGGGAACATATGTATGGACACAATAATGAGAGAAAAAGTGAGGGAGGAATGTATGTATAAGCACAGTGATTGGAGAAAGGGTGAGGGAGGATGTATATATTTACACACTGATGGGAGTGAGGGTGAGTGGTTGATGTATATGTGGACACAGTAATGGGAGAGGGTGAAGGGGGATGTATATATGGACACAATAATGGGAGAGAGGGGGAGGGGGGTGTATATGTACACACTATATAGAGAGAGGTTGAAGGTGGATGTATATATGGACACAGTAATGGGAGAGAGGGTGAGAGGAGGTGTATACAGATACAGTAATGTATACAGACATATTATGGGAGCAAGGAGGGGAGTGCATATGAACACAGTATGGGGAGCAGAAATTTTGATGACACAATATGGGGAGCAAGGGGGGGGTGATTTCAGGTCTGTATGAGAAGTGAGGGGGTAATTTGGAGGACACATGGGCAGGATGGGTGCAGACACAGTATGGGAATCAAAGGGGAAATGTATTGGGAAACATTATGGGGGATGAGTGCATGGAAAGGGGGTAGCATGGGGGAACAGTGTGAGGCCATAGAAAGGAGGGGTATGTGATGAGAGGGCACAGTTTAAAGACTGGGCAGTGTAGGAGGAAACAGTGTAGAGGACAGTGCAAAGAGGGACTCAGCATGGAAAGGAGAAGGCAGTGTGGTGGGCATGTTCCATTAGAAGGACTGTGTGTGCATCATATTTCGTACAAAGAACACAGTGAGGGGCAATCATTCTGCTATTTTAAGGGTATAATGTTAGAGTGTTCTGAAGAATACCAGAGAAGATATAAGTCTGCAGAGATGAGCTGTGGATGTGAAAAGTCATTATGGAGTTGGGACAAGATGAATAAAAGAAAGAGACCACTTTGATCACAGACAATGTCATCTATTACATACCTGGATGTAAATGATTATTTGTGATAAAGACTAATTCTCATCAGTACTTTCCAGTATGGTCCGTAATCTGATGATGACTCTCAGTTTCTCCTTACCATTCTTAGGGATGTACTGGAAGTTGTAGGTTCATGCAATACAAATGTATATGGATCTGACATGACATTACATATAATTGATGGATCATTTATTGGTGGTGGTTTTGATTATGTATTTCTGTGCTGATGGGGTTATATGTGTATATCTGTAAGGTTCTGATGATGAATTTCTTTTTTGCTGCTGGTTCTGATGATTAATTTATGTATTGCTGCTGGTTCCGATGATTAATTTATGTATTGTTGGTGGTTCTGGTGATGACTTTCTGTACTACTTGTGATCATGATGCTGAGTTCTTGTACAGATGTCGGTTCTAATTATGTATTTCTGCACTTCTGGTGGTTCTGATGATTTATTCTACTGCTGTTGTTAGTTCTGTTGCAGTACATGAGTAACAATTCATAACTTCTAACTTTATACATGGCTATATTAAAGAATTGTCCACTATTTTTAGATTGATGTCTTATCTTATAATGTGTCATTAATGTCTGATTAGTTTCCAGGACGAAGTGCCTTAACGTCTGTGCTGCTGCCCAAAAGATATCTCCCTGAGGAAGGAGCCAGGAGGGGCTCTGAAACGCGTTGGTGGAATAAAGCTTCATTATCCCAGATATCCAGGTGAATCTGGTGTTTCTTTTGGGCAGCAGTGCAGACGTTAAGGTACTTCTTCCTGGAAGCTTATCTACTCCACAGTGAACTGTGGAAGTGCTGTCCCTGCGGCAACTGCATCATTCTAAGCGAATATACTGGTTGTGGGTCACACAACCTGACCAGGTAAGCAGCTTTCATACTATCTATCACCACGGATCTCTGTTAGGAGATAAGACCTTATTGTGCATTGTCATTTTTACAGATTAATGTCTGACTGGCAGGGTTCAGCACCCGGCGCCACCACCAGTCAGCTGCTATTGGTGCCAGCAGCAGGCAGCCGGAAGTGCTCAGTTACTTATCTGCTCCATCTTCTGATAATGCTCGCAGCAGGGTACTACACATCCATCTCCTATTCTAATCAATAAGGTGGATGTGCAGTATCTGACCGCAGACATTATTAGAAGTCAAAGCAGATCCAGAACTGAGCACTTCTGGCCACCTGCTGTCGGCCACCTAGAACAGCAGATAGGCAGGGGTCTTGGGAGATGGTCCCAGGCCGATCAGACCTAGATGACTTATCCTAAAGATATGACTGTGACTCGCCCAGGGCAGGGTACTCAGGGCTCGGGCTCGGTTGCAGTCTGGGATGTCACTGGTGGCTGCCCAAGGCTGTAGCCCTGCTGAGTCTGGTGATGGTCACCAGCGCTGCTACAGTCCTCTGGAGGTTGATGGGATTGCGGCTGTGGTGGAATAGTCCCCGCAGGAAGGACTGGGACCTCCAGGACAGAGTGGTGAGGTTGGGCAGGATGCAGCAGAGTTGGGTCGGTTGGGAGGATAGGAAAAGTCTATGGAGGGGCACGGTGAGGGAGTAGAAAGAAGGAAAACATGCAGCAGAAGTGCCTTTACCTTTTACTGATGGAATTCAGGCAAATGTTCCCAAGCACTGACGGGTAGCTGGGCTGCTCTAAAAAGCTCAAAACCGGATCAGGAAACACTCCTCATAGACATGCAGGCTGCAGTTTTCGTAGCAGTTCTCTGACCCGCAATGCGGTAACCAGATTGTTCAGGATGTGTAATTCTGAGCAATGTGGTTACCGCATATACTTTGCTTAGCCCGGATAAGCAAAGTGTTATCAATGTTTTAAAAGTTGTAATTTTATTATTAAATGTGGCTATACTGTCTCTAGGGGGTGCCCACCCCCCAGAGACATACCACCCACTCAGGTGGGCATATAATGATTTAATATCTTATGTACAGTAGCCGGCTTCTGTCGGCTGCTGTACATTTTTATGAATGAAGCCGTCGGTCCTCTGAGAGCAGCGCTCATACTATACCTATTGTAGGTATAGTATGTGCGCTGTCCGAGGTCCTGAAGGCTTATACAGTAAGATCTATGGGCAGCGCTGCTCATAAATCTTAATGTATAAGCCTTCAGGACCTCGGACAGCGCACATACTATACCTACAATCGGTATAGTATGAGCGCTGCTCTCAGAGGATCTGGCGGCTTCATTCATAAAAATATACAGCAGCCGACAGAAGCTGACTACTGTACATAAGATATTAAATCATTATATGCCCACCTGAGTGGGTGGTATGTCTCTAGGGGGGTGGGCACCCCCTAGAGACATTATAGCCACATTTAATAATAAAATTTCATCTTTAAAAACACAGATAACAGTTTGCTCTTCCCTGCGGCAGCAGGGATGAGTAAACTGTACAGTAACCGGATTGCTCAGGATTGCACATCCTGAGCAATCCGGTTACGGGATTGCAGTTCCCTCCACACATTTTTGATTAAAAATGTGTGGGACCGCAATTGCGTTCACCGCATCCGGATCTGGATGCGGTGAACGCAATTCTATTTTTAAGTGTGACCCTAGCCTTAGGAGTATTAAAGGGGTTGTCCAAGTTTTTGATGAGTTTGCAGTCACTCTATGGCCATGTTCACATGCGTTTTTTTGACCATCTCTGCGTTTTTGGGCTGTTAAAAAAAACGCAGGTGCGTTAACGCAGGGTACATTTGAGTGTAGCTGCGTTTTTCAGCTCCATTTGCGTTTTTTACCCTAGTCCAAAAAACGCTGCATGCAGCGTTTTTGGGTGCTGTAAAAAAACGCATGTGCGTTTTTCCAAAAACGCATGCGTTTTTTTAACATGGGGCCCTATGGGAAACGCATGCAAAAACGCATGGTACATTAGTACCTTTTAGTGCCATTCAAAAACGCATGCGTTTCCCATAGGGGCCCATGTTAAAAAAAAACGCATGCCTTTTTGAAAAAACGCACATGCGTTTTTTTAATATGGGGGCCCTATGGGAAACACATGCGTTTTTAAAAGGCACATTTATGCACCCTGCGTTAACGCTTGCGTTTTTGCCTGCGTTTTTGGTGAAGAAATGACTAAGTCCAAAAACGTGGCAAATCCTTTCAGACACACAAGGGACATTTTTTAGCACTCTTAAAAAAACGCAAGTGCTTTTAAGAGTGCTAAAAAAAACGCAAATTGTGTGTGAACATAGCCTATGTGACTGCTGACTTCTGGATTCTTATAGTGCGCACACTTTCACAATCCTCTGGTGCCAGCAATAAGAGTAGGAGGTCACGAAACTGCTAGTATGCTATTTTCATACATGCAGTCATATGCTGAATAGACATGCATACATGGTTTGATGAAAATAAATTGAGTGAGTATGGACACGTCTGGTCAGAATGTAGCCAGAAGTATACAAATCTCATACTAGTGCACAAATGACTGCACACTCTTGCCATTAGCATGGGAGAATCCTAAAGGTGTGGAGTACATAAATCAGAAGCCTGCAGTCACCTGAAGTGACTGCAGACTTTCATATCAAAGACTAGGGTCACACATAAGCCCTGGATCCGTTATTGGCATCAGTTTTTTAACTTTATTTTTCTAAGTCCAAAAACTGATGCTAAAAATGGATCCTGGGATCACGTGTGACTGCATTGTTAACAAAACCTATTTGATTTTTTACTGGACCCAAAAAACGCTGCAAGCAACACTTTTGGGTGCAGTAAAAAATGGATCAATTTTTTTAACATGAGGCCCTATGGGAAAACGGATCCGTTTTTTTGATGCAGTAAAAAATACATCCATTTTTGCTTGTACTTTTTGGCCTAGTCCAAAAAATGCATAGCTGCACAGGAGGCTCAAAAACAGCCAAAAAAAAACAGATTTGTTATTCAAACCAGTGGAAAAAAATGATTGGCATGTGTGAACCTAGCCAAACCTGGACAAGCCATCTAATTATAACATTAAGCACTGTAACATCCCAGTGTTAACAGCGTGTAATATACTCACTGCCAGGATTCAGCTATGCTTGCTGGTTCCAGCAGTCATCAGATGTCCACTCCGCTCATACAGAATTTTCATACTTAGTTATGTAACAATTAGCTTTTCTACCTACGTGTTTTAGTTTTTTCATTGAACATTGATCGGATTACGGAGAGATGCACGTGTGTAGTGACTGTGAGTACAAATCGCATGTGAATGAGTGGTCATATTATGACTAGTCAAACCACTTAGAAGGTGGGCATAAACTGAATTCTTGCCCAAGGTTTGGAAAGCCTAGATACTCCTATACATAAGAGTATGTATGTGCATGTCTGTATGGATCTCTTTTGAGGAAGGCTTAGAGCCTGTATGAAAGCAGCTGCAAAAGCAGTAGTGAAGAAGTCGATGTTGGAAGTAATATGTCAACTTTGGTTAAAATGAAAAGTAAAACCCCCTTCTCACTGTAAAAATGTTTCAATAATGGTCAATTCATATCAGAGTGCTGGCTGTAGTGATACGCATAATAACGAACTTTGAGCCAGCATGTGTAATAAGGCTATCCGGATGTTTCAAGAAATTAAAAAATATATTTTCTGTTCCAGTAAATAACAAAAAACACTCATTTTCTTCTAATGAGGCATGATCAATTGGCCAATACTTCAGCAGGACCTCAACCACCTTTTACGAATAGATTACACATCTGTTTTCGAAGAAATCCTCAGTTTGTCACCTACTGCATCTATTGTGGTAATGTGGACGTTGGTGATGCCAACCTTGAATGTTCTACTCCATGTAGGTAAAGACCCATCCTAGTACTGTGTGAGTTTTCCAACGTCATCCCTTGTGAAGGGACATGGTTATTTAACAGGCATGAAAAAGAGAGGAAATGTTAGAGTAAGGAAAGGGTTAATGCCTTAATGCCTTGCATAGCTCATTGGGTGTTGTAATTCTTACAAGAATACATTTAAACAAACACTTTTTGAGGGATATGAATGACAAAGATGGCAGGGTAAAGGGAGTATTTTAACTTGTTATGCAACTATGTTTTCTGCTATGTACTTGAAGGGGAACTCTGGGGAGAATAAAAAAAATTGTAATGTCCCTAGACTATAATGCTAAGCTGCCTGTTACATTTGTATAATGATTAGAATCAATAGAATTAATATAAATCCGTTATTCACTAACTGCTGCTTACTAGTCACCACTCCCATTGGTGTCAACACATCATGCCCGAGTGAGTAGCTCTACCCCGTCCCTCTCAGAAAGCTTCAGTGTCATCCACATTGCTCATTCCTCCTTCAATCACATGGGCCTTGATGTCATGGCAGGTCTATTCAACACAGATCTCACCACTGTTCTATGTACAGAAAGAGATCTCTAGCTTAGTACAGGACCTCATCACCTCATGTGATTAAATGAGGAATGAGGAAGTGTCAAACGGCACTGAAGCTTTCTGAGAGAGAGGGGGAGAGCTGCTTAATCAGGTATGATGTATTGACCACTATGAGAGTGGTGACTGGTCAGGAGCAGTTAGTGAATAACTAATTTGTATTAATTCTAAACGTTATACAAGTGTAACAGGCAGCTGAGCACTCGAGTCTAGGAGTGCAGGGTCTGTACAAATTTTTTTTATGCAACTCTTCATAAATTCTATTGCTTAACATAATTATATTTTAATTGAAAGTGTGTCTCATGTATGAACATGATGAGAAAGGTGAACACATGCTTTACATTATCCCACATAATTTTAGTTCAGAGAAATTGGTCCTGATTCTGATACCAAACTGCATTTCATTCTACAGTCTTTTATATCGCCAATTTAAAGCACTTGTGCTTTCTAAGATGAACTGTGGAAAAAAATATGTATTACTAAATTATTTTCTTAAACTTATAACTTGTTTTTTAGAGCTGAGCTGTAAATTTTATTGTCGCCGTTTTGGGTTCATACAAGTTTGTTTTCTTTCAGCTTTGATTTTATTTTCTTTATAGCATTTACCTCATGGGTTAAATACAGTAATATCTATATAGATCATTAGTGTAAAGATCTGGAAATAGCAAATATACTTTTTGTTTTTAAGAAATGCACAGTTATGTTTTTCAGTTTTTATACTTTTTTCACTTTATCTCTTTTCCCTGTATATTAGTTCACTTACAATACTTGAACTTGCAATAGTTTAATCACTTGGGCTATGTACTGCAAAAAATTATATATATATATATATATATATAAATAACAAGAAAAACTGCACAGCACTCAACAGACTAGTGTGAACTGGTGCAAGCAAAGATGCAGAGTCAAATAACATGAAAAAAATCCTTGCAGCACACAGCTACTACCAATGATGTACAAGTGCTACAAGCCATATGTGTTTGAGGAAAAAGTTTAAAAACGTACGTTTTTTCAAAAAACTCAATAATCTATCTTTTAATTCTGAAGTTCTTAGTACAAGCATTGGCCAATGTCTGTTTGCTCATCAACTGCGACAAAGTGACTTCAGGCATGATGAGTCCTACTCTAATATCCCTATTCTCCTTGTCCACCCCCCACTTTTCAGTGGGCAGACACCATCTATACCCTCGATCACCTGTAGGTTAATGAGGGTGCACATTGCAGCAAAGGAGCCTGCAACTCCATATAATAAATAACAAGAAAAACTGCACAGCACTCAACAGACTAGTGTGAACTGGTGCAAGCAAAGATGCAGAGTCAAATAACATGAAAAAAATCCTTGCAGCACACAGCTACTACCAATGATGGTGTTTTCCTCAAACACATATGGCTTGTAGCACTTGTACATCATTGGTAGTAGCTGTGTGCTGCAAGGATTTTTTTCATGTTATTTGACTCTGCATCTTTGCTTGCACCAGTTCACACTAGTCTGTTGAGTGCTGTGCAGTTTTTCTTGTTATTTATTATATGGAGTTGCAGGCTCCTTTGCTGCAATGTGCACCCTCATTAACCTACAGGTGATCGAGGGTATAGATGGTGTCTGCCCACTGAAAAGTGGGGGGTGGACAAGGAGAATAGGGATATTAGAGTAGGACTCATCATGCCTGAAGTCACTTTGTCGCAGTTGATGAGCAAACAGACATTGGCCAATGCTTGTACTAAGAACTTCAGAATTAAAAGATAGATTATTGAGTTTTTTGAAAAAACGTACGTTTTTAAACTTTTTCCTCAAACACATATGGCTTGTAGCACTTGTACATCATTGGTAGTAGCTGTGTGCTGCAAGGATTTTTTTTTTTTTTCATGTTATATATATATATATATATATATATATATATATATATAATATATATACTGTAGATATATAATATAACATGTGAAGTTCATTAAAAAGATTCCAGAGGCTTGCACCATCTTCTTCAGTGATAATAGAGCAGTCTGTATATCATAGAGTTAGTGAAGCCTACAATTGGGTTCTGCAGTTCCGGTAACTAGCAGAGCCTTTCATCAAACATCTGATGACGCACTGTTCTAGCCACCTGATAGCTGCAAGAATTGTGTGTTAGGCTGCTTTCTCATCAGCGGTTTTCATCATTTGCTGCAGATCAGTCAGTTTTGCCTGAACTCCCGGAAGCTGGAATACTTGCGCAAAGACTACATTTGACCTAACACATTCCTTATGGGACTTGTGGACTTGTGCGGCACTTGCGGTTTTGCAATTGTGGCACTTGCAGTGAGTTTAAAAACAGCTGCTACCAGTAGTTTTTGTCCATTGCTGCAAGTGCAAAACCGCAAGTGCCGCACATGTCCACAAGTCCCATAAGGAATGCACTAGGTCAAATGTAGTCTTTCTGCAAGCATTCCGGCTTCCGGCAGTTCAGGCAAAACTGACTGATTTGCTGCAATGCTAAAAAACACTGATGTGAAAGTAGCCTTATCCTGATGATGGATCCTTGCTTCCAGATCAACTACAGACCATGGAATGTGAATATGTCGTCACTTGTAATAGTGAAAAAATGCATAACTAAGTAAACATTTTTCAACATTAAACAATCCCTTTGAGTGTTTCATCGCAAGTCTATTATTCCCATGTTTAATGTAGCTGCTCTAAAGCATATATCCTTAAACTGTTAAAAGAAAATCAGACAAGTTGGTGGTCATCATGACAGAAGGTGGCTATACCTCGATTACTCTTTTTGAAAATTCTATGATTAAGAATTTTTTGTTGAATAATCCCCTAAATGAACATCCTAAATCTAGTCCCATGTTTCATGTAAGTGCTGCAATGCTTAACTGTAAATACTGTTAAAATGATCTCAGGCAAGATTGCTATCATCATGAAATTATACAAAATGTAGAGTAATAAAATCTGCTATTAGTAGATAACCACATTTAAGAAAAATGAATATCAATATGGTTTTAATAGTATATTTAAAAAAAAGATCATACCTTCCTACCCTACATTTTACTGTTAATGCAAAATACAATTTTTTTTAATGGAAAAGTGTTCAACAAATGCTCGTTGCCACCTTTTGAACATCAGACAACCCCTTTAACTGTTAAAGGCATGATCTGTGATGTATGCAGAGGTCATTGTGAAAGGAGGAAGAAAAGGAAGCCTATTGTTAATGGAATACATTATATTATCCATATAAAGGTGTTACTTTTCATTTTAAATCTGTTATAATAATGAGAAGACCACTGAAAAGTGAACTGAGCAGAACAGATAGTGTTAGTCTTTGATTTAAAGCTTGTAGCTTATGATAACATTACTCTTTAATTATTCAACCATTCAATTCAACCATTTTAAGACTCTTTTGGTTTCACAAAATGCAGTCCATCAAAGCACCCTAATAGAAGCTATGAACAAAAGAAGAACAATGTTGGGAAAATCTAGTGCTCCAGTATGTGGGTTGGGTGCTGCACTCCAAAACCTTTCTAGCATTCTAACTTTATCTTAGATTACTTTATCCATTTTTCCTGCATGTCAACTATTATTAAATTATATTTTGAACATAATGAGCATGGTCACAGTG
Organism: Allobates femoralis; assembly: GCA_033576535.1. Taxonomy (NCBI): domain Eukaryota; kingdom Metazoa; phylum Chordata; class Amphibia; order Anura; family Aromobatidae; genus Allobates; species Allobates femoralis. Next base: position 579,434,731 of record JARQOC010000002.1, read on the forward strand.
GACCCAACCTCAAATGAACTTACACCGAAGGGGGCCTGCTGACCCCAGCGCCTGCTATGGCTGGATGTGCATATGAAGATGCAAATTCAATTTAAGTGCGTTACAGCGCAATGATCTGTTGGGTCTCTGCACCGCAATACATGCTGCCAGTCAATTAGAGTACTGACACTGATGTTGGCTTTCCAGGCATTGGCATTGTATGGCAGTGATATCATGCATTGCCAAAGCAAGCTGCCAGCCTCTGCGTTGACTACAGGAGAGCACGCTGTGTGACATGGGAGAGGGGAAAGGGGATAATAATAATATTTATTCATTTATAACGTGCCATTAATTTCACATCACTTTACATACATCAGCAACACTGTTTTCACTGGGTTCAAAATCTAAATAAGATTATTTCTTTTTAAGCATTAAGAAAATAGCGGCAGAACAGGTGACACACCATATATACCAGGAAAGCGCCAAGGATAGGGGCATTTATACCAGGATGAGATGCATATAAACCAGGATGGGGGACGTATATACCAGGATGGGGAACATGTATAACATGAATGGGCCCAGGATGGCAGACATATATCACAGGATGGGGGACATATATAGCTTGAAGGGTCCCAGGATGAGGGACATATATACTTAAAAGAGGAGAAGGATGGGAGATATTTATCCCAGGATTGGTTTCGGATAGGAGACATATTTACCAAGAAGAGGCCCAGGATAGAGAATATATATACCAGGAAGAGGCCCAGGATGGAGAACATATATACCAGGAAGTGTCCCAGGATGGAGAACATATGTACCAGGAAGTGGCCCAGGATGGGGGTGATATATATCAGAATGGGGGACATGTATAACTGGAAGGGGCCCAGGATAGAGGATATGTATACCTGGAAGGGGCTCAGGATGGAGGACATATATACCAGAATGAGGGACATGTATACCTGGAAGGGGCCCAGGATGAGGAATTTGTATCCCTGGAAGAGGCACAGGATGGAGGACATATTTACCTGCAAGAGTCTCAGGATGGCGGACATTATTACAGGATGGGGACATTACTACATAATTACTGGACAGGGGTGGGCAACAATATATGTTCTTATAGAATTTAGAATGCTACAAGGGCCTATATATTTGATCAACATGCAGTGGGGAGGGGAGCACTGGGGCCTACCAGACTCTAGTTGCACCACTGTGAATATCCCTTGTGTTTTAGGACAAATCACATTTTTTGTACATTGCTTTTGAATATGTTGACACTATGTAAAGTAAGTAATGAAGAATAAACTTGATTTGCTTTCTGGAAAGTCCAAGAGTTTTTCTTTTTAGTACAGATAAAGAAAACTATAGGTGACAATACTATCAACTACTTGATGAGCGGCTGTAAAGCAGCAGCAGATCTGGAAGTAGAAGTTGAAACCCATAAAACAGTCTTGTCTTTCCCTAGGGTGCCATGATAAGGAAGGAGATTTTTGTGAAGCTTTAAATTTGTTTCTAATCGCTTCGTAATCAGGGAATAAATTGTGCTAATTCCCAGTACTGTTCTACCATGTGGAAATGATGTTGAAGTATCTCCAGACAGTCGTGCCTGTGGTGTGACTTAGATATGTGCAACAAGTGACTTGTATATTGTGAAAGAATAAAATTAGGCACATCACTGCTCCAGACATGAACTACTTGCTTCATTAGAGGAAAACTCTAAGGGATAACTTCAAGCTCCAGTAGAGCTAGGCTTCAAGATAAAACTTCAAGCAGTGAGACAGCCATCTCCGAAGAGAAGCCAAGAAAAAAACATTAACCTATAATATAAAACCTATTTCAAATAGCTAATCTAAATGGTGCACACGCTTGTTCCCGTAACATCAGTACACCTTTATGTATTGTCTGAAGACAATATTGTATTACTCTTGTTACCTATTTGTTTCTGTGCTGTACCTTTATATTATAATTATAGGTTATTAATCAAGATTGAATAGCTATACAACACTTCCACTTAGCACACAAACAGCGTACCTTCAGTTTTATTGATACAGATGAGATCTTACATTACAAAATACTTTGATAAGTGAGGTGCAATGATTTGCATGATAATAGCTAAAGTGTTTCTTGTAACTGAGATTAATACATAGCAGAATGATTCCCAAATAACATTTCCAGTAGAAAGAAACCAGAGACTCTGAGATGTTTTGAACACAGATTAATGAAAAATCTAGGTTTAGAGCACCAATCTGCTCATCCAACATGTCTGTTTTAGCAAATAATTCTCCTCCTAATAATACAGTATAATAAGGTAGGATCATCTTTTTTTTAGAACTTTGCATTGTACTCTATATTTCCTTCTACAATATTTATGAGCAAATTGACAGCTGGATGTTAATAGCTGGAGCAGGGATCCCCAACTCCAGTCCTTGAGGACCCACCAACAGGTCATGTTTTCAGGATTTCCTTAGTATTGCACAGGTTTGGAATCATCTCCTGTGCAGGTGATTAAATTATTACCTGTGCAATACTAAGGAAATCCTGACAACATGACCTGTTGGTGACTCTCGAGGAGTTGGTCCTACACACACCGACAATACACAATCGATATGGACACTACTAGACTTTGTGGGAGACACCCCTTTGACAATATTTAGCATGTAGTTTTCCAATTCTTCATAACATTTTGTAGGTATGGCACAGATCAGAATTGGTATGGTATTTTATATAATAGGAAATGTAAATAATTAGTGAAGCAAAAGAAGTGACATTGTTTCCCTTTAATGGCAAGTTCATATGTGGGAAACGTTTTACACGTTATAATAATATTTATTCATTTATATAGCGCTATTAATTCCATAGCGCTTTTAAATATTTTTTTGCAGCACTGTCCACATTGGGGCTTACAATCTAAACATCCTATCAGTATGTCTTTGAAATGTGGGAGGTAACCAGAGTGTCTGGAGGAAACCCATGCAAACACAGAGAGAACATACAAACTCCTTGCAGATGTTATCCTTGGGTGGGATTTGAACACAGTGTTGCAAGGCTGCAATGCTAACCACTGAGCCACCATGCTGCCTGAAAGTGTAAGAATTTGGTGATTTATGACATTACCTATTTTAAATTTGATTGAGTTCCATCTTATATCATTCTTTTGGGCAGTGTTCACAATTGTAATGGTAGTCATCATATTATTGAACACCAAATAATGTAAAGAGGAGACTTTCTACAATGGAAATATCACTATAGTTTGCATACATATCAACTGCAGATATGTCCAAGAGAATCAATGCAAAATATTCACAACAGTATTAACTTTTAATGTAAATTAATTCTATATTTAAGCTTAAATTATATTAAGTACTTATATTAACCCCTTAAATACCGAGTCACTTTGCAGCTTAATGACCAGAGCATTTTTTGCTATTCTGACCAGCATCACTTTATGAGGTTATAACTCTGCAACGATTCAATGGATGCTCATGTTTCTAAGAATGTTTTACGTGACATATTGGGCTTCATGTTAGTGGTAAATTTAGGATGATATTTTTTGTGTTTATTTGTGAAAAAATCGTAAATTTGGCAAAAAGTTTGAAAATTTAATAATTTTCAAGATTTTAATTTTTATTCAGTCAAACCAGAGAGTAATGTCACACAAAATAGTTAATAATATTTAATAAATGATATTTCCCACATGTCTACTTTACATCAGAATCACAATTTTGGAAACAAAGTTTTTCTTTGTTAGGAAGTTTCAAAGTTCATCAGCAATTTCTCATTTTTCCAACAAAATTTACAAAGCCACTTTTTCCATGACCACATCACATTTGAAAGCACTTTGAGTGGCCTATGTGATACAAAACACCCAAAAGTGATACCATTCTAAAAACTGCACCCCTCAGACTACTTAAAACCACATTCATGAAAAGTATTAACCCTTCAGGTGCTTCACAGGAAGTAAAGCAATGTGGAAAGAAAAAATTAACATTTTACTTTTTCCAACAAAAATGTTACTTTATCCTCAAATTTTGCATTTTCACAAGAGAATCAGGAGAAAATAAACCCTAATATGTGTTGCCCATTTTCTCCTGAGTACACCTCATATGTGGTCATAAACCACTGTTTGGGCGCACGGCAGGGCTCGGAAAGGAAGGAGCGCAATTTGACTTTTTGAATGGAAAATTAGCTCCTATTATTAGCTGACACCATGTCGCGTATGGAGAGCCCCTGTGTACCTAAATATTAGAGCTCCCCCACAAGTGACCCCATTTTGGAAACAAGATCCCCCAAGGAACTTATCTAGATACTTAGTGAGCACTTTGAATTCCCAGGTGCTTCACAATTTTTTCATTTTCACATGGGCAACACGATAAAGTGGACCCTAAAATTTGTTGGGCAATTTCTCCTGAGTACATGGATACTTTACATGTGGTCATAAACCACTGTTTGGGCGCACAGCAGCCCTCAGAAGGGAAGGAGTGACATTTGACGCGCTCCACGTAGAAAATTAGCTGAAATCGTTAGTGAACACCATATCGCATTTGGAGATTCCCTGATGTGTCTAAACAATGGAGCTCCCCCACAAGTGACCTCATTTTGGAAACTAGACCCCCCAGGAAACCTATCGAGATGGGTGGTGAGCACCTTGAACCCCCAGTTGCTTCAAAGAATTTAAAAAATTTGAGCTGTGAAAATGAAAAAGTCCTTTTTTTTCCCACAAAAATGCTCTTTTAGCCTCAATTTTTTAATTCTAACAGGACGATAGGATAAAATGAAATCCAAAATTTGTTGGGCAGTTTGTCCGCCGATACCTTATATGTGGCGGAAAACTACTGTTTGGATGCATGGCAAGGCTCTGAAGGGATGGAGTGACATTTTGGCATGTAGATTTTGATGGAATGGTCTGTGGGTGTCATGTCACATTTGGAGAGCCCCACTGTGCCGAAATAGTGAAAACCCCCCACAAATGATCCCATTTTGGAAACTAGACCCACAAGGAATTTATTTGGATGTGTGATGAGCACCTTGAATTCACCTCAATTAGCTGGGTATGAAGTCTCCAAACTGAGGTGTGTTACCACTCGTAGTTTGAAAGCAAGGTTACCAAAGTAGCAAGTCTTAGGTTAGTGCAATTAAAACTTAACCTTTAATGCAGTAATTAAAAAGGGTTGCACCTGGATGGTGTTATCCCAAGGAAGATAAAACCAACAAACAATATATAAACTATACCACAGACTTTGTAGGTCAAATATCAGGGATTGTACCCCGAGTAACTTTAATTCGCAAAGGTGTGTTACTCTGGTGACCAGAGTGAACACTTATTAGAGTACACGGGCTCAAAAGTACCTTACAACAGGTTTAAACTGGAACCCCACTCTGTTTTTCTATACCCCGTGGTCACTCTGTGCACAAAACAAGTATAAACAAGCAAAACAAGGAGTAGGTAGCGTGTAGGGGAAAAAATAAACCTGTCTCACTTAATGGAACATTCTCACTAGCTTAGTCCCCAGGGTCACACTTCAAGATAGCCACTTCAATACATGTGTCCTTCAAGCAGAAACACTCCAGTATTGTGGACCATCAAATATGTCAAAGTTGCCATCTTCGTCACGTATCATACACTCCTTACGCGTTTCGTTGTCCCACTCATCAGGAGAGTTATGACTTTTTAGAAGGATCACAGGTCCTTGGATACCCCCATCTTTAGAATGGCATGCTGAGGATGGTCTCTAAGTAAAAAACACAAAAAGTGCATAAGTTTCATTTTCACCTGGTAACCTGGTATCCCTATGGTCCACATGGGTACCCTAGGTGTATATATACAGGATTGTATGCAGGCACAGATGCTCAAACTGGTTGCTCATGCTCTACTCACCAGATATGGCCCATCTGTATATCCTCCTATGTGTTCAGCACCGCAGGAGAAACGCCACTGCTAAATGCTGTCTCTCTCACCGTCACCTGCGTTGTCGGTGGGACCGGAAGTGATACACCGTTGATCATAAATTGTAAAACCAAGGGAGTCATTTATAGAGCAGTTTGCCCTTGTAGCCTTGAATACATAGGCAATACAAGAAGGGAATTTAGGAGAAGGATGGGTGAACACAGGGGGATATTAGGAACAAGAACGATACCCCTCTAGCAAGACATGTGAACCAACACCATGGAGGTGATGAGAGATGTTTCACCTTCATCGGAATAGATCACATTGCCCCACCTGTCTGAGGCGGTGAATGGAATAAGAAGATTCTTCAAAAATAAACTTTCTGGATTTTCACCCTTGATATGGTTTCACCCAAGGGTCTAAATGAAGCACTACTTGCACATTAGCTTAGGGAGAGCTAGGAGGGACAGCCGACGTTGGGCGCCATGTCGTAATCTTTTAGTGTGCCAACCTCTGCTGTAAGGCAGTGTAAGATCCAATATAGAGTCTGGGGGCCTAGTGTCACTTTAGTTTTCCCTTACCCCTTTTTTCAACCTCTCAACCCTCCTAGACCCCTACATGCTCTCTATATATAATCATATTCCGCTAAAAGGGTAATTTATCTGTCCCCTCACATACCACCTGTGATTCAATAGGTCACCTTCCTTTCAATACCGATTGTGGTTTAATAGCCCCTAGGGATGGGCGAATCCTAAACTATTTGGAATCGCTAGACTCTAATGAGTCCGAGTCAGATACTCACTACTCGTTGCGAGTCTAGCGATTCCAATGTTAATGAATGGGTAGTGAGTATTGCAGCGATTCCTCTGCTGCTGGACCCTATAAGGGGTCTGGCAGCAGAGGAAAAACCTGCAATTCCCCATTATATTCTTTAAAAGCCAGCAGCAAAAAGCCGCGTGCTTCTAAAGAATAGTAAAAAAAAAACCAGCTTCCCCGCATGCTAACAGCTCCCTAGCAACTCGCTGTGTTTACTGGTTACCAGCTACACAGCGGCTGCAAGGAGTGCGATTCCACCCCCCCCCCACATCATGATGAGTTCCCTGTGCGGGGGGTTAATCGCACTTCCTGCAGCTCGCTGTGTAGCTGGTAACCAGTAAACACAGCGGGTTGCTAGGGACCTGTCAGCTGGCCTCCAGAGATTCCCCAAGTGACATGAATAAATTAACTTCCGGAAGTTAATTTATACACTTCACTCGGGAATCTCTGGAGGCCAGCTGAGAGAGTGGCTGTGACAGCAGGGTTCAGCTCTGAACCCTGACTGACACTTCTCAAGCCTGCTCTCCCTGTGCACAGACATGTATGTCTGCGCACAGAGATGTAGCAGAGCTGAGATTGTTCTCAGCCTGCTCTCCCTGTGTACAGACATGTATATCTATGCACAGGGATATAGCAGGGTGGACATCGCGTTTTGGACTACGTCAGACGGAAGAGGATTTTTTTAATTACAGATGGAGTCCCTAATGGCTTTTTTGTTTTATTTCTAATAAAAAAAATGTCTCTGTGTTGTGTTTTTTTTTAAACAATTTAATAGAAATTCATGGCGGTCAAGTCTAATATTGGTGTGACCGCCATAAATTTTGGGCTTAGGGCCAGCTGATAATAAAAAGCTGGCCCTAACCCCTTTATTACCCAGTGAGCCACCGCACCAGGGCTACTGGAAGAGCGGGTTCAGCGCCAGAGGATGGCGCTTCAATGAACGCGCCATCTTCTGGGGTGGCTGCGGGCTGCAATTCGCAGCGGAGGGTGCCCAGAAAGCTTGGGCCTCCCTGCGCTGTGGATTCCAGCCCCCAGCTGCTTAGCTGTACCTGGCTAGACATAGAAATTGCGCGGAGCCCCACGCATTTTTTTTAAATTATTTCATGAAATTCATGAAATAATAAAAAAAAGGGGGCTCACCTGTATTCTTGTGTCTGGCCAGGTACAAATAGGCACCTGGGGGTTAGGGCAGCCCGTCTCTGCCTGCTGGATCCGGCTGGTTACAAAAATACGGCGAAGCCCACGTCATTATTTTTTTTTTTAAAAATCAATAAAACAATCCTAAAAAAGTATTGCATCTTTACTAAGCCCTCGACCATGGTGGAGGGGTTAATAAAGATGCCGTCCCTTTTATTTATATTGTTTTATGGATTTTTGCAACCAGCCAGATCCAGCAGGCAGCGACGGGCTGCCCCCAACCCCCAGGTGCCTATTTGTACCTGGCCAGACACAAGAATATAGGGGAGCCCTTTTTTTTTTATTATTTCATTATTTCCTCTCTCTCTTCTGTAGAGAAGGGGTGGGTAAAGCATGGCCCATCTTAAGTGGCTCCTCTGGTTACTATATGCAGCTCGATTTTGGGCTCATACTATATATAGAGAGACTGTGTGGGGGCTCAAACTGTGTATAAGGAAGCTATTTGGGCTCTCATACTATGTATAAAGAGGCTATATGAGGGCTCATACTGTATATAGAGAGACTGTGTAGGGGCTCATACCATGTATAAGGAAGCTACTTGGGATCTCATACGATGTCTAAAGAGGCTATGTGATGGCTTATACTGTATAATAGGGATTGTTTGGAGGTCATAATGTATATAGGGGGACTACATGAGTGCCTATACTGCATTATTTAGGGGGCTGTGTGGGGCTCATACTATATATAGGGAGCCATGTGGGGCTCATACAGGGGGACCGTGTGGGGCTCATACTGTGTATAGTGGTGCTCATATTGTATATAGGGGAGCTGTGTGGGTCTGCATCTAAGGAGGCCGTGCTCCTGCTGTATGTAAAGGCCTGTGTGGGGACTCATATTCATAGCCGGCTTTACATATGTACTCATCCGACCGCTCAGGGCGCCGGCCAGAGGGGGGCGCCGAAGGGAGACATCAAAACTCATTTGTATGATTCTCCCATTCTACACAGGCTCCAGTAGGAAGACTGCAGGGGCAGTCTTCCCTCTGTGCTCTGTCCTGTTTCCATTACATGGGCAGCAGTAGGAGACTTGACACACCAGCTGGCACCCTGTCGCTTGATGTGGAATGCAGGAGTGCTAGTTCCAGCAATGGAGAGGTGAACTCCACACATACAATGAGGAAAATAAACAGACATCACCTCCTATAAGCTTTTCGGCACAGGTGAAAATCTACACGACCTGATTATATACATAAAAAAAATTGTAGCAGCACACTGTCAGTGCCATTACATTCATACCAAAGGTTTTAAGTGATGTTAGGAGATGTAATTTCTTGAGAAAAAAATATACACTAAAAAGTTTTTAAAAAAACTCAGATGGAAATTTTTTTTTTTAAATACTTATCTTAACCCCTTAAGGACCGAGTCACTTTGCAGCTTAATGACCGGACCATTTTTTGTAATTCTGACCACTCTCCCTTTATGAGGTAATATCTCTGGAACGCTTCAACGGATCCTAGCGATTCTGAGATTGTTTTTTCGTGACATATTGGGCTTCATGTTAGTATTAAATTTAGGTCGATAATTTTTGTGTTTATTTGTGAAAAAATAAAAAATTTGGCAAAAATTTTGAAAATTTAGCAATTTTAAAATTTTTAATTTTTATTCTGCTAAACCAGAGAGTTATGTGCCACAAAATAGTTAATAAATAACATGTCCCACATGTCTACTTCACATCAGCAAAATTTTGGAAGAAAAAAAAAAATTTGGTAGGACGTTATAAGGGTTCAAAGTTCATCAGCAATTATTCATTTTTCCAGCAAAATTTACAAAACCAATTTTTTAGTGACCACATCACATTTGAAGTCTCTTTGAGGGGTGTACATGACAGAAAACACCCAAAAGTGACACCATTCCAAAAACTGCACCCCTCAAGCTACTCAAAACTATATTGAAGAAGATTATTAACCCTTCAGGTGCTTCACAGGAACTAAAATAAAGTTGAAGGAAAAAATGGACATTTTAATTTTTGTAACAAAAATGTTTTTTAGCCTCAATTTTTTCATTTTCACATGGGCAACAGGATAAAATGCATCCTAAAATTTGTTGGGCAATTTCTCCTGAGTACACCGATACCTCATATGTGGTCATAAACCACTGTTTGGGCGTACGGCAGGGCTCAGAAGGGAGGGAGCGCAATTTGAATTTTAGAGCCAATTTTCCGTTCAAGAAGTGAAATGGCGCTCCTTCACTTCTGACCCCTGCCGTGCGCCCAAACAGTGGTTTATGACCACATATAAGGTATCGGTGTACTCAGGAGAAATTGCCCAACAAATTTTGGGATGTATTTTATCCCTTTGCCCATGTGAAACTGAAAAAATGTAGGCAAAAAGAATTTTTTTGTGAAAAAAAAGTGTTTTTTTAATTTTTATGAATGAATTTGTGAAGCATCTGAGGGTTCAAAGTGCTCACTATGCATCTAGATACCTTTCTTAGGGGGTGTAGTTTCCAAAATGGGGTCATTTGTGGGGGAGCTCCAATGTGGAGACACACGGGGACCCTCCATACGCGACATGGTGTCCGCTAACAATTTGAATGGAAAATGAGCTCAAATTGTTAGCGGACACCATGTCGCGTTTGGAGGGTCCCTGTGTATCTCCACATTAGAGCTCCCCCACAAGTGACCCCATTTTGGAAACTAGACCCCTGAAGGAACGTATCTAGATGCATAGTGAGCACTTTGAACCCCCATATGCTTCAGAAATTCATCCGTAAAAATTAAAAAGCACTTTTTTTTCCACTAAAAAATTATTTTTTCATTATTACGGATCAATTTGTGAAGCATCTGGGGGTTCAAAGTGCTCACTATGTACCTAGATATGTTCCTTTGGGGGTCTAGTTTCCAAAATAGGGTCACTTGTGGGGGAGCTCCAATGTGGAGACACACAGGGACCCTCCAAACACGACATGGTGTCCACTAACAATTTGAGCTCATTTTCCATTCAAATTGTTAGCGGACACCATGTCGCGTTTGGAGGGTCCCCGTGTGTCTCCACATTGGAGCTCCCCCACAAGTGACCCCATTTTGGAAACTACACCCCCAAAGGAACATATCTAGATGCATAGAGAGCACTTTCTACCCCCAGGTGCTTCACAAATTGATCTGTAAAAATGAAAAAAGAAAATTTGTGTGGAAAAAAAAAGTGCTTTTTCATTTTTATTGATGAATTTGTGAAGCATCTGGGGGTTGAAAGTGCTCACTATGCATCTAGATATGTTCCTTAGGGGGTCTAGTTTCCGAAATGGGGTCACTTGTGGGGGAGCTCCAATGTGGAGACACATCGGGGCCCTCCAACCGCGACATGGTGTCCGCTAACAATTTGAATGGAAAATGAGCTCAAATTGTTAGCTGACACCATGTCGCGTTTGGAGGGTCCCTGTGGGTGTCCACATTGGAGCTCCCCCACAAGTGACCCCATTTCGGAAACTAGACCCCCTAAGGAACATATCTAGATGCATAGTGAGCACTTTGAACCCCCAGATGCTTCACAAATTGATCCATAATAATGAAAAAAGAAAATTTGTGTGGAAAAAAAAGTGCTTTTTCATTTTTACGGATGAATTTCTGAAGCATATGGGGGTTCAAAGTGCTCACTATGCATCTAAATACGTTCCTTAGGGGTCTAGTTTCCAAAATGGGGTCACTTGTGGGGGAGCTCCAATGTGGAGACACACGGGGACCCTCCAAACGCGACATGGTGTCCGCTAACAAATTGAGCTAATTTTCCATTCAAATTGTTAGCGGACACCATGTCGCGTTTGGAGGGTCCCGGTCAGAAATTTATCCGTAAAAATAAAAAAGCACTTTTTTTCCACAAATAATTTCTTTTTTCATTATTACGGATCAATTTGTGAAGCATCTGGGGGTTCAAAGTGCTCACTATGCATCTAGATATAGTCCTTTGGGGGTCTAGTTTCCAAAATGGGGTCACTTGTGGGGAGCTCCAATGTGGAGACACACAGGGCTCTCCATACGCAACATGGTGTCCACTAACAATTGGAATTGTTAGCGGACACCTTGTAGGATATGAAGAGCCCCTATGTGCCTAAACATTGGAGCTCCCCCACAATTGACCCCATTTTGGAAACTAGACCACCCAAGGAACGTATCTAGATGCATAGAGAGCACTTTGAACCCCCAGGTGCTTCACAAATTGATCCGTAAAAATGAAAAAAGAAACTTTTTGTGGAAAAAAACGTGCTTTTTCATTTTTATGGATGAATTTGTGAAGCATCTGGGAGTTCAAAGTGCTCACTATGCATCTAGATACGTTCCTTCGGGGGTCTAGTTTCCAAAATGGGGTCACTTGTGGGGGAGCTCCAATGTTCAGGCACACAGGGAGGGGCTCTCCATACCCGACATGGTTTCCGCTCACAATTGGAGCTAATTTTCTATTGAAATTGTTAGCGGACACCATGTCGCATATGGAGAACCCGTGTGCCACCAGCACAAGGGCAACTGGTAGAGTTGGGGTACAGCACCAGAAAATGCCGCCTCTAATGAATGCGCTATTTTCTTGGGTGGCTGTGGGTTGAAATTTGCAGCATGGGGGACCCACAACATTTGAGTCTCTCCACGCTGAGGATTCCAGTCAGCCAGCTACCAAGTTGTACATGGCTGGCTACAAATACAGCGAAGGCTTTTTTTTATTTCTAGAACTAATTCTAGAAGAAAAAAAAATGACGTAGGGCTCCGCCATATTTTTGGTCCAGCCAGGTACAAATTGGCAGCTACAGACTGCCAGCAACCCCCAGCTGCCTCGCTGTACCTGGCTGCAACCAAAAATACAGCAAAGCCCATTTTTTTTATTTCTAGAACTAATTTTAGAAAAAAAAATGACGTAGGGCTCCGCCATATTTGTGGTCCAGCCAGGTACAACTTGGCAGCTACAGACTGCCAGCAACCCCCAGCTGCCTCGTTGTACCTGGCTGCAGCCAAAAATACAGCGAAGCCCATTTTTTTTTATTTCTAGAACTAATTCTAGAAAAAAAAAAGATGTAGGGCTCCGCCATATTTTTGGCCCAGCCAGGTACAACTAGGCAGCTGGGGGCTGGAATCCTCAGCATGGAAAGGCCCAAGCGGTCTGGGTCCCCCATGCTGCGAATTGCAGCCCGCAGCCGCCCCAGAAAATGGCGCATTCATTGAAGCGCCATTTTCTGGCGCTGTACCCATGCTCTTCCAGTTGCCCTGGTGCCGGTGGCAAACTGGGTAATAAAGGGGTTAATGCCAGCTTTTTATTGGCAGCTGGCACTAAGCCCGAGATTCATAATATTGGGCCAATGTTAGACCCCCATTAGGAATCTCTGGTAAGTAGTCAATAAATACACACAGAGAAAAATATTTTTATTTTGAAAAAAAACACAAACAAAATTTAGACTCCATCTTTATTGTAAAAAGATCCGACGTAGTCCACAACGAAGGTCCCACGACGCTCGATCGTCTCCGACGTAGTCCACAACGAAGGTCCCATGATCGCCATGCAGGAGGATCGGACTGCAAAGTAGCGATCTGACAGCCCGGGTGCAGTGATCCACATAGTGGATCACTGCACCCGGGCTGTCAGATCGCTATCTGCAGCTTAATCTGCATGCAGACGGATCGGACTGCAGAGCAGCGATCTGGCAGCTCAGGTGCAGCGCTGGGGCTGCGAGATTGCTTTCTGCAGCTTGATCCCTATGCAGGAGGATCGGACTGCAGAGCAGCGATCTGGTAGCCCGGGTGCAGCGCCGGAGCTGCGTGATCGCTTTCTGCAGATCGATCCTCATGCAGGAGGATCGGACTGCAGAGCAGCAATCTGGCAGCCCGGGTGCCGTGCCTGCAAGATTGCTTTCTGCAGCCCGATCCCCATGCAAGGGGAATCACCTGCATGGAGAGCAAGCTGCAGAAAGTGATCTGACAGCTTGGGCGCAGTGGTCTGAAAGCCCGGATCACTGTGCAGTGGATCACTGCACAGTTTGGACCACTGCGCACAAACTGTCAGATTGCTTTCTGCAGCTCAATCACCATGCAAGGGGATTCCCCTGCATGAAGAGCAAGCTGCAGAAAACAATCTGACAGCTTGGTTTCAGTGATCCACTGGATCACTGCGCCCGAGCTGTCAGATTGTTTTCTGCAGCTCAATCCCCATGCAAGGGGAATCCCCTGCATGGATAGCAAGCTGCAGAAAACAATCTGATAGCTTGGTTTCAGTGATCCAGTGGATCACTGCACAGTTTGAATCACTGCGCCCGAGTTGTCAAGATTGCTTTCTGCAGCTCAATCGGATTCCCCTGCATGGAGAGCAAGCTGCAGAAAACAATCTGACAGCTTGGTTTCAGTGATCCACTGGATCACTGCACCCGAGCTGCCAGATTGCTTTTTGCAGCTCAATCCCCATGCAGGGGAATCCCCCTGCATGTGGATCAAGATGTAGAAAGCAATCTGACAAATTGGGCACAGTGATCTACTGGATCACTGCACCCGGGCTGTCAGATCTCTTTCTGCAGTTTGATCCCCATGCAGGGGGATGGGGGATCAGGGATCCCCCCGCATGGGGATGGGAGATCAGGGATCCCCCTGCAGGGGTATCAGGGATCCCCATGCAGGGGGATGGGGATCAGGGATCCCCATGCAGGGGGATGGGGGATCTGGGATCCCCCTGCAGGGGATGGGGGATCTGGGATCCCCCTGCAGGGGGATGGGGGATCAGGGATCCCCCTGCAGGCAGCGGCGGCAGGAGGAGGTCGGCGGCGGCAGGAGGAGGCAGTGGCAGCAGGAGGAGGCGGCGGCGGCTGGAGGAGGCAGCAGCGGCGGCAGGAGGAGGTCAGTGGCGGCAGGAGGAGGTCGGCGGCGGCAGGAGGAGGCAGTGGCGGCAGGAGGAGGTCGGCGGCGGCGACTGGAGGAGGCAGCAGCGGCGGCAGGAGGCAGCAGCGGTGGCAGGAGGAGGTGAGCGGAGGAGGCGGCGGGAAGAGGTGTTCACCGGGTTGGTGATCACCTCCTCCCGCCGGTCACCAGCGGTGGCGGGGGGCCCAGAATCAGTAGGGGACAGGGGGGACAGCGGAGGACCCGGGACAAGGCGGGAGCAAGAGGGATGACCGCGTGGAGGGGAACGGGGGCGGACATAGCAGGGGGGATTAGCGTGGGGGGACACAGTGACAGCAGGGGACAGGGGGATGAGTGGGGGGGGCCGGACACAGCGGGGGAGAAGAGGGATGAGTGGGGGGGCCGGACACAGCGGGGGAGAAGAGGGATGAGTGGGGGGGCCGGACACAGCGGGGGAGAAGAGGGATGAGTGCGGGGGGGGGGGGGGCGGACACAGCAGGGGACAGGGGGGATGAGCGGGGGGTGCCAGACACAGTGGGGGGGTCATGGGGAATGAGTGGGGGGGGGTGATGCAGGAGAGCGGGCACATCAGTGGGCACAAGCAGGGGACGATTGTAGGAGCCGGGCACAGCTGACAGCCCGGCTCCTGCAAAGATCATGCATTTCACTGCGTGATCTTGATGTTATCGGTCGGTCAGATTGACTGACCGATCACATCGCTCTGAGTGTGGGGACCCCTAAAAAGGGTCCCCACACCTCTGCCCCTGACCCTCAGCTGTCACTGACAGCTTTTAGAATTGAACTGTCACTGTTCGTTTAGAAGCAGTGACAGTTCAAAGCCATGACGAGTATACTCGTCATGATGCGGGAACTGACATCTTTTCATGACGAGTATACTCGTCATTGGTCGTAAAGAGGTTAAAGTAAGATTCTTTGTGCAAGCATTGGCCAATATATCCCTGCCCATCAACCGCGGCAAGGTGACCTTAATCTGATGGGTCCCTGACTACTCTTAAAACCTCTCCCGTACCTCTTAGGGTCTCCATTACATGGGCAGCAGCAGGAGACTTGACACACCAGCTGGGTTTTCAAGGTTTTCAGCAATATTATGTATTGTACTGTGACCCGTCCCCTTTGGATTGACAGCTTGGTTTCTGGTTACCATCCATCCATATATCTATCCATCCCTCTATCCATATCTATCTATCTATCTATCTATCTATCTATCTATCTATCTATCTATCTATCTGAAAAAATTCACTGCAGCACTCAGCTACTACCAAAAATGCACACATGCTAACAAGTGGTCTATATATGAAGAAAAAATTAAAAACTTACGTTTTTTTCAAAAAACTCAATATTCTTATTTTTTTTATTTTCTGGGATTCTTGGTACATATATTGGCCAATATCTGTTTGCTCATCAACCACGCCACGGTGACCCCAGGTCTGATGAGTCCTGCGCTGACATCCCTGTCCTCGTTGTCCTCCCTATCCCACTTCTAAGTGGGTGGACACCATCTCAACCTCAGACCACCTGGGGACGATGAGGGTGCTAAGTGTAGCTATGGAGCCAGCAACTCCACATATTAGACATAAAACAGAAAAAACTGCACAGCACTCAAGATATAGTGTGAACTGGTGCAAGCTGCGATGCTGGAACAAACAACCAGAAAAAATTCACTGCAGTACTCAGTTACTACCAAAAATGCACACATGCTAACAAGCGGTCTATATATGAGGAAAAAATTAAAAACTTATGTTTTTTTAAAAAAACTCAGTATTCTTATCCTTTTATTTTCTGGGGTTCTTGGTACATATATTGGCCAATATCTGTTTGCTCATCAACCACGCCACGGTGACCCCAGGTCTGATGAGTTTCTGGTTACCATAAATCTTCAGTGGATTACCCTCCATGCATCTTATTGGCTTAGATCTCTGCTTTGTATTTGCACGTTTTTCACTCTTGTGTTCATTTCTGCACATTGTCTCTTTATAATTATGCTGGGATCTATTTTACCTTACAATTTATTAAAGGTTATATTTTATTCTCTCCCTCCAGAGTATGAGGTTCGGCAGCAGCACAGATGTCCATAATGTTCTACAGCAGCTGTTCTGTGCATTATGAGGTTCTGCAGCAGCTGAGCTTTGTACGATAAGGTTCTGCAGCAGCTGAGCTGTGTATTATGAGGTTCTGCAGCGACTGAGTTGTTTATTACGAGTTTCTGCAGCAGCTGTAATGTGTATTATGTTGTTCTGCAGCATCTGAGGTTTGTATTATCATGCTCTGCAGCAGCAGAGGCTTTTGTGAATTCACAAGATATGTGACAGCTGAGGCATGATTTGCGGCAACTGAAGTGTGCAGAATGAGGTTCTGCAGCAGATTAGGTGTGTTGTATGAGGTTCTGCAGCAGCCAATACATTATGAGGTTCTGCAGCAGCTATGTTGTGTGTTATAAGGTTCTGTAGCAACTGAGGTGCCTAATTTGAGGTTCTGCTGCAGCTGAGATGTATATCACCAGGCTCCTTAGCAGCATAGTTGTTGCATTATTTGCAACAGCTAAGGCATCTTAATAGGATATTCCGCAGCAGCTGTGGTGTATTATACACAATATATTGTATGTTTATTTGCAGCATTGTCATCTGATGTGAGCCCAGACTGATTAATAAATGAGTTATATATGCTAGGATTTTCCCTGTGGTCATGTTGTGAATGTGGTGCTGCATCTCAGCCTGGTCCAGTCAGTGGTCAGCACCACATATAACCTGAGGACACTTTATTATGCAGAAAGCAGAGATTTTATTTTTATTTTGTTCAATCCGTTTAAACCTCTGTATTTTGTCCTTTTTGCCTCTGAGTACAGGCAGAGCAGGCAGCGACTCCATTGTGCAGGGCGGATCACCAACACTTTGTCCATCCCGTCCAGTTCTTGCCATGTTGCACGTAAAAGTGTTGATTCTGCAGCAGCTGTACATGCGCAGATGCTCGTTTTGGGTCACACAACCATATCAGATTAGCACTTTTCAAAAAGGGATTTGCACCTTATTTTATCCTAAGCTAAGACCCTATACGCCCTTGTCTCTCACTACTATAGATATTGACACTCTTCTCGTCCTGGACATTTCAGGTACATCCATGGGATTTGTATAGCAGGTGTGGATCCTAACAATATTGCCACGACCTGCTCCGCTCTCAGCCAAGAGATGACAAAACTCCCATTCTCCAGACTGATGGAGGTTCCAGCGGTGGCATCCGTTATCCTCTCTTATGTACGGCATCAGCAGAACCCTTTAAGTGTAAGTTCACACCTGGTCAAATTAATGTGGATTTGAGGTGCAGATTCTTCAGTACAAAATCAGAGGCCTTTATTGTACAATACATGTGAAGGAATATTTTTTTTAGGATGTAAAAAAATGGCTTCTGTTCTGCGTTATTGTCCTGGGAAACTGGGTAAAAAAATCAATAAGGGGGGCACTAAAAGGCAGTTTTGCACAGGGCACCTTTCAGGCTAAGACCAGCCCTGCTCATATTGTATATATGAGTGCTGTGAGTAGGCTCATGCTTTATATAGGGGTGTGTGAAACTTGTGCTTTATATATGGGGGCCTGTGTGGGCTTAGACACCTAATATAATTTTAAAATATAACTATAATTAATATTTTAAAATTAATATTGAGCAAAATTAATTTCAGCCTATTAGTTCGGTCATTCACGCCAGTCTCATGTGACTTTCTCAGGAAAACGTATTGCCTACTTCTGCTCTAGAGTATATGCTGTTAGGGTTCTCTCTTCAGTAGAATGTAAGCAGGGTCCTCTCTCTATCTCATGTAGAGTGTAAATTCTTAGGGTTACCATTGCCTTCTCTCTATCTTCAGTAGAGTGTAAACTCTTATTTTCAGCTGAGTTCAGTCTTTCTCCTATCTATCTGTCCATCCCTCTAAATTTTCATCTTGAACAAGGAAAAGACTGATCAGAGATGCAGCCAAAAGGCCCATGATCACTATGGATGAACTGCAGAGATCTACAGCTGAGATGGGAGAGTCTGTCCATAGGATAACAATCAGTTGTACACTGCACAAATATGGCCTTTATGGAAGAGTGGTAAGAAGAAAGTAATTAATCAAAGATATCCATAAAAAGTCTCGTTTGAAGTTTGCCACAAGCCACATGGGAGACACACCAAACATGTGGTATAAGGTGCTCTGGTCAGATGAAACCAAAATCTAACCTTTTGACCACAATGCAAAAACGATATGTTTGGCGTAAAAACAACACAGCTCATCACCCTCAAAACACCATCCCCACTGTCAAACATGGTGGTGGCAGCATCAGGTTTGGGCCTGCTTTCCTTCCGCAGGGACAGGGAAGATGGTTAAAATTGATGGGAAGATGGACGAAGCCCAATACAGGACCATTCTGGAAGAAAACCTGTTGGAGTCTGCAACAGACCTGAGACTGGGACAGAGATTTATCTTCCAACAAGACAATGATCCCAAACATAAAGCAAAATCTACAATGGAGTGATTTAAAAATAAACATATCCAGGTGTTAGAATGACCAAGTCAAAGTCCAGACCTGAATCCAATCGAGAATCTGTGAAAAGAGCTGAAAACTGCTGAAAACGCTCTCCATCCAACCTCACTGAGCTCCAGCTGTTTTGCAAGGAAGAATGAGCAAGAATTTCAGTCTCTCGATGTGCAAAACTGATAGAGACATACCCCAAGCGACTTGCAGCTATAATCACAGCAAAAGGCGGCGCTACAAAGTATTAACTCAAGGAGGCCGAATAATATTGCACGCCCAACTTTTCAGTTTTTATTTGTTAAAAAATGTTAAAAGATCCAATAAATTTCGTTCCATTTCTCGATTGTGTCCCACTTGTTGATGATTCTTTACAAAAAAAATTGAATTAGAATTATATATATTTATGTTTGTAGCCTGAAATGTGGCAAAAGGTCAAATACTTTAACAAGGCACTGTAGATCTCTCTCTCTCTCTCTCTCTCTCTCTCTATATATATATAATATATATATATATACGGTATATATATATATATATATATGTATGTATTTATTTATTTTTTACCAAGCAATTACAAGCTTTTTTTAACCACAATAAAACGGCAGATTTATTCACTTTGTCTTGAAATTTTGAGTAGATTTTGTTGAAGCCTGTGAAATAAATTTCAAAAGAAAAGATCAACTGTATGTATTGCTGAGCAATAATCCAACAAGTTTTGGGGTTATTGCAATATTGCAAGGAAAATCATAAAAGGCGAATGCTGATTTCTATCACGTACGGGCATTGGCATACCTGCAAGTAGACGTTGTGCTGCTTTTGTGTGTGGTACATTAATATCCTTAGCTGTGAAATTGTACTTTAATATAAAGTACTCTTAGAACATTCCCAAGTTATATTCCAAGAAAGATGCAAATAAAATATTGAATGTTTAGAGAAAATAGACTAGAATGTATATTTTATACATCAGCAGTTGAAAACATTAATGTGTAACGGAAAGCACTAAATGGATGTATTTAAACAGTTGCTTTATAAGTACAATCTGCATGTAAATACATTTATATACCAGCTTTGCCTAGAAAGAGTTTGTACATATGGGCTGAATTTATATTCACCGAGTCTCACTTGCTAAATCTAGCCTTGTCTCTATCATATCGTTGCTATAGAAACTAGGACGAGAGGGAATCAATCTGTATTCCCAGCTCAATGAAGGCTGCATTCTGGTGCAAGGGCTCCATTGTACAATACTCTCTAGGCAAAAGAAATCTTGATGTGATGTGATGTGATTTGAGAACTTGCGTCCTTTGACTTCATAGTTTTATTTATGATTTTTCATCAAACATTACAAAGTCTGTTCCCTTTCTACTTTCCTAATGTATTTCATGTAATAGGCAAGTGTTAGGAAATTACCTGCCAATCTCCGTGAAAACGTGAAATTACATGGTTTGAAAGGTACAGTAACTTATTGTTAAAGTATTAGACTAATGAATTAGAGAAAAGTTGTGTTTTTTTATATCAAATTAGAAATTAGTGGGTATAAGAATGTATTCATAAATAGTCTACTAAGTTCAGTATATTCAAGGACCGGCAAAAGAAATTGGTTCTGAATGCCTAATAACAATAACTATAATTTCTTTGAAATAATTAGATTGGCAACTGTCAAAATGAGAGGTATATGGGAATAATGGTCACTGTATTCTAATATAATAATTTCTGTTATTTTATTATCCTTTGCTTGTAGAGTGGGATGGAGCTTTACAATACAATACCATCTTTTCTTTACATTTTTTTTAAATTTAATATAAAATAAAAGCAAACCTGGGGATTCAGCATACAGTCCATAAGGAAGAGAGCAAAAGGGAAAATTGGGAAACTCATAAACAGTACCTTATATAGGTACATAATAATAATCTTAGGCATATAGATAAAGAAAGAAAAAGATCTTATGAGTCTTTAGTGGGGCTCTTGGGGACTCTGCAATGTGTCTACCTGCCCTGTCTATATATCTCTATTAGGGATGAGCGAGTATGCTCTGCGCTACTCGTTACTCGCACGAGTATCCCGGTACTCGAGATGCTCGGCGAACACCGAGTACCGCCGAGATGCTCGGACTCCTCGCTAATAATTATCGATCTGACACAAATACACAGCTCCCTTCTGTGCACACAATGAGCTTGCACTTCACAGAGAGCAGATTGATTGTTAAGGTCCCTCTGGGGAGCACAGCATTGTGTTGTATGCTGCGGCAAGTTGAAAAAGCCCACCCTCCCGCCCATTCCCAGAAACACTCGTTTTATAGCCGGAAGTATGTGGGCGGAACCTGTCACTAATTGACTTACATTGGGCTCGGTGCTCTGGCCGACTACACGAGTATCTTGGGATGCTCAGCCAGAGCATCGAGCACCCGAGCATTTTAGTACTCGCTCATCTCTAATCTCTATGTATATGATCAGCCAATTTGAGCATCTGGATGTTTAGCCAATCAGAATTTCCCGTCTTTTGAAACAATTAGTCTAGCTATTGACCCAACCTGCGCTTGAGAACAGTCTACAGTAAAGTTCAGATCCCTTCACAGGGCATAAAATAATATAATTAGGGTCTCTTAGGCTTCATTATCTGGTTTAGCCAGTGCCAAGCTGACTGCTGTTTTACTTAATTTGCTTGTTAGGACATACATAACATTTAGCATGTAAATTATATTTTTTATTGGATCAGATTTTCCTTAAAGAGCGCATGGCATGTAAAAAACACTATTAATCTGCAGATATAGGGTTAATCTGCTGGTTAATACCATTCTGAACAGGTGTGGTCACCAAAATGAGAGCCCTGTTGCCAGGAAGAATAAAGCTCATGCATTTCATCATTACGGAGACGGCTGTCAGTCAGTGTTGGAGGGTTGGTTAGAGCTACTGCTCACTAAGTACCGAACGGTAACTGAAATATTGCTGGCCCACCTCTATATCTGAAATCCTGAGGCCACTGGGAGAAATAAAGTTAATTTCCTCCCAGCAGCGAGGCACTCAGTGCAGTGGCTTCACACTAACAAGACCCCAGATTTGCCAACTTAAATTTCATCTTTCTTAATAGCTTATAAAAAATCACAGACAATTTTTTTTTACTGACATCTACTTACCTAAATTTCTTGTCCTGTACGTCATCCACTTCTGTCCTGATGTGCTCCTATCACATGCCGTCTTCCACCATATTTACCCACCCAACTGATGGGTGGGCAAATATAGAGAGTACTGGCACTTTCTGCAGTATCACCAGTACTTGAAACCGCAACCAGGAACTAGCTCCCTGCCAGCCGCGGTCCTGAATCATTAGCAGCTGCAGCTGCGTCCGGCTGCACACAGTACCGGAGGGCACATTTGGCCCTCCGGTTCTGTGTGCTGATTCGGTCTGGGGCTGTCAGGTTCATGCCTGACAGCCCCCGACCGGATCCCACCGTGGTGTGAAGCCAGCCTTAGTTAATTAGTGATAGGCTTCGCTCACATATATCCGGCTATAAAACAAGTCTTTCCAAAACAGGGCAGGAGGGTGGGCTTTTTTAAGCTTTCACTGCATAAAACCCCTTGCTGTAACCCCCAGAGAGACCCTAACATTCAATCTGCTCTCACTGAGGTGCCAGCTCACTTTGTGCACTGAGGGGAGCTGGGAATTTGTGTCAGATCAATAACAATCGACACATCACTCTCGAGCACCAGTGATACTCGCTGAGTTACGAATATCACGAATACTGTACTATCCATGCGAGTAGCGAATAGTTACACTCGCTCATCACTACTTTTAACCTGAAGATTATGTTGAACACAAGGGTTTAAACCTTTTTTTACTGGGGCTACTAGTTTTACTACTTTGCTTAAATCTGTAGAACATGGACATATTACAATTAATAATATGTCTTAATGTTCCGCTTTATGTCTCATAACCCAATATACAGTCTTGGTCTTAAGTTTAAACACTGACACAAGTTTGGTTTTCACAAAGTCTGCTGCATCAGTGTTTTGGTATCATTTTAGTCAGATGTTTCTTTCATTTACTGAAGTGTAACCATTACATACATTTTTACATTTTTTACAAATACATCAAGTTTGTTCAAAGATTCAATATTTACAGCAATGATCCATATTTTTCCATACTTCTACAATTCACCCTGGCATGCTGGATATGGGCTTATAAACTAATTCCTGATTTTTGGCAATGTGTTACTGCCTATCAGCGCTTGGATGTTATCACAATTTCATTATTTTTATTTGTCCATCCGCTTTTTTGAGGCTTAACCACAAGTTCTCAGCGGGATTGCGGCATACGGAGTTTCAGGCCATGGATGCAAACTCTCAATGATTTGTGTACCAAGCATCGAATTATCATTTTTCCCTTGGATATGGTCCTCAATCATGCTGGAGAAAGTATTGTTCACTTAACAAACTGCTTCTGGATTGCTGGGAGGAGATGCACTTAGAGGATATTTAGATAATATTGGTTATTCATGACAGTGTTCTTAGGCAAAATTGAGAATGAGACCACTTTTTTGGATGAAAAGAAACCCCCACACACATGAATAGTCTCAGGGTGCTTTACTACGACACAGGACTCATAGTAGCACCCACCTTTTATTCTTTCTACAATTATTCTTTCAGATGTTCCAAACTTCTGAAGCTTCACCTAGGCTTTTGCTGATTGCCCTTGTGCATTGGCAATCGGGTAATGGTATTTCGGGTTGATGTCAGCTGTGTAGTGTTAGTTGGCATCAAGTCCTGGTGTTAGTAATTAAGAGGCATCTATCAGACACCCCTGTTACAAATCCAGTAAGTCAAAATAAAAACACACAAACACACAAAAAAATAAATTATTTCAATAAATACTCTCGGAAACTTTGTCTCATTTACTATTTTGTTTTAAAAAAAATCCCATGCAGCTCCTCCATAGTCAACTGAATCCATCGTAGACCAAAAAAGGATATTTGAAAAGAAAACCCAAACACATAAACACAGGGAAATACAACAAGACACTTACCCTCATTTACCCCTTTATGCAAAAGAATAACAAAAAATTCCCAGCTGGCCCAAAGTAGTCCAAGAGATTCAGACAACAAGTCTATGGAACATCGTACTGATACTCCATAGGCTTTGCTTACATTCAATCTTGGTTCATGCTGCGCTGCATTAGGTCTGATATCTCTTAAGAGTGGTGACATCATTAACATTACTGTTGTTCAGGGTCACCGGGTCAACAGGTCACTCCGGGTCATGTTGCGCTGTTTGAGACCCGGCGACTGTGATGAGCTGTAATATTATTCTCAATCAGCCTCAGTTTAGTAAGGCCCGGCAGTCAGTAACTCACACAGGCTAAGGGACGTAGCTAGTGGTGATCAAGTAGCAAAATATTTGCACTCGCTATACTCGTAACAAGTAGTTTTTAATACTCGCATATTCGGCCAGTTTCAAAAACTTCCTTGTAGAAATAAAAGGCCCTCCAATCACAATATACTTCCTATACAAACAACCCTGGAGTCAGGCCAAAATCATAATCAAAGTGCTCTTTATTAAAAATCACTGCATAAATACTGCAATAAAAGTAATGCCAAGGCGGCACACGAGACAGGTGACCACATGAAAAATTACATACAAGTATGGTAGTTAGATACAATGCTTCACATAACAAGCAATAGCCAGTAATTGCCCCAGAACCTGGGTACACATCATACACGTACGCAAAAAGTAAAACGGTAATCAAATCATGGGTCAAAAAGTGTGTTACCTGTCCGTGGCCACTGCCCCCTTACGCGTTTCGCTAAGGCTTCTTCCGAATAGCGAGTCTAATGTTAGTCAATTAGTGATAGGCTCCACCCACACACATCCGGCCATAATAAGAGTTTTTCTGGGTTAGGGCTGGAGGGTGTTTTTTTTTTTTACAATTTCAAAGTCTAAAACACCTTGATGTGCCCCCCGGAGAGACCCTAACACCCAATCTGCTCTCACTGAGGTGCCAGTTTACTTTGTGTACTTAAGAGAGCTGGCAATTTGAGTCAGATTGATAATGATCGACACATCACTCATGAGCAGCAGCGATACTTGCTGAGTAGTGGGTATCGAGAATACTGTACTATCTGTACGAGTAACGAATAGTAATAATTACACTCGCTCATCACTAGATGTAGCATTTAAAACTATCAGTTAAATGAAAGAGTATCAATTGATGTGGGGGGAAACTACAGGCCACAACATCTGCCAGTAAGAACATATTCACACATTCAGTATCTGGCCAGTATTTGTAATGGTGGGTTTACACGTCGCGATATTGGGCCGATATCGTAGCCAACGACGCGGGAGCGTGCTTTTTGAGCGCGCTTTTCCCGCCATCGCATCACCGGTTTAGACAGCCCGATATCGGGATACAACGTCCCGACGATGTGTACGCCCCCCAACCCATGAACGACCATTTAACATGGGAGTGAATGGGTGACGTGGCAGTACACATCGGAGTTGGGCTGTCAGATGGGACGATGCGGCTACAACTGGCATCCGATATCGGGCGGTTGAATAGCACGCTCATTCGACCCCCGATATCGTTTTGCCATCGTTCCTGCATCGCGTTGTACGTTCGCACCGTACAACGCGCAAACGATATCGGCTCCAACGCCCGAACCACGTGACTTTTGGTCGGAGTTGGGTCGGAGTTGGATGCCGATATCGCAACGTGTAAATCCACCATAAGCAAAACTCATGAGTGGACCAATCAGAGGAAAAGTATAAAAGAAACACTTCTGTATTTTCCCCCACTCCTTATTTTGGCTTACAAATACTGATGTAACAATACTGAACAAATACTCAACATAGCAATGTTGAAGGCTATAGCTCAAGTAGCAGCATCAGCAACACTGTAGGCACCAGCTGTGTGGCAAATATTAGCCAGGCCATATTTGTCTGTCGCTTGTGAAGTTTTATGCAATACAAATGTATTATTTGAAAAATATGTTTTATTATTAAAAACAAAAATCTACATTAATTTAAACTATTAATATTTTACAAAGCATAAAAAAATTCAACCTTGCAGGTGAATTTGTTGATCACGTTGTTTGTCACCACCTTATTACAATTTGCTCACATATAGCGATATATGAACTCTAATATTGATACATACATTGTAAATTTCACCTGACATTTCTAAGGCTGTCTTTGCGTTAAAAGCTTGAAAGGGACTGATCCAGTCCTAAAAGACCACAGAGATCTTCAGTAATGTTGGAGGCTCTGCACACTTTTATTTTGTGCCAAATTGATTTGTTCTAAACACATACCGCATCCCTTTTTACTTCATCCCTTTTCAGGCTTCTGGCTTTCACTTCATTGACCCCTAGGCTGTGTCCATGGATCTGATGCCTGGTGGTAGAATAGTGCAAGTTGAGGGAAAAAAATATAAAAAATAGAGAACTGGAGCAATGACAGAATCATAATCCATAAACAATGTAGGAAATAACTGTGTACAAGTCCAGTGGGTAAGATACAGATATTCGCTAGGTGGGTCTTGGGTTAAGTACAGAAAGGTAGCCAATGGTGTTTTACTACAAAGCAAGCGAAGGCCAAAAATTGGGCTAGAAAACAAGGTCAGTTAAAAAAAAATCACCAAAGCATCAGTGCAAAAGAATAACTGACAAGGGATAGGTGACATGTAAGGATATTTTATAAGGTGCCAACATGTTCACCATATTTTTGTCCCCCTGGCAGGTTTCTGTGACATTGTGGCCAGCAGGACCATCAGCACATTGTTATTATTATCAGCTAGTCAGGACACATACGGACCAGCAGGGGATGAGTTCTCCTTTATTCAATGCTGAAATGGCTGGTCATCAATGACCAGCTTGCAGGAATTTATGACCCACTTTGCTTTTAGCGGCATCCACATGACCGGAGTGGAGGCATTTGACTGTAGTGAAGATTGGACAAACGAGTATGTTGTAAAGAGCCCTGACCGAAGAATGAACATATGATATTCCAAGGCTTGTGTGGCTGATTAGGACTAGAAGTAACTTTCAAATCCCACAATTATTTACATTTTCTTCTAGACTGGTATGTTAGCATACATCTTTCCTTTTATTTGAAAGCTCTAATTCTAGGTAGATGGTACGAATTTCCAGGATGTTTTTCTATTGCAGCATGAAGTCTCGTATATTTAGCTCAACTTATTGGATATAAGTTGTAAGAGCATAAATGACAAGTGAAATATTAAGTGTGTTTTGCAGAATGACAGAACAATTTTCTCATACTGCATTGTAACTGCCATATGTTTCAGGAATGTGAGACATAATTCATTAGAGCTCTCTTCTGCTGTATCACGCTGTTTTGAAATACAGTTATGATTATTAGTCTGAATATCTATGGCATAAACAACAAACAGTTCTTCACCAACATATTAAAGGTGTATGTCCTTTTCAAATATATTTTAAATAAAAAATAAAGAGTCTTTACATCTTTAAATTTAGTTCTATTTTCTTTATCCTTTTTATGATAAAACTTCAACAATAATATAAGAGTGCTTGCACTTGGTCTTCCATGGTGGACACTGTGTGTGAGCTCATACTGTGTATGGGAGGGTATGAAGGTGTTCATACTGTACATCGGAGGCTATGTGAGAGCTTGTACTGTATATGTCTCACTTCTGGGGCCGCCTATTAAGCTACTTGAATATTCACTGCACTGTTAGGCAAACAGCCAATCACAGACACTCACACTCTGTGAGTGCTTCTGTGATTGGTTGTTGCAGTAAGAGTGCATTTCCACAATCTGGACCATGATTGTGCTAGGTTGCCATACACATTAGTGTAGGTCTACTATATGGCTACATTCACACAGCATTTTGACTGCGTTTTGTGAGAAACTGTTTTTGGTGCAAGAACTGATTCTCACAAACCACAGCCTTGTGTGTGAATGCTGCTGTGCTATTTAATCACCTTCCTGTGCTCCCCCGGTGAATTCCAGCGATGCTCTCATCCCTGAGGCTGCAGTGATGGGTGCCTTCAGGACCTTGATCATACGACCGAGTGGCGTCACTCATTGACATGGTGCTGTGCCACGTCCTTGAGCACTGTGCAGAGACCTCTCAGTGGATTCTGCAGTCTCCAGGATGAGAGAACATCTCTGGAGATCACAGTGACAGCGCTGTCACCAAAATCGGATCCTCACAAAATGCAGCCAAAATGTTGTTTGTGAATGTAGCCATATATTAAGCAGTGAGGTCACCGTTGTCATAGTAACTGCTGCTACTATGGCAAAGGTGACCTCGCCGCTTGCTATATGACAGTGCTGAGACCTGATCTTTACCGCTTTAACTATAGCGCAGGTCTCAGTGCTGTCCATAGCAGCAGCAATACTATGGCAACAGTGATCATATGACAGTGCTTTTCTATAGTACAGTTCTCAGCGCTTTCATATACTAAGCGCTGATGTCATCATTGCCATAGTTACTGCTGTTGCTATGGCAACTGTGACCTTATCATTTACTATACCGCAAGTCTGAGCACTGTCATTCAGTGATCTGAGACCACAGAAGTGGAGGTGTTAATCCTCCCCATGATCTCTGATGTAGCACAGCTATATAGGAAGAGAGAAGAAGAGGATCGTGCATGGGTACGAGGGTGGGGAGGGGATAATAAAGATGGAGTCACTAAGTGTCTCTGTGTTTTTTTTAAATAAAATAATTTTTCTCTGTGTTGTGTCTTTTTCACTATTTGTTTGAGATTCAAATGGCTGAGTCTAACTTGGCCTGAAATTAAGACTCAGGGTTTAATACCAGCTCGCAATACAAAGCTGGTGTTTATCCCTTCTTACCCAGCATGCCACCATCATCGGGGCCGCTGGAAAAGCCTGATAAAGCTCCTGGAAATGGTGCTATGATGAATATGCCATTCAGGGGCGGCGGCAGGCTGCTATTCTTTAGCATGGGGGTGCTAAAACAATGGGCCCTCACCCTGCTCAGAATACCAGCCCTTCAGCTGCCTAGATTTACCTTGGCTGGCAATTAAAAATATGGCGGAGCCCATGCCCATTTTTTGCTAGACTAGGTAAAATTACACAGCTGAGGGTGGCAGCTCGCAGCTGTCTGCTTTCACTGGGCTAGACTTAAAAATACTGCGAACCCCTACGCATTTTTTTAAATTATTTATTTACCAACCTATGACGGAAGGTGTATGGCAACCAAGCACCATCACTGTCCAGATTGTGGAAATACACTGACTGCAACAGCCAATCACAGAGGCGGTCACAGAGTGTGAGAGTCTGTGATTGGCTGTTAGCCTAACAGTTGAGTGAATACAAGTAGGTTAATGAGTGGCCCCGGAAGTGAATCAGCAGGAGACTAAGTTGACCTGGGAAAATCACCAAAGTAGGACATAAAACTTCAAAAAGACTCACAAAAATTTAGCCACTTCAATTATCCATTGCACCTAGCAGGAAGCTGCTGGCTCCTCTGAGAGACAACACATGTGTCTGAACATCGATGCTCAATCTCCTGCAATCCAAGCATGGGGGCGATTGTAGCACCTGTGACCAGCCAGGCTAACAGGGAGGAGACTGGTGGTATACATAGACACAAGGTTACCAACAGGGCATCAGCCACACAGGTCTATGTGAGACACAGTGTCAGAGCTCAGCCTATTGGTCACGCTCAACTATTAGACAAGGCGGGCTGCTCCCCACTAAATATATGCATCACAAGTGACAGGCACCCCCAGAGGGCCCAGTCTCAACTGCAAACAGATAAAAAGATGCAACAAAACACTATAGATAAAAATATGAGGTGTTAGTAGATATTTTGGGCCAAAATAAGGTAAGCTAGTAACCCACCGTTCTACTACAGTGATTTTTCTAAATGTTTCGTGGTTTACCCACTAAACAAACATATGGTCAGGCATATGGTTAGGACTCGTAAGCGTAAGGGCCCTTGACAGTGGGTTACAAGCCTCCTGCTAGGTGCAATGGATATTTGAAGTGGCTAAATTTTGGTGAGTTAAGTTGACCTGAGGGCAGCAGCAAGAGTCTGGTAAGCCCAATCTACCTGTTGTTCTATTTATCTATCTATAGAAAAAAGTTGAAGCAGCACTGCTAGGCTGGTCTTTATGGTGCATAGCGTACTAAGATACCCGTTCAGGTGTCTCCCAAACATACAACTTTGAAAAAAGTCTGCAGCACTCCAATTCAGTCTTTGCCAACTGAATTGTAGTGCCACAACTGGTGCCTATGCTGGAATAAACCTTTGGCAAAGACTGAATTGGAGTGCTGCAGACTTTTATCAAAATT